>CP137669.1:1136212-1506953 GCA_037976565.1 Mesocentrotus franciscanus | reverse complement strand
GACAGCATACCTGTAGAGTACAGATTGTCTGTAGACACATTTTAAAAGTTATTTTTATCTTGCTGATGGACACAAGCTGTGAATACTAAGAATTTTGATGAACTTGATTAAACACGTTTTGAGGCAATAACCTCTTAATATAAAGGAAACCAACCAAGTAGTCCCAGACATTCTTAGTGCTGATGATGTTGACCTTGTAGGTTGTAGTCCAATTAATCTTACCTTGCCATGTTTGTTGGCTACCTGAAAAGGTTGTCTGCAAGCCTTCTTCACAGGAACTTTAAATGAAGGTCGTCTGGCGGCACTGTAAATCAACAGAGACCATCACCTTTAACTTCCTCTAATACTACCACATTTATACTGCAGACATATTTTTGGGTGGACCTGGGCATTAATGCATTAAGGGAAGAGAGAGCTAATAGGATTGGCAAGGATTGGCATTTCATGTACATATAGGCCTGCGGTATATACTTGATACCAAGTGCCATGCTTTTATTACTGAAATATTGAATATAAAAACAGGTCAAATTCAATCACAATTCTTTCCCTTATTTCCTTAGACTTTGTGATGTTATTCTCTTAGTTGACCATTTTAAATATCAGCAAATGAATTATCACTACTATAAGCACCTACAAGAAACTTAACAAATGAGGAAATTAGGAAAACATCAATATCAATAGCATTATACCATAACGTATACACTAAATATTAAATAAGCTTAAATTGCATGTGGTTACCCGGTATATCAAAATAATCTTTCTGTACTCGAGGGATACAGGAAGTTCTCATATTGGCTTCATTCCAATCTTTATGACTGGAAGTGATCATGTCCTACACACACTATCAACATTAGGGCTTCATTGTATTCTCCTAAAATTTACACCCAATGCTGGGTTTAGGCATTCGTTCAAGTCTGAGGTTTAAGTTTTCATTTCGTTGATGATGTTATACCAAATTATTAGAATATGACCCTGGAAGTTTAGAAACTTACACTTTATTGCCATCTTTCCATGCATACTTTGAATGGCCAGGCTTGGAAGGCTGGGAACAAAAACAAACAAAAACAATAAATTCTGGGTGAAATTGAGAAATATATGTCCTACATGCTCATACATATTTTATGTTTTGAACAATTGCAATTTCTTAGCCTTTAAAGTAGATACCGGTATTAGTGATGCAGACAAGATTTAAACTGCACAGTTGAGAGAAGATGGTCATTAAATGAAGAAGAAAAAAAACAGTTCATTCTTTATAGTCAACATTATCCTGTATTTGTGCAGGATAATAAACTTAAAAACACCCTTATATCACAGAAGTATTCTAGTAATGCCTTATTTATATGATCCGTTTATATCATCTGTACCGAATGTAGATGTACCTGGAGTGATCTACTCCTAAGAGTGTTTAATGGGGAGGTCCAACCTGTTTTTAAGTGGTTATAATAAAAGCAAAACAATGAAACAGTCTAGATGAATGAATTTCAGCAAAATCTGATATAAAATTCAAATGTTTTTTGAAGTTGTAATCAATGAGAATAAGAAAACTAGGCAACTGTCACTGGAGCATGTGTAATACAAGTGACAAAATAGGATTCATTATGAGAACATGAACAAACAAGAATGTTGGATTATCAATACAAACCTTATTGATTTCATCTTTAGAGACCCAGATATACTTGTTCTTGTTCCAATCCCACTTGACAAACCCTCCTTCATCATTTAGACCTCTTGCTCTAGATGCCATATCAATCTAGAAACTAAATTTCTGTTGAAAGAAAACAAATATTATCATGGGTTGTAGTCATTTAAGGAAACTTTTTTTTCTCCATGTTATGAATTAAAGAGTAAATTTATGATAATACTTCATTGTAGAACAAAGTGTTTCTGTTGCAATTAGTTGGAGGTAATTTCCATAAAATGACAAATGGCAAGCCGACCCCTAGGACTTATTTTAAGGACCCTGTCGCCGTGTATAGCTGCAGTTGTAAGCTCTCTTGATAAAGTGCAAAGATCAGCTGCTCACTTCGTAATTTAAATGGTGAGGATCACGACACAACATCCTCCCCAGCCCTGGTCTATAATTGGCTGATGGTTTGGATATATAGTCTTCACACACTGCATCTCCTTGCTGCAATGCACTCTCTTTCACAAAATTTACCACCGTCTAGTCTGAATACATTCCATCTTCCATTACCCTAGCTATACCTACATTGGACAGCATAATCACATCATCAAATATGCAATCCTGAGAGCAACCACAGATGTATGTATATGATGTATATCTACCAGTTTTCCTTCTTCCCATCCCATGCACTGTTATACTATGTTACTGTTAGAACTTGAACTTAGAGTTGGAACCATCTACAAATGTAGGTCCAAGCATAGACAGAAATAACCGTCTGGTATGGGTCATTCTTTAATAAAACTGACATTCGTTGACATTCCCCATACACGTCAGAGGAGCCAGATCACAGATGCAATCTCAGCGGAACAGAGACTGAAGCTTTCGGTCTATAGTCCAAGCATTGATAGAGATATCTTGGTCTATCTCTCTTCTTAGTTCTTACTGGCCTTATCCAAGACCTTGCATATATATACCCCCCCCCCCTCCACTGTCAACTTAATTGGCCCAACGATAGCGATATGGAGGAGTGAGACTGAGAGAAGGCTATGCTGCTCACCTCAAAATCCAGCGGACACTATAACTATCGTTTTCCTCCCCAAGCGGGCGGGAATGTATCCTAAACACCGATGCGAGACTATGCACGGCGTCGAGGCCAGCCCATAGGTTTTACAAAAATCATACAAAAATAACATAATATCTGAATAAATATAGTCTAAAACTTTATAAACTTACCAGAGACTATATATACTCGTAAACGTTGATAGCCCAATATATGTCGTCGACAGCTTTGCTCGGTTTGACTTGGTTATTTAAAACTATACGAATCGATAAAAATGTAAACAACATACTAGCCCTGCGTGTAATACGTTACGTATATACATGAACGGTAATTCAAAGCAGCGCTATTGTTTGATCTCTCATTTGATTGGTCCGCGTCGAATGACATCAATGAAGTCCGGAGGTGTGTCGATCCCATAGACTGATAGAGAATTATATATATCTCTATGGTCGACCAGACAAAACAAAACTCACCCTAATATCAGGGAGGTATTATGTCTCAACTCCCTGATTCCACAACGTTTCTTTCACAATGCAATCGCATGACCAGAACTAGTCTATACCTTTAACATAAGGAAAAGAGGATCATGGGGGACCAACGGGCGCCGCTTAGGCATTGTTTTCTATAAAGAGGGAGCAAGTATAGCTACAACATAGAGATATATATTTAATAAGGCGTTAGTATATACATCTCTATGAGCTACAATTAGTCCGAGTACAAGTAGTGCAGTGGGGCTTGAATGGAATCGCTTTGCATAGGCCTACTTTAGTTTTTGCTATGTCGGGCAAGCCTCGGGCAAGCTTTTTAGCTATCAAGAGAAAGTTTTGTTACAAAAGTATGCATATATACAGATCTATTAAATTCGAGGGACGAATTCCTCTTCTTCTTCTTCTTTTTCTTCTTCTTCTTCTTCTTATTTTCTTCTTCTTCATCTTCTTCTTCTTCTTCATCTCCTTCTTATCATTATTTACCTTCTTCTTCTTCTTCTTCTTCTTCTTCTTCTTCCGTCTTCTCCTTCTCCTTCTCCTCCGCCTATATATTTTTTAAACTGCGCTTTTTACACACAATTCATGTGCCAGATCATTATCATTCTGCATACATTTTTTTTGTATTGAGTGGGGTAGTGAGTGGGGTAGTGAGGTGGATGGAGTTTGCGAAAAAGTCATAGGCAGTGACCCGCCAGTGGCGTATCCACTGAAGGGTAGTAGGGGCACGTTCCCTGCGCGGCACTCGAAGGGGTGCGGAAAAAAATCACCTCAAAAGAGAGGGGGTGCAAAGTGACGCAAAAGAGAGAAAAAGAAAGCGAAGAAAAGGAAATTAATATTGAATAGGCCTATTATGTATTTAATGCGGTCTCAATAAGCAGGTTAATTAGTTTGAGGGTTTAAAATGCGAAAAATTCCTACAGCTTTGTTCCCTAATTTTGTTATTTTGCAAGGGGGCACAGTGCTCCCCACTTTTTCAAGTAAACTAAAGATGCCCCTTTTTACGCAGCAAAGGTGTCCTTTTTTCCTTCTAATAAGTACCCTTTCCCCTTCTCATCAGTACACATTTTCACTTTTTGATAACCGATATTCAAATCTGATAGGTGCTCCTTCTACTCTGACAAGTGCCACTTTATTCTTTTAAAAATGCCCTTTTCCCCCTTCTCATAAATGCCCCTTTCACCCATGATGGGTGCCTCTATTCAAATCTAATTTGTGCTCCTTTTACTTTGACAAGTGCCCCTTTTATTTTGTAATAAAAGCCCTTCCCGTCTTACAAATGCCCCTTTTCTCCTGTGAAAAGTATCTCTTTCCATGTGTTAAAAGTGTCTCTTTTCAACTTTGATAATTTGCCCGTTTCACTTTGAGACATGCCCCTTTTCCTTTCTAATATGTGGTCCCTTTCTGATAAGTACCCCTTTTCCTTCTTATAAATGCCCCCCCCCTTTTCCACCTATGATAAGTGTCCCTATTCAAATCTAATTGGTGCCCCATTTATTTTGTAATAAATGCCCTATTTTTCTTCTATTTAATGTCTAAACAATGTCTTTTTCATTTTAAGGTTATTCATTATATTATTATGTGCCCCATTTCCGAAGAAAGCGCCCTTTTCTGTTGGTGCACCTCCACTTTGGAGGACGCTCTGCCGCCCCTGGTAAGTTAGCAGAGCCGACCCATCATTGATTTGAATGTAATTGGTGAACAGTCTGTTGGTCAGCACCACGTAGTGTCTAGTTAGCTTATACCACAGTCTGAGTCACACAAACAAACCGACACCAAACCGACACCAAACCGATATCAGACCGACAAGAGACCGAACAAAAATTACATTGCATCGAATGACAAAGAATCATGTCGGTTTGGAATCCGTTTGCCGGTGTGACTGAGGTATTAGCGTATTCATAAAGCTGCAAACGGACTTTAAATGGACCAGACCATATGGTTAAAATGGAATGTGGCATAACAAAGCTTGACTATGGGATCATTATGTTGTAGTGTCTGGATGCATCTTTGACTTGAATGCTTAAAAGAATTCAATTGTAATGCGATTGGTTCGTCTGCTCGAACCACGTGATCTCTTTTGCCCATTCAAAGAAACAACCGAAGGACATCGCGCTATGTGAGGTGCAAGATTGCAAACAGCAACTCTTTCCACTCACTCTGCTAGACAATATCGCAGACACGTCGTTTAGAGGTTACCTAGCTTTTTCGTGAGCTTTCTTCTTTGGCTTTACTTGGTTCATTACAGTAAAAACTTTATCCTGTCATTTTGAGCGCACTTCTACAGAGTGATTTCTCTTTAATAAGCTTTCAGGGTCATTCGACATTCCGTGTTAGATCACAAAATGGGTTAAGAACTCTCCTCTTCAAATTGGCCAAAATTTGGTATAAGGGGTAATGCGGCTTTTAAAGTTGTCATTTAAAGCTGAAAGTTTAAGTTTTACCTCCATTAGCCAAACGGTTTTTGCGCCATTGAACGATTTTCAAATTTTCGCACGAAGTGGGCCCCTTTTTTGGCCCCCTCTCTTGCCGCCGGCTGGATCCGCCCCTGCTCTCCTGTACATGGGGCCTCCATTTAACGTCCTATCCGAGGGACGGAGTGTTTTCCACTTAACATATAGCCTGCGTCTATGAAACAATGGGAGGGGCACGTTAACACACAATCTGCTGTTATTTCCATGTAGAATCCTCACAAAATACAACGACCTCTTACATTTTAATGAATGAATCAATGAAACTGGAGATAAAATTTTAGTGAAATTTGTACGTCAACAAAGAACATACATCATACAAAATTTGGAGATTTTATTGATTTTTTGCTTTCCAGCTTCTTTACCTTTACCTTCTTCTTCTTCTTCTTCTTCTCCCTCCGCTTTTGTCTGAGATCAGCAACAGGATGTTGCATGTATTATGTCCATAAGCAGGTCAATTAGTAATTATTGAGAGGATAGAGATGAAATACTGTTTACATGAATCTTGTAGATAAACAAATAAACAATTAGTGTTGCAGTATTCAGTTCATCACATATTTGAGAAGGGAGCTGAGTAACAGTGTGGCTTTTGTGAATGCTTCGCCCTTGGTTGTGTCGTAGAGGGGGGAGATCTCTTCTGGCAGGTGTTTAGTCCTCAGTTTGTTATGGAAGTCTTGTCTGTGCGTCTCCAGTTGTGTACATGACGCCACAAAGTGAACTGTTTCTTCCTCTTCTTTATGACAAAGCTGGCAGGTAGCTATTGTGGCCTTCTTGTAGTAATTGGTAGTCTTGCCTGAACAGGATATGATTAGCACAAGAGTAACCGCTGTGCTCTGATTATCACAGCTTGTCGTAGGAATTTTGAGCTGCTACATCGAGGATACAGGCGGGTGGGGTTTGGGATATTCACATTTTTCCAAAGTGAGTGTTGTTTTCACTTGGATTGCCTCAAGTGTGTTGTAAGTTACTACTTCTCCCACTGCTGCTTTTACTAGCTTCTTCCAATATATAGATGGGCGTGAAGAGAGCGGGAAATATTCTATACTCAAAGCGATCATGGGGAGATCAAGGCAATTATTTAGCAGTTGTCCTAGCTATCAGAAGGAGGTATACTGATTCGTCAGCCGCTAATTTTTGGAGGCCAAGAATCTGTTTGAAAAGTTGCTGCTATGCCTGGTTGAGTCTGTTAGACACCCCCTTGGTGAGGTTTGTGACAGCTGCTCCATACAGCATGCGAAGAACGCAGTAGACTCTCCATAGGGCAGCACTATGCTGTCAAGTAGTCCTCCAGTGAATGCCTCAGCTCCAGTAAGTGCATAGAACGTTTTCAGCCCTTTTGAGATCATGTCCTCTGTTTGGTCTCTCCTTATGCTAGAGTTTGTGATGCCAAGGTGAGGATGCATTGGGGCAGTCTGCACTGGGTCCTCTCCAAGATGCCAAGTAGGATTTTGGGCAGCATGTTTGCCTTTGTTGAATACGATGATACAGCTTTTTGATGGATTAATTCTCTATCTCCATTCTTTTGTATAGCTGTCGGTTGCATCTAGCATACCTTGCAGTTCACTAGGAGATGAGCTGAGGAGAGCTACATCGTCTGCAAGTACAAGAAGACCGGAGTATCGACCTAGCAGGTTGCATCCCAGTTTCTTGCTTCGTAGGAGTTGATGAGAGCATCAATGAAGGTGGTATAAAGGAATGGGGACAGAACTCCGCATGGCCTAACTCCTCGGAGGATAGGGAACAGCTCACTCACTTTCCTAACCCATAGGAGCTGGCTGCGTAGATCTTGGTAAAGTGAGTCGACCATGTTGAGTTGTATTGGGTGAATGTTTGTGGCTCTCAGCTTCTGGAAGAGCCCCTTGTGCCATACCTTGTCAAAGGCCTTCTCAGCATCGAGAAGGACAACATAGGTGGGTTTCTTGTTGGCAGTATTAAGCTCAATTATAAGTTCAAGGCAGCAAGAGATGAGGATACAAGAGTGCTTTTTTTGAAATCCAAACTGGAGCTCATCTGGAATGTCACTCTGAAGGAGGAATCTTTCAATATGTGGTTTGAGAACCAGTTCCAGTTACTTACATAGGGTTGATGTCAAGGTTATCCCTCTATGATAATTGTTTGGGTCTCTACGATTTTCCCACTTCCCTTTATGTAAAGGAAGCACAAGGCCATCCTTTAGACTCTGTGGGGTGTATGATGCTGTCAAGAAGGCATTGAATATCAGAAGTATCAGTCTTCTAACAGTGTCACCTAGTCATTGGATGTGCTCGGAACTGATGTTATCAGGACCGCTTGCTTTGGGAGGTGATACGGGCTGTTTCCAACAAGGATGGGATGCTAGCCTTGCTTTCTATTGGAGGTTGGGTTGACAGATGGCAGTCTTGATTATTCGCTGATGGTACAGCCAAGTCTGTGAAGTAGCATTTCCATCCTTCAGAAACATCAGCTCCCTGGTATGGTTGGCCTTTGTATTCCAGTATTTCTGTTTGAGACTTTGTGATGTGGTTGGCTCGTTGCCTTTTTATCAGGCTTTGAAAGCGTCTGGAATCTGCTGTTGATGCAGTTTCGATGCTTGACAGGAGGTGTCGGAGTTCGTGTGCTCGTGACTGCCTGAGTTTTCTCCTGAATTCTTTCTCGAGTCGTAGGTAATTGTCATGTAGCGGTCCCCCTATAGGTTTCCCAACATTTTTCCAGCATTTCCATACTTGTGTTGCATCTCGATATGATTCCGCAATTTTTACGGTCCATTCCAGTTTACCATGTACCTTCCGATGATTTGGCTTACTGTGAGGGAGCTTATCGCAAATACTGGAAGAATGCAGAGACAGCAGTCGAGCTTATATAGGTCTATCTTCTCTTAAAGTGCGGGTTCAAAGAAAATCATAAATATGGCAAATAATGTATTACTAAAAACTGGTAAGCTAACAGATAGCCATCGTACAAGTTTGAGGTCAACTACATATCGGGTGATTTATAAAAATACAAATAAAACCACCTCCATAGCATTTGGGAAATGCGAGAGATTCGCCAGGAAAATAACGATATTTTAATGCCGTCACAATATGAACCAATCCTGCCCAAGCAGACGACATCCCATAAAGAATGAACATAATTGCAATGCTATTTGTTCTCAAATTATAATGAGTTTAGTGTATATAAATGTGATGGAATTTTACACCATTCAAAAGGGATATGAAACCGATTCTGATAACTAAATTCTTTTGTTTGTAAATACACAGGATAGGGGTTAATGAACAATCAAAGAAACCACACTTTCAAATTTAAAACCCCGGAATGATAGCATGGACGCATTTGTTCCTCTTGAAACGCCGAACATACCGCGGTGTATGCAGCTGAAAATACAATGGCGTCTTATTTTGTTTACAAGTGACGGATTCCTTAATTTTTATCGCTGCATTTTTCATCAAAATAATACCATGCGCGGGGTTTAGAGTGAGGCAATAGATTAAACATTTAGCCTGACGGTAGTGAAGTAAGAGAAATAACTGAAGAGAAGATGACGAAACAGGCACTGAAAATGTGTGAGATGTCATGGGACATCGTCTGCTTGTGCAAATCATGTTCAACATGTGACGTCACACATCTCAGCAGCGATCGGAGAGCATTTCAGGTGCTATGCCGGGGCTGTATTTAAGCGTTTTGTAATTCATAATAATCATTACTTCGAATGTTTCCAAGCATTGAATTTTGATAATCTTGTCAAATCAAAGTGTCACCTTTGTAATAATGACAATAAATTTAGTGTTTAAAATCAATGAACCTTCTCTTTAATTAAAGTTTGCAAATTTTAAAGCTGCATTTCACTTTCAGTGGATAATCCAAAACTATTGCAATTGATTCAGAAGCTACACACACTGACACAGTGACACTCATTGTGTATCACACCTGTCCTTTATACACATGCTTTTCCTGCCCAGTGTCATTAATTATTGATGTTATGTTGCCTGAATAAGATGTTTTGGAAAGGCAGATGGCATGCACATTGTGCATTGTAATGTTCTGAGTGAATTACTAACACTGCCAAATTTAACGGACTTGATTAGTCAAGAGGTTAAAAATCAGCCTTTTGCCAACTTTTACCAACTTTGGAGGAAATGAAAGTGACAAATATATCATATTCAGTTATAAAGTATATTCAGAATAGTTTTCTACACTCACTTTCCAAAGAAAATGGCAGTATCAGAAGTTCTTAAAGGCTAGAATCTCAATATATTTCGAACATTGATTATATAATATTTTACTCAGTTTTTTTCCTGAAATATATTATCCACATTTCTCTCCGGTGTCACAATTTCCAAAAAGGCGATGCACCTAATGCAAACTAAAATCAAGGCAGGGGCTGGGGGAGCTTCAACCTCCAATTAATAAATTACAAACCTATAGAGCGTCACCTCGTATCTGCATTATTCTGATTTCCATTTTATAATATGCTATGTAGTTCTTGTGTGACATTTTGAAAAAATAAACCTCCACCAAAATGAAGAAAAAGTTGAAGAAGGAGGAGAAGAAAAAGAAGGGGGAATGTTTTTAAAGGTACCATTGTCACATTTAATTCTGAAAGAACTTCTCAAGAATCTTGAAGCAAGTGATGCAGATTACTTGTTTGCTTCCTGCTTACCGCAAGTAGCAGGATGAGAGGGGGAGACGGGCGGAGGAGCGTGAGCAACTTCACCCGAGGCGTAGATCACCATGTCTAGTAGCTCGAGAGATCGTAGCTGCAGCCGCCGCTCAGCTCAGCTCAGCTCAGCTCGCGTCGTGCCACCAGAAACTGCGGAGGCAAGGCAAAGTGTGATCATAGCCTGAAGTGAGTAGACCTATTATTTTAAGCATACCGTCGCGAAAAGACATGTTTGTTTTTGTATTCAAAGCGTATTCTAAACGCTTTGAATTGAATTCCTGAACCTATGGTAGACTTTCACTTGATAAAATAAGGATGTTTAAGGCCTTAAAGAGAAACCTCACCCCAAGAAATAACTTTACTTATGCTGAGAGATTTATTATATTCTTGCCCATTAATCAACAAGATTCCCCACCAAAGTGTGTGAGAGAGGCATAAAGCAAGAATAATGTACAGTTTCTCAGCACGACATGGGCATCGCCATTTTCTTGATAACGTGACGTAGTATGTGACGTCGTTTATCAAGTAAATGTATTCACATTTATGGATGCTTCATTCCCAGGTGTGTGTGGTGATGAAGCATTTCATTCACCCGCTATAATCATTAATTGTGTACTATTACACTGGCTCCCAATCGAAAAACGAATTACTTTCAAAATTCTTCTGATAACATACAAGTCACTCAACGGAAGCTCCCCTGCCTACATCAATGAAATGATCTCACAGTATCGTCCTTGTCGCACTCTCCGCTCTTCAGACTAGCACCTTCTACTTACACCTAAAGGTCTATTCAGTGTATTATGGTGACAGAGCTTTTTGCAATGGCCTCTCAAACACTCTGGAATTCCCTCCCTCCACACATCCGCACAGCACCAACTCTACACACGTTCAAAGTCGCCCTCAAGAAATTTTTGTTTACGTTATAATCAAGATAATTTCCTTTTCCCTTTCTAACAGCAATTTGATACATGTTTTACATGAGCAGAAGTAGGAGTAGAAGTAAATGAATTGTTAATAGAGTATGTAATTATGTATTGAAATTAGTTTATGTACTCGTCTCTTGTAGTTTGAGTTATGCATTTGTAGTATGTTAAGTTGTAGTTAAGATTGTAGTTGAGTCTGTAAAGCGCTTAGGGAACTTTTTTGTTATTAAGCGTTTTGGAAAATATTTGTTTATTATTATTATTACTACAATTGCCAGAGCTCAAATTGCATAAATAAGTTGGTGCTGTTCTGGGGTAAAGGTTTCTCATAAATTAAATAGATTGTTCAACTACTATAGTTTAGTATTTTTAAATGAATTAGTTACAATTGTTCCCTGTTATATATTTTTCACCAAACATAATTTTTTATCTTCTCAGCTATGATTTTTCCTCATTGAAAAGTAAAGGTTTTGTTATTGATTTTAAAAGTCTTTCCAACTAAAGCTTGGCTCATGATACATGTACAACTTCACCTGGTTCGTAAAAAATATGGCAGGAATTGTCATAATATAAGCCAGTTCGTACTGTCGTGATTAGCCTTTGTTGCAAACGACACAAAATATTTTTCACAGAATGTCTGAACATTTCCCATTAAAGTGATAGACATGATAAAAGTGCCCCATGTCTCTATCTCCTTTGAAATTGAAATGGAAAGACAAATTTCCACCTGTGTATAATACACTGTGAGTCTGTTGCATGGATAAAGAATATTGGATTATATAACCTACATGAGGATGTATCTTATAATTTCCCCAGTTTTCACAATTTTGTATAAAAAGTAGAAATAACCTGTTAATTTTATGCTCATGGCTGATGGTAATTACGATCTTGCCTATTGCATGATGATACAGAACACTTGAATTTCTTTCATATGGAAAATCAGGAAATGTAAAGATAACTAGGAAATAGGGTGTAAATAATATTTATCATTACAAGAAAATGTTATAAAAGTAAAATAGAAGGTAGGAAAGTTTTAAAATATATTGCTTCATTATAGTATACATGCAAGGTATAGGGGTAAACATAACGGTAGAGCTGCTCTTTTCTTTGATAACACTAAGCACTAGTTTTCCATATCTGAACAAATTAGCCATCTTATTACGAAGAAGTCGGTTTGTGTAGTTCCTTGAAGTAAACCAACCTCAGATTACAGCCTCTCCCAGTTTGGTAACTAGCTTTTTATTTTCCTGTGGGAAATTTTCTTAATTTCTATTATTCTATTTTTGTGTGTAGCAAATATCTTCACCATGAAGAGCCGAATACTTTATTGCAATGACTTCTCTCGCTGAAAATACAAAAAAAAGGATAAAAATTGCAATGGTAGGTCTAGGAATCTGGGAGCACAGATGTTTCCCTGAAGAATATCTGGCATGCAAAAAATAAGAAAAAGTGAACATCAAATAAGGCCGCGGGTGAGCTCCTAGGCCTATGCATTCGGTGTCCGTCACTGGCCAGATACACATCAAGCTTTACTACCCACTGTCTCTCTCTCTCTCTCTTATGAATATCAAATCTCAAATTGAGGATTGTACATAAGATTTTAAGCAAGATGATATTTCCCTCCCTCTCTCTCTGTACTTTGCTATCTATTCAACCCTTCTCAGGATTAGAAAAGAGCTTTAAATCATGATACATGTATATTTAAGCTTATTCCAATGTAGTTACTGCTATGCCATTCTCTCCATTGCAGCAGGGATCATCGCATTTTAGATTCAAAGCGAGTTTTCTCTCATAATCTTCGTGATAAAGACTTTTAAATTATATATGTACCTCACTGTACATCAGATTTACAAGGCAATTGATATTCCATCTTTCTATATGTTCGTAGCTATATTTATGTGAATACTGTGTATCAGATTCAATGGGGCACTTGATATTTCCATACTTTTAGTACTCTTCAGAATGACTTTTCAAATGTAGATTTGCTTGTTGAAAATGTTTTAAGATGTAAAATAGGGATGATCCGCTCTCTATCTCTGTTAGTCACTCTAATTGAGACTTACCCAGTCAAGATTTTCTCATTTAAATACTGTCTATCAGAGTGAATTATTTATTCTCTCTCCCCGTTGATTAATCCAATTAAGACATATCAAATCTATATTTGCTTATTTGAATATTTGTGTAATAATATTCAAACTAAAATAGTTGGGGCATCATATGCAATTGAGTTGGCCATTTCTTCTTGCTCACATGGAAAAGAGCTCTACGTTGGATAGTTACATGTAATAACTCATCCGTTACGGAGGGTTAGTGTTGCAGACAACAACACCAACACCAAAAACACCCCCCCCCCCAACAAAAAGGAGGCGGGGCGAGACTTCATGCAGTCTCTGGATCATTTGGATGATGAATTTAGCATCACTTAGTGTATTTTACCGCCAATATTTTTATTTTATAATTATTATTATTTATTTATTATTATTATTATTGTATTTATTATCATTTTTTTTGGGGAGGGGGAGAATGCCTTATGCTATTAAATGTTTGCAAGTCACTGAGTATACGTCACCAATCTGGTATGGCACAAGGACTACAAGTCATTGGATAGGCTTCAGAACGAAGCATCTCACCTTAAGATTGAAAATAACTGTGCCTTCGCTGGAGGAATGTCCCATCACTTTTACTGTTTTCACACTGGCAAAATTTTGCTTAACCCCGTACTATAGGTGGGGCTAAAGGGGGGTCTTAGCCCCACCTATAGTCCGGGGTTAAGCTTATTCCACTTTCTTTTCACACTGGCAAAATGTTGCTTAACCCCGTACTATAGGTGGGGTTAAAGGGGGTTTAGCCCTACCTATAGTCCGGGTTAAGCTTATTCCACTTTCTTTTCACACTGGCAAAATTTGCTTAACCCCGGACTATAGGTGGGGTTAAAGGGGTCTTAGCCCTACCTATAGTCCGGGGTTAAGCTTATTCCACTTTCTGTTCAGACACGTTTTTACCAAAGTGGGCTAGCCCCACCTATAGTACGGGGTTAGCTGGCCCTGCAAAATAGCAAGGCTAACCCGCAATTGTGGTGCTAACTCCGCAATTGCGGTGCCAAGCAAAATGAATGAGAACAGAAACGAAAAATAGTCCGGGACTACGCAGTGGAGCGAATTAATGAATATTCACGCCATGGCTAGTACGGGGCTAACGAATTGCAGTGAGAAAAGCCAAAAAAGTTAGTACGGGGTTAAGGATAGTACGGGGCTAAGCAAAGTACGGGGTTAAGCAAAACAAGTGTGAAAAGAGTATTTGAGTATTTTACCACCATTTCTTCCTTCGTCTATATCCTGCCGGATGAGGCACCTTCCGCAGCTTATCAGCAGGAGTGCCGAGTATCTGTAAATTTTCATGTCGGACCTCAAGACTAAACTGTTCGCAACTGAGACATACCAGATCTTTAGATCTTCTTTTAGTGGTCACCTATACTGTGTGAAAATTCCAAGATCAAGAACTGAACTGTATCGCAAATTATTGCAGAAAAAGCTACTTTTGGATTTCCTGTCCTAGCATCAGATTTTCGAAATTCCCAGATTTTGCATTCTCGCAGACAGCGATTAATGCCTTTTGGATCAGTTATCATTTTTTTTTTTGGGGGAGATATGATCTATGTTACATCATATCACATGTACATGGACTTTGATATCATACTGTACTTGTTATCATATTTTGATTTTGTATCAAATCGATTAATTCTTGGTATACAAACCACACATCATTATTAGTTTTATTACTACTCTTGGTTAAATTCCATATATTATGCTTATTATGCAAGTATTTAATATTTATTATAATAATGGCACTTTTGATTAGTCAATATACCATATTGCAAATTATACCGTAATTTTATGTTTGTTGGTAAAGCTCCTACTTTGATATATATATATATATAATATGCTCTGTAGAACCCTCATTTTTTCCTGTTTATAGATCTGTAGGGCCCTCACTAAAATGAGGAGTGAGGCTGTAGGTCCCCTGGTACAATCATGCTTTCTTGGATGTACCATATCCATGGGTGTACATAAGTAGTACTACTGGTGAGTTAGGGACTGTCACAAGCGTAGCTATACCGTTAAATTGCATTCATTCTCTTAACCATACCATGCAGCTCTAGTTAACAGTGAGAACATTTAGAAAGCAGTATCGGTCTGCTTCGCTCGCCGTTTACGTAACAAGAAAGATGCATTAGCCTGGTGATTTGAATGGTAGTATTACCGATTGTGTCGACTATATAGTCAAGCATTCAGCATGTTTATTTGAAAATAAATCTTAACGCAACAAGTGCTCAAATAGCCATTTCAAATGATGGTCAATAAAGGTTTATGTGTAACAAGTAGATTACATGGAGGTAAAAACCGTGCATATATTTGACACGATGGTTAAATGAATAAATGAGTGCCATCAAGTGTAGGAAAGCATAGTTTTTTTTAATTCTTACTTATTCTACCAATACAACATAGTTGTACTTGATATTTTCCTACATTAGAACATTTTAGGTTGGATTTTATTAAGACTTAAGCAGAATATGGGAGAGAGACAAGGATAATTCATATTCAATGTTTTCTCCATTTGTGTTACACAAATTATCATTATCATTTCCTCTCCCTTTACAGGATGATTACGAAGGCACGTAATGTGTCTTGCTCCTAATGGCTATTTAATGCAGCCAGGTAACATAGTCTGTTTCCTGTTCCTCTGCACGTTTTCCGCAACGCAGCGGTTACCGTTTGTAGGATAACGATATCCTGATTGTGTCCATACAGTGGATGGTTTATCATTGAAATACCTGCACTTTTCTTTATTATTTTTGTGATACAGGTGGCAAGTTAGGTACACTGGAATATGTTTTTGAAACTCAATAAGTGCCTTTATCAACCGGCTAGGTCTTTGGTCTTTTCTCCCCCAAATATACAATGGCATTGATAGATGTAAGCTGGAGAGAATGAAGTATATTCTAAAATTCACAAAATATGTCATTTTCTTTCTTTCTTTTTGTTTTTAAATAGTTTTAACCAAAACCATCATGAAGAGGGTAGGATAGAAACTCAATAAGCAAAAGCAAAGGACCCCGCCCTCGGTTAAGCCTGACATAAGTGATTAGAGGTCAGGGATAGGGAATACTCCACCCTGATCCAATTGAATAGAAGCCAAGAGGGGCGATACTCTTCAATGACATGCATCAAAATGTGCCCCGCCTTGTATACAATTCATGTACACAATAGATAGTGGAGCAGCAATCAAGTGCTCCCCATTATCTAATGTAAAACTAAAAGGGGAGAAGGAAAGACAGTACCTCTTCTTCAATTTTGCTCCCCCCTTAAACCCCTTCAAGAACACACCTGTTTGAGGATCAAAGATATTCATGAATAGACAGTGCTGTTCTTCCTATTATCAAGACGTGTGCCAATGGGAATGGGCAATAATTTACCACATCCCAAATTTACCGGCTTCCAACTGTATAAGGGAGGCAATATGACCCTATATCTCCCCCTTCTACATTTTACTAATACAGTAGTTAATAATACACAAAACTTCCCTCTCTCTAAATCTCTCTAAATCTGGCATTTTGTCAAAAGACAATTTGGCAATGAGCTAATAATGTATTGTTCTAGATGATTTTGATTGGCATTAGACTGACTATTCCGTCCAAGTCATCCATGCTCTGTACTCATTCATTCAAAATGTACTACACTAATTGTCACCTGTAAACATGGTAACTGCACATTATGTGCTGTGTATCACGCACATGGCAGTTGCTCGATAGCAATATGCGACATTTACTATTAATGTCTTTATGACATCTACAATTGTGTAGGGGCATCGAGCCGTTTTCAATTCTGGGGGCATTAGTTGGAATGCTATTCTCCATGCTACACACTGCTAATTCTGAAATTATTGGTGGGGTACCTCCCCCTCCTTTCCAAAAGGATCGGCGCCCCTGGAGTGAAATCGCATCATTCATATCTCAGTGCTATACAATATTATACAATTTCATAAGCATAATGATGCACTGTATATCACACACTGATATTTCAATTTTTGTAACAATGTCTTATATGTAATCAAGGTATTCTATAAGCAAATCAAATCAAATCAATTTATTGAAATGGAACTAGACATGTTAAATATGGTACTGATTATAATAGTCTGTTAAAAAGTGTACTATTTTATGAAACAGTAATTTATATGATAGCTTTAAATATCTATGATGTAACTTGATGAAAAATATACAAATTTAATCCATGAGCTAAATGAAAAATGTTTTATACTTCCGTTTATTAGCCATTATGCTGTACTTGTGTAACGATTTGTACTGCTGAATGATAAAAGTGGATTGCAAGCTGTGAAATGCCTTTATTGTCTAATATGCCTTCAATAAAATGAGCTTATCAACCGTTTTCAGTTCGTTGTTAGTACATGCAATTTCCTTTTTATCCTACTTTCTAACTTTTGCTACTATCCTGCCTCTACTACCAACCTATTACTACCCCACCTACCACGGCATGTCTTCTACTATCATACCTTCTACTATTCACTACCCTTTACCACAGTGCTTCTACCATCCCACCTATCCTAACATTCTTTCTACTACCTCTATTACCATCCTACCCCTATTACCATCCTACCTCTATTACCATCCTACCCCTATTACAATCCTACCTCTATTACCATCCTACCTCTACTCCCATCCTGCCTGTACTACCACACTACCCCTATTACCATCCTACCTCTATTACCATCCTACCTCTATTACCATCCTACCTCTACTAACTTCCTACCTCTACTACCTTCCGACCTCTACTACCATCGTACCTCTACTACCATGCTACCTCTACCACATCCTACCTCTATTACCATCCTACCTCTACTAACTTCCTACCTCTACTACCTTCCAACCTCTACTACCATCCTACCTCTACTACCATGCTACCTCTACCACATCCTACCTCTATTACCATCCTACCTCTACTAACTTCCTACCTCTACTACCTTCCAACCTCTACTACCATCCCACTACTACCATGCTACCTCTACCACATCCTACCTCTATTACCATCCTACCCTACTAACTTCCTACCTCTACTACCTTCCAACCTCTACTACCATCCTACTCTACTACCATGCTACCTCTACCACATCCCACCTCTATTACCATCCTACTCTACTAACTTCCTACCTCTACTACCTTCCAACCTCTACTACCATCCCACTCTACTACCATGCTACCTCTACCACATGCTACCTCTATTACCATCCTACCTCTACTAACTTCCTACCTCTGCTACCTTCCAACCTCTACTACCTTCCAACCTCTACTACCATCCTACCTCTACTACCATGCTACCTCTACCACATCCTACCTCTATTACCATTCTACCTGTATACCCTACCTCTACTCCGATCCAACCTCTACTATCATGCTACCTCTGCTACCATCTACTTCAACTACGTTTGTACAAGCCTACCTTTACTACCTATACTACAATCTACTTCTACTACCATCCTAATTTTACTACTCCTATCTTTTCTACCATCATACCTATGCTACCTCTACTACCATCCTACCTCTACTCCCATCCTGCCTGTACTACCACACTACCCCTATTACCATCCTACCTCTATTACCATCCTACCTCTACTAACTTCCTACCTCTACTACCTTCCAACCTCTACTACCATCCTACCTCTACTACCATGCTACCTCTACCACATCCTACCTCTATTACCATCCTACCTCTACTAACTTCCTACCTCTACTACCTTCCAACCTCTACTACCATCCTACCTCTACTACCATGCTACCTCTACCACATCCTACCTCTATTACCATCCTACCTCTACTAACTTCCTACCTCTACTACCTTCCAACCTCTACTACCATCCTACCTCTACTACCATGCTACCTCTACCACATCCTACCTCTATTACCATCCTACCTCTACTAACTTCCTACCTCTACTACCTTCCAACCTCTACTACCATCCTACCTCTACTACCATGCTACCTCTACCACATCCTACCTCTATTACCATCCTACCTCTACTAACTTCCTACCTCTACTACCTTCCAACCTCTACTACCTTCCAACCTCTACTACCATCCTACCTCTACTACCATGCTACCTCTACCACATCCTACCTCTATTACCATTCTACCTGTATACCCTACCTCTACTCGATCCAACCTCTACTATCATGCTACCTCTGCTACCATCTACTTCAACTACGTTTGTACAAGCCTACCTTTACTACCTATACTACAATCTACTTCTACTACCATCCTAATTTTACTACTCCTATCTTTTCTACCATCATACCTATGCTACCTCTACTACCATCCTACCTCTTCTACCATCCTACCTCATCTACCTGCCTACCTCTACTACTATCCCATCTCTACTACCATCCTATCTTTACTACCATCTTATCTTTACTACCACCCTACCTCTTTTACCATCCTACCTCTACTACCATCCTACCTCTACTACCACCCTACCCCTTCATCACACATTTACAACCTACCTCTCCTATCATCGTATCTTTACTCCAATTTTTCATTCAATACAATCCGTCCTCTACTACCATCCTACCCTACTTTCACCTTATATCTACTGCCATAATACTTCTACTACCATCCCACCTACCTACTTTTAGTACAATTCTTCCTCTACTGCTATTCTCCATATTTTACAATTCTCCCTATTACTACAATTCTACTTATTCTACTATCCTACCTCTCCTACCATCCTACCTATAAGTTAATTGTCAAAAATATCCAATTACCACATCAAAACTCCTCAAAGAAACTCCCTACCATTGCATGCAGCTTTGGTTCTTCAACAGCGCCAACTACGGTTTAATGAGACTTTAATGTATCTCAGTGATCGATTGGAAAAATACTGCGAAGTAGACCTTTTGTTCAGAAAAGTATCGTTTAAATATATATATATATATATATATATATATATATATATATATTTTATACAGATATTAATAACTATAGTCAAGATCCTCAGATTCAAGGTTGTCGAAAGCCAGTTTTTTTTTTATAAAGATTGAAAATGGGGCTGCATCCCAATCGACCCCCACCCCCGCTTCTTCTTACGCCTATGATGATTACTATGTTTATCAGTGGTGATTGAAACTTGAACTTTTATTACATGTGTTGAATAGATTCATTACCAACGATGCAAACGATGCATAATTATTGTGATTTTGTTTGGTGCTTGTCATACCAATTTGTGTACATTTTTGTTTTATGCTTGTCATACCAATTTGTGTACATTTTTGTTTGGTGCTTGTCATACCAATTTGTGTATTTTTATTTGATGCTTGTCATACCAATTTTTGTACATTTTTATTTGGTGCTTGTCATACCAATTTGTGTACATTTTTGTTTGGTGCTTGTTATACCAATTTGTGTACATTTTTGTTCTATGCTTTTAAAAGAAAGACGTGCATAACACTAAACCTCGAAAATTTCCAATATATTTTAGACATATTTTTTGTTAATGCGCAGAAAATACGATTCCATGATTCTTCGAAGTATTTGCCCATACAATTTGCTACTAATTCAATTTACATAATTAACCTCGGAATGAATTTTAAAGAAACACCCTTTGCACCTGATTATAATTTCTAGCAAATAACATAATAAACATGTAGTTTCCATACGTTCTTGGTAAAGAAAACAAGCATTTGAACACATTGATTAGAAGGGCATCGATCTCAAATACTTGAAAAATTAACCCAAGGCAATTTCAGAAGCCTTGTCCTTCACCTATTAAAATTTGTGAATATTACAACAGGGTATTGAAATTGCTCTTGAAGTTGATTTATCGAAAGTCTTTGATAGCATTGTTTCTGATAGCATTATTTTAAGAAGGAGAGCTTTTACATCAAATTAGCTGGTTTGCTTTTTGGAAGCATTTTCTTAACCCCTCTATCCACAAAGTGTCTTTTTTTTTTTAATTGATGCTTTTGTTTCTTGAACGTTTCCTCAACAAAGTTGTATGGATATTCTGGGCGACAAGTCCCTCCGCTCATTTTAAACATTTAAAGTCAATCCATGATTAAAATAAGAGATGATTGAAGTTAATCGTTCTACCATCATGGCAAGCACCTACTGAAGCAATTCCTTCCTGTTCCATCCTAATATGATGGATATGAGGAGAATGGGTCTCGGATCACTGCTAGAAATATGGAAATATCGGTGAACACGATTTGACTTTGAGGGTGGTTTGGGACACATTTGCCATAAACCCTAGCCTGGCCGGGTTCTATCGGGCGTAGTATTCAACGGAGAAGGTAAGACTAAGAGCAAAAACAAAAACAAAACAAAATCACTTGTAACCTGTGTCATGTTATTACTATCATTATACCTATAATTATTGCCTTGTACAAATTTATTTTTTCCATTACGATTTGAATAAAAATATTCATAATATGTGTTATGGGTTATAAAAGGACCTGTGGGTTACCCATATGCAGGCAGCCATACTGGCGCAGCCATGTTTATCATTCAATCCTTTTCTTTTATTGTTTTACCATGATGTATGTTGTCAAATGAATTATAAAAGTTAAAGAAAATAAATTTAACCTTAAAGTTTGCAATGATTCCCTGATACACTAGGATAGATAGTTGAAAGGATGTTAAAATCATTTGTTCATCCCTGTTAGACAGCGAACTAATAGACCATATTCGACACTCATCCGCCACATCAAAATATCGGGTCACAGATGAAGAACCCCTGACACTGAGATTAATTATTTTATTACATTTTCCTTGAGGATGGATGTCATCGTTTGTAGGTCAGTTTCCCTACCTTAAACAAAAAAATTACAATAATTAAAAATTAAAGAAACGACAACCCCAAGCAAACCAATAGAGTTTCTTTAAAAGAAAAAAAAATGACCAAAGAGATATCCACAATGAAATTTAAGAAAAATCAACAATCTAAATAAAATGTTGCTTGGCAACAAGTACTCTGTACGTGACACTCCGTTCCCAATAGTATAGATCCGTTGACGAGAAAATGAAAGCAAATACGTGTAGAAGTCACTCGGTCATAGTCAAAAAGTGAGAATGAAAATTCTTGAAATCAATGAGAAGAAATTTAGTCATAAAGACAGGAGTTGATTGAATATGGTGAAGCTTTTCATATGCAGGAATTGTTGTTAAAGAACCGAAATACATAAGTTGACCTGAGCTCTTGTCGTATGACAGTGGTACTTTTATGTACATGTTATAGTGGGGTAACAAATGAAAAAATTTAATCAGCTTTTCTAGTACCTTGAATGAAGTTCTAGGGCGAGGTGACCTTGTTGAAAAGAATAGTTTCCCACAATGCTTGAGCACGGAGTGAATTCGATTCAGAAATAATCTGCGTGTTAGCTATGCGATTATATTCCCGCTGTTTCCACTTTTTAATTTTTTGTAGGGCACATTTATGAATTAAACATGGAGGGGGGTGGCAATTATTTATCAAAAAATTACTTCTAAATGGACAATTAAAAATCATTTCGATACTCTTTTCTACCGGAGATATTGTATGCAATGATGTCGATATTCTTTCTTTCACCGCAATAAAAACACAATTCTCAGCATGTCGCAGAGTTCGGCAATCATATAATATTCTGTGATATTGTTCGGTTGAATCCTTATAAGGACTCATCGAATGTATTCATGTCTTTGTAGTAACTCGAGGTGGACTTCACCCCCCCCCCCATTTTAGAGGATTTTAATTCTATTCGTTGCCGACTTATTCCTTGCACAACAGTTTTAGTAACGATGTATAGTTTTAAGAATAGAATGTTCTCGAGAGGCAAGTCATAAAACTTCCTTTGTTTTCAGTGGAGAGAATGCAAAGAAGGTGACAATGTGAGGGTGATGTGATTTAATATCTGTAACACATTGGACATATGCTAATGATCACTTTATTCCTATGTAAACAATTTCTGTCTTTCGGACGCTTAACTCATCAAGCCTATTGAACAAGTGTTCTTGAAGGTGATATCCCATGCATGCTAGTGGAGTAGTCTGGCATCGTGAAGCTTCAGAAGCCATATCCCCACCAGTTTGATGGCCCGGAGAAGAAAAAAATAAATGCAACTTGCAATTCGTCAAAAGGATTTAGAGATACCCAGGTACATCGATAAAGAGATACAGTGTAATTTGAATAAAGGTAAATATCAAGACTGTAAAATCCTTGAACAAGATTTTCGTCATTTCACCTTGAAGATACAAGTTCCTTATTTCCTCAAATGAGTTTTGAAAATACGCCTACATGTTTCATAATTTAAAAACCTTCGTCATAATTACGCTAGTCCAGCAGTCTATCTATACAGATGGTATGATAATCAACACCTTGCCTCAATGAAAATGCAAAAGATATTACTTTTATGAGAAGACAGTCGGTTTGATTCAACTACCTCCTACGCACAGTCTTAGCTCACTCAAGTGAAAATGACGATCGAAGGTTGATGACATTTCGTTTTCAGTTAGAGGAAGAAGGACATAAACATCTAGAGAAATCAATGGTGTGTGTGGGTGTGGGGGTCGCCCTGGCTTCCCCCCTACGCCACCCCTTCGCCACCTTTAGAATATATGTTTGTGTATTGGTGTTAGAGCGAATGCACAAGGTGACAAATCAGTACTAGTTTTAGGGTCCCTCCATGCAGGCATTTAAATTACACAGGTTTTTACTTATCTTACTAGAGTGGACATTTTTAATTTAAAGTTTTGCAATCCCATTTTTTTCTAAGCCAATGACATCGACTAAGAGCGCAATATATTGCGATATCCATTGCAATTGAAGAATGTATGGTAAGTCGTCTTTGTTGTATGAAGATGTATCTACATTCCATGCATATACTTTACGCAGCTTTGATATAGATCTGATGAATCATTCAACGACATTTTTTAAAGCCATAGTACTGTTTGTAAATTCAGAGAAGTAGTCTGTGGCTACTGTGGCGACGGGAGTGGGAAGGACATTAATTTACGTGCTCCTCCCTCCCAAATTAGTGGCCCCAAAAAGGATAAAAATGGAAAGAAACGCCACCCTTTCGACAACCCCTTCCCGAGTAAGACCACTGCCCCCCCTCCTCCTTGATGAATGATTTTTACACTGCTTCCACTGAATTCTCATCCTTCAATGTATTCTCCACATGTCAGATGGTCAGGTAACGTCTTGAAGTTAGACTGCATGGTTGATGAGTGCTCATCGGAAGTGTTTATCGGTGAACATCAAAGATTTTAAAACCTCGCCCTAAGCACTACCCCTTGACATTGCCACCTCAATTCGCCCTTCAACAGACGTCCACTCAATCAGCTAATCACATTCACTAGATGTTCATACAAACGTAACGTCGCATTCACGTTCACACTCCATATCGTTACTATTAGTCTTTAGACATCAAATCCAAGATGGCAACATTGAAACGTCTTTTACCTGAATCATTGGGCTTGGCATGATAAGATCTTTCTTTTGATAACATTGAGAATCTAGAACAACGGATATCTTGAAGGTAAACGAAGATTCTTTATCGAAGCTATATACGAAATCAATGTTGGCACTGTATATCCCTCTGATGTTAGATATATATATATATATATATACAGAAGGGGAGGGGAAAAGAGAATGACGTGAAGGAGGCAGGGAGGATGGGAAAGGGAAAGAGAGAGATAGAGAAAAAAAAAGGAGGAAATAATGATTTCCTTTGATGTCCATCGAGCTGTCAACTGAGCAATGGAACTATGGACACCTTACAGAGAGGGGATGAAAGGCTGGACATGGGCCCAGGGGCTGCACAATATTTGTAAAAACCCTTTTACCTCGTATGTGTGACTCTCTGGAATTAATATTGTTTCTATTTCTAGTTTTCTTATGATATCTTCTCTGAATGCAGCAATATTTTCTGCCAGATTTTCTGATTTCAAACAGTTCACAATATCATTCGCATGCAGAAAAATCTATGTGGAAGTATCCACTGATCAACTTCCAACTATAGAGGCTTATTCCATGATCATACGCCATTGAAACAAAATAATTGGTCAAATATTGTGCCACTCAATTTATTTAGGCTTTACTATTGTTCCAGATCTTTGTGCCAGACTTCCAGACAAAAACAAGAAGAACTCAGTGGCAGCAAGGTACATGTATGTGGAAAACAGGGACAATACAAACCTTCGCACCTTTCCCAGTCTCCCCCACACTGTGTGCAAATTTGGTTTGTGCAAGGATCGCAGGCACCTATGCATGCTTTATGCAATATATCAACAGCGTGCAGGGGAAGTTTGAATCAATTTGAGATGCCTAGTAGCAAGGGTGTTTCAACTTACGAGCCACTAATCGAGAGATAAATGAATTAGGACCGGGTCTTTGCTGTAAACTAACGATGCATGTACAGTCCCACCTGTAGGTCATTGTGTTTGTAGACCTCACTCGAAGCTAGTCGGCTTCATCTCAAGTTCATAGTGGTGATATTTGGAGGCCATTCGGCTCTTTCATAATATATTAGGCCCAGCTATAGAATCATCAAGCTCGGAAGACTCAAAGACAATGTTTTATTTTTAACAGGGACATTGATGTCTGGAGGCAGAGGGGGCAGTTGCCTCCAAATAATCAAAACAGGAGGCAAAAGTATTTTAATTCCCGTTATTTCAAACTTTTAAGAAAATTTGGTTACGTGAAGAGATTCGCGATACTACCTTTTACGCGTAGATTCTCTTGAAAAAAATAGCAATTTGGAAGAAAATTTGAGTAACTTGGAATGTCAAGAAAAAAAATCATATATGTATATAATGAGATTAGACAAGATATAATTTATATTTTCTCTTCGTTCACCAAAAACATACTATGTAACAACAAAGTAAAACAAAAAAAGATAAAAAAAATTATACAATTTGATAAAAGATAAGTATACAACCCTATTATTTTCTCTATATTTATTTTATGTATTCGACCTAATATATTAAACGACAATGACCCCACCTATATAGACAAGGCAAACATTTTACAATCTTATGTTTTTGGTTTAATTTTACAGTAGGTCGCATATAATTTAATTTTTATGTATATAGGTACTATTACGTCATTTATTTTAGGCGAAACGATTATTATTGCATTCATGTACCTCATTTGCCTATTTTGTATAGCATGAGTTATAATTCATTTAGAAAATTGCTATATTAGGTTTTATATATCTCAATCTTCGGATGTTTTATGGTACATTATATTATTTACTTTATGCATTGTGTCGTGTTATTACAAGAAGAAAAAATAATTTTCCTTCTGTTTTGCTACACTGCATTGTAAATTGATTTATGTGATACATATAATAATAATAATAATAGTTCAGTTCTTGTATAGCGCATAATACGTTATGAAATAACATCTCTATGCGCTTCCAAAGAGCTTTGGACATTATGTTTACAAACATATGTTTACAAACAGAATATTGATTTGTTACATTGCATTGTAAACTGATTTATATGATTTATATGTTTATAAACAGATTATTGATGTACATCAATGAAGTTTAATAAATACAATACAATACATGTATAAGTCATTCAGTATACATAGGAACATGAAATATTAAAATCTTCCTCTGCATTTCCATCCTCGTAATATTTTTAATGTTGAACTTCGTTTCCTTTCTTCCCCTACGATCGCCTCAAGTCTTCCTGATGACCTCCATTGGGACTCTAAATTGAGATTCTAAAAGATATTATTTGTGATCAAGCAGAAATTCAAACAATTTCAAGATTTTTACGAGCACTCTAACCGCTATTGGTTCAATTATGTCAACCACAGAGGATGTTAACCAATGTTTTGACATTTCACAGATGCTTTTTCCTCAAAATCGATTTAAGAAAGAGATCATAGTTATTTATAGAAAAACGAGTTATATATAGTATGCACATTATACACATTCAAAATGTAATATGATAGTTGTAAGGTTTGGTTTTGAGACTGTATTTTGACTGAAAACAAAATAGAGAATGTTAACACAGGGAAAATAATAGGGATGGGAAAAAAAGGGAATGTATAAGATTACAAAGTACTCACTAGATGGCTCGCTTGGTAAAATGACTTTGCTTAAATCTAATATCGCAACCCAAGCGACCTCCGATTTAGCTGGGCAAAGAAATTAATCTTTTCATAGATAATAAGAAGTTAAAAACTATTTGAAAACTTATCATAATGGATAGCAGCTATCATGATAGAAAATGACTTTATTCTTTTTTGAGAACTCAAACTTTTCATAATCGAGCTTTAAAATCTACGTATTAAATCTTCATTTGACAATGATTGAGCAATGCTTTGATCTTTTTTAGATTTTTCTTCTCTTTACTAAAAGGTCTATTTCTCACATATCAAGCTGCATGCAATAACAAGCTCGACGATACAATAAACATACCATTGCCATAGGTGTCAATTAATTAGCTTTTCTCCCTGTACAATGACAGCCTAATTTTGCATGTTATAGATGTAAATCGCTCACATCAAAGAACTCGGTAACTTAAGGAGAGAATGGTTTAGATGGCTATACCCTATAGTCCTAATCGAAACAAATAATGGCGGAAGGCTGAACCAAGTCCATATCTGGAGGGAGTATTGATAAACCCTCGATAGGATCATAAGGTTTCCTTTTATATGGAAAAACAGGTATCGCTATGGGACCCTCAAAGAACAAGTCACTGAGGAAATTCAATAATTGTCACTACACCTACATGACCGCTGAAACATCACCGGTCTTTACATCGCGTGCAGAGAAGTATTTAGTATTCCTGTCCAGTGGTATGTTGACTCTTGGCTCACATGCATACAATAAGTCGTAGGTTCGATCCTTGCTCTCTACTTACATCCTTGGATAAGTTGTTGTGCCCATCATGTGTACCACTCTATCCAGGTGCAAATGGGTACCTGGAAATGCTGGGGTAATGATAATTGCAGGTAATAATAAAATACAGATGAGACCAAACTATTAGTATTATTGTTTTATCATTATTATTATTTCTTTTTTTTATTATTATTATTATCATTATTATTTTTATCATTATCATTACAACAAACAGCTTCAATCCCACTTTAATAAAATGGCCTAAGTATTTCTATTCAATTTTTAGAAAATAATATGATAATTCTAATGACAATTTTGTATTATCTTGAGATCTGATGCATCTCTTTGGATGGCTGTATCGGGTAATTAAAGCAAATGTTTATTTATACTTATAATAGGCTTTAACTCGTATGAAAATTATAAATCCCTTATAGAATAATACGTGCAAGTGTTTGTACACTTATTAGGCCCGTATACATCACACCCGGGGTACTCACATATTAAAACATACGGGGATGTGCCGCTCTATGGGTCGCTTTTCACAAAAAATCCCTATACATGGGTCCCATTTTTACAAAAATATCACTAAACATGGGTTTGTTTTTCAAATTTTCAAATTTCCAAAAATTTGTGTTGAATTTGCATGGCGAACGCTCGAAAATTGTGGAAAAAGGGCCCATATTTCAAGAAAAATCCCTAAAATGGGTACCTGTTTCTGCCAAAGTTACCCTTAAAAATGGGTAGGGGTTTCGAGGCTTCAGCGGCACACCCCCGTCCAAACCAAATCTGAGTACCCCTGAGTACACACATTACTATGTTGCTGTGGAAGTAACGTAGTGTTAAGCCAACTTCAATCGTAACGTCGCAATGTTTTGGTAGTGTGAATGCACACTTTGATGTGGAATGACGGGGGAGGGGGCATGCTACTATCAAGGGCACTTTTTCATTTAAATGTAGAAGACGAACTCCGGCACGTGTTTGCGGAATTCTGTTATTATCTTTATTATTTATTATTGCTTTTTATTTAAATCATTACCATTGCCATACAGAGACATGTGACGTTCAAACGTTTATAAGTTGAAGAGATCTGAGATTACATCATAAAATGCGAGTCATTGAACCTGCCCATAACTAAAGTTCCCATATGCGATTATTATCTTTAAGTGGACAGATTATCCTGACCAAAATATTTATTTTTCATTTCCCTCAAGCCTGTCAAGTATTGTTCTGATTTTTAGTTTTGGTAGTTCTTCCCTCTGATGATCCCGCTTTGAAGAACGAATGCATGAAACCTCTAAGGTAGTACTGTACCATAGAAAGGTCTTGATTATACCTGTACAATATACACGTACCCTATTCAAAATAAAAGTAGGATTTAGACCATATCCACTAATATTCTCTAGTGTACGTCAGATCTTTCTCCCTCATTTGTTAAATATCAACGAGTGAAATAACTCGAACTCAATAGCTTTTCACTGGACATTCTGTAATTATTGTTTAATTCTTGTAAAATCCAGTAATTTGGTTTCCTTTTGAGATTCCTATATAATGAAATCCACACATAATGGTGCTAAATACACACAAACAACTTATTTGGGTGCCTGGAACGATTCTGCTTTGATGGGATCGAGACCAAATGAATGTCTTCCATTGCTTGATCCTTGATGGTCGTATCATCCCTCTCACCCTACACTACAACGTCTAGACAGAAATTCATTTACTCTATATATGCATAATGACGGGTATAAAATACGAAGGACGAAGGTTTTTTATTAAAATCCCCCAAGAAAAATGAAATAAAATAAATAAATGAATAATAATACTTATGATAAATAATAATAATTATAAAAATAGAATTTGCCTCAAATTCTATCCCGTATAGACTTGATAGAAGAGTCAGTTTTTCATGTACGTTAAATGTTGGCTTTATGATCATGCTCATGCATAGTGATGTTATGAGTTTGAGTCTGTCTAGATTGTCCCGTCAAATAATTGATTGAAGAATGTGTTGTATATAGGAAGTAGTGTGATAAAAGGGATCACCAGAGAAGCTAAAAATGGCAGTATATGATCTATTAAGAGGAGTGAGAGTCTAAAGGGAACAATAATACTCACATGGTCCCCTCTTTGGATAGGTTATTGAGCAGGAGATGGTGACAGGGGAGGAAGGGGTACATCCCAGGAGAGAGATTGGTCCAGTAGGGAGAAGAGGAAATGATCTTCCGCCGTTCAAACCGCGTGACATTTACTCAGTCCTGATCAGTCCCACCCCTTGCTACCCTTCAAGCTATATCTCATCTTCACTGTATTCATGATGATTTTGTACCACGTATTTATGGTTTGGCTCCACGCAATCATGAACCACAAACACCAATATTGTACATTCTGAGAAGAAGATAAGATATATAATGATTCAAATCCTGATCCAATTAAAGATGTCTGAAAGGTGACTGAAAAGACAGCCACATCATTGGGATAATCATTTAAGTTAACATGGTCAGTTAACATGTGTAGTTCAATTTGAAGGAAAAAATGCAAACGATACTCAAAACAGAAGGCAACATTTATTCATGTAATATAAAAATTGAATGATAAAATGTAACGAACATTAACACAAAAAAAACACAACAACAACAAACGAAAATAATCAAAGCCAGAAACTGAAACAAAGTTCTGCCAAGCTCAGAATTGAATGAATCTTTTTATTTAGTTAGCACTCCACCAGGAAACACATAATGTGCTGGAAATACAGACAAAATAATGATGGCAAATACTTTATCACGCACTATGAAACGTGTGCTAAATAAGTCAAATGAACAGTACATTTGAAACGTTGGAGTGTTTCATTCATTCGAGTAACATTAGTATACGCTAATATTTAAAATGCTCTTCAAGGATTCTATTAACATTATAATCAGCTTCAAAGGCACCCCCTCTCCTGAGACATTAAAATATACAGAAAATTGAGAATAATTAGAAGAGAGGGAGATAGAGAGAGAGAGAGAGAAAGAGAGAGAGAGAGAGAGAGAGAGAGAGAGAGAGAGAGAGAGAGAGAGTTAGGGGAGGGGAAGAAGGAAGTAAAGAAAGTAATTTCTTTCATTTGTAATCAATTCTGACCATAATTTAGGTAATCATTCAGAGAGTAAATCCCCCAATCATGATCTATTTTAAAATTCATTGAGAGCAACAATTATTACTCACCAGAGCAGTTCCTTTAGGCACTGTTTAGCTATGCAGATCATTATCATTTCCCGTGATGCTATCGATATAGCACGGATGCTTGTGGAATTCTTTCTAAAAGTGAATAGTAAAAATACTCATTCTTTGTAGAGATACAGCAAAACGAGCCGATACATTGAGCATGGACAAAAGCATATCAAAAGAAAAAAGATGTTGACGAACACCTCTTTTCAAGAAATCACATTTTCATAATGCAATCTTATTACAAAGTAACTTATATCATTAATATAGGCTTTATTTTAAGCACAATTCCATAAGTTCATGAGCCTCGCCTAGCTTTGCCAGTCTCTGGTTATGTCTATACTACAGGACCTATGGAGTGCAGTAGACCGTAAAGTCTTCATATTCTTGGAGTTCAGACACTCTGCTACACATTACGACTGACAAGTGACACCTTATAATATAATAACTCCAAAGGAATTAGAAATAAATCGACTGGAGATATCCTTCCGCTCACACCCTTCCTATGCCAGGTTAGATGCTGATTCCCTTCTGAGACATGACCCCGTTATTAAAAGAGGTCAAACCAGTTTCAAGTCTTATTTCCATCTATGATCCTTTATAATTAACAGATATTAAGCTTAGTCATTATGATCTTCATAGATTCTCGTAGGATGATAACCCAAACTTAAATTAATTTGAATAAATTCATTTAAATTCAGATACATAAAAACCAAATTAATTCCATTTGAAATGGCTCCCGAACTATATGATTAGAAGTTTTGTGTGGAGAGAAAAGCTTCCTATGAGCAGGAGGGTTCAGCGAAAATACAATAGCACATGGAACATCCTTACGAACAGAGTCGGAAAAAACTTATTTTCCCATTATTAATCTTTGAAGATTGTTGACCCTCTTGATCTAGTGTAATGAGCATCAATATTAAGAGGGCAGACACTCTCTGGTAGAAGTTGTGCCCATGAGCAGGTCTTCATTTGACTAGTGTAATGAGCATCAATATTAAGAGGGCAGACACTCTCTGGTAGAAGTTGTGCCCATGAGCAGGTCTTCATTTGACAAATAACATAACAGCATGCTTTGCCCCTTGGTGTTTGATTTACATCCTTTCTTCTCGAGCCAATCCAATAGTACGAGGTCGAATAGTAAGCAACCACAATATTTTCAGGGAAAAAATACATTTTAAACTTGACGGGTTTGAAGGCCGATTATCAGGCCGCACTGGGTCGCCCTTCTCGAAATGAAAGATGTCGTTTATTAAACCTTACAGTTTTTTATAGCCTCACCATGATTTAGCCCGACGAGGTACCTTCTAGCCACAGAAGGCATCCACTTTGCAAGTTTGCAAAGATGCTAAGTACTTCATTGTAGTCGCCACTCATTAAAGTATTGAGAGAACTACAGTTACTGACAATTCCTCTCAAGAGTGTCCATTTTACTGTCACGAATAAAAAATCACTTTGATAGTCATGACAGTTGCATGAGGGGCATTTGAAGATCTGCGTCAAACACGTAGAAGCAGAGGAAGAGTACTGTTACCAGGCGCGGATCCACGGGGGGCGACGGCCCGCCCCGGCCAAAAAAAGGTATAACAAAAAATTTGTAACCACAATTTTACCTTTTTCTTTTGCTCAAGGGGAGGGGGGGGGGTGTTGATTTTTTAAATGTTTTAATTGTATTTATTGCTCACACTACCACCCCCCACTGAGCGAAAATAACGGTCTGCGCGATTTTCAACAAATTTCCGAGGGCAAAACAGAAAAGAGAAAAAATTGAGTGCTCACTACCCCACCCCACTGAGGAATAATGGAAATAATCAAAGGAAAATACATGTATAAAGAAGATGGAAAAAGAAAGATCTGTGAGATCAAAATATCACCTTCTTTCTTACTCGACCCGCTTTGATTCGTCATGTTTCCTTCTCCTTTAATGATCCGTGCCCCCCACCCTCCTCGTTGACCAGTGCCCCAGCCTCAATAATAATTATTGGACCAATCAGGCTCCTTGCTAAATGGACATTAACGCCATGTCATGTCAATGGCTGTAATGTTATCCTCCTCCCATTTGATGGCCCACAAAATGAATCGATAAGACTAGAACATGACTATGGTAAGTCAGAGGTATAAGTCGCCCTGGTCTGAGGAGGATATCCCCTCCCCCCCCCCATTTCTCAATTCTCGATACGTTGCTGGCACTGGTTAATGTTTATTCTGTTTTAAGTAAATAATTGAATGCCAAAACTGTTTTATATTTTTTCTCTCATTTACTGGTCTGGTTTGTTTTCGTGAATTAATTAACAAAAAAGTAAAAGAAGACAATTCGTTTAAAAGGAATACAAGTTTATAGAAATTAGTTTATAGATTTGTTCCTTTATGAATTTACAAGCAACCTAGATTGAAGTAAGTGAGTGGACTGTTCTGTGAAACGAAATACGAGATAAGAGGGTGGAGTGTTCCAAGCTTCCGGAGTAGTACTCGTCTGAACCTTTGCCAAGACATGGTTAGATCAAGGAGGAGTAGTGAGCGATCCGAGGGAGGCCCCTAGCTCCTACCTCCTTGTTTAGATTAAAGGATATATAAGACTAAATATGATCACACTGTTGTAAAAAATGAGGAAAAACTGGCAGTAAGTTATCAATCATGACTGATTGATTAATAATAATGAAGATTGGTTATACCAAAGAGTGCGAGTGTCACATAAGAAAGATAATATATAGACTCTCTTACACTTTCGTGATCATGATAACCACAGTGAAAGTGAACATTAAGGAATTGTTCAGTGTTGCTTAGGAACGTCAAAAATGTAATGATTATAGGTAAAATTAAATTTAACCTTTTAAATATTGAAATGTATATTCAAAATAATTGAATGCGGCGAGAATGTCAAAGAAAAGAAAGAGAGGGGGTGTGGAGGGTTGCTGTTCATGTTCATGTTTAAACACTAGTTCGTGTATTCACCGACAAAGGCAACGTGGTTATGTGTTTATCTCCTTGGATAAATTAAGTGGTGGTCAGACTATAATTCACCCGTCATTGATGCGCCCTTCTCCTAACCATCCTCCCGTCTGGCTACACCCTAAGGTTCCAATTGAATTTCGCCCACTTGTCTCGCACTGTGCCTGTTTCGAGATTGAGTGGATGAAATGATTTGTACCTGATCTGACTCGTCTTCCACACAAAAAAGATATAGATAACATCTAGTCCAATGAGACGACTGGCAGGGAGGTACGGGGAAAGTATTTGAGAGAAATTATAAATTATACAGTGACCGCACTGGGATATTAAAGGGAAAGTCCACCCTGAAATTAAGTTGGATTTAATAAAAGCGGAAAATGAAAGACTCAATTTAATCAATGAAAGTTTATGTAGTACAGAAGACACTTTCAAAAAGATACTTAAAACCCAACTCTTTCCATCCTGAATCCATAATGTATGTTTTGAGTATTTAAATATCATTTCGTTCATAATATCTTAATTATTGTTCCTTATTTGATTGTTAAGATTTGTTAAGATTTGTATGGTTTTTTTTTGTTGTAATAGCACTCTGAGCAGTTTTTCTGTAATAGCGCTTAATATGAATCAATTATTATTATTATTATTATTATTATTATTATTGAGCAATCTCCGATTAGAAATAGGAATGTTATGAATTTTTGAAGTTGTCATCAGTGAAATACAAATTAGCAACACTGTGACGTATATTGCGAGCTCCCCTCCAATTTTTTAAATTATTTTTTTGTTATTAAGTAAAGGATAAATGCGAGGGGACCTTTGCTCAAACTTTCACTGACCTGTTCCTCTATTTTTCTGCTTCTATTAAAATCAACTTGACTTCCCCTTAAAAAGTAGAAGGTAAGAGTAAATTTTGGGGTTTAAGATTCAAGCATCTAGAGAATACTGCAGCTGACTGAGGGGCATTACCCTCCCCCTTTCCTGGTGCCGCCTCTGAATTTTAGCGATTTCAGACATATACAGCCTTGCATGTACACAATCAATGTCAATTTAGTTTCGAATGATTTCAAAATCATTCGCCGATCATTAATGGTTTGTATGTGACAGTTGAAAGAGGTTATAGGAGGAATTCTTCTAAATGCTAAATGGGAGGACATCACGTTTAACATTTGAAGAAAGAAGGACATGACATTTCAACTTTGAAGGCAACTGCCTTTTGGGTTTTTTCCCCTCTTTTTCTTTTTACCTGCCGAACGCAGGAGCTGCTATTCAGATATGTGACTTGCGCCCCCTTTTGATTTCTTACACCATGCATCGAGAAGTATTTGTGGCCTCTTATCCTCTCTCTGATACAAACCAATTTGTCAGAGCGATTGTGGAACTTATTACAATCAATGATGATATTAGAGTTAATATGAAATGGAAACATTGAAAAGCAACCAAATGCATGGATGCTTTTTTCAAGTTGAAAGGAAAAATTCAAGTTCAGGTTCTTTTATTTAATTCCGATAAAAGCATATACACATATAAATCAGAAATTCAGCACAGATGCAAATCCTTGTACATGGAATCAAGGGTACCATAAGTGACTTAGACAGTCTTGTCAAGATAGTCCCCTTATGAAGAAAAAAAGTTGAAAGTGCTCGAAAGCAAGAGGAGAGTATATTTAAACATTTAGTTAAATGAATATGCAAAACCAAAAACAAACCAACAACATTAAAAGATTAAAATAACACATAGAACGATATTTAAAAAAAGGGGAATGACCAGGAAAAACCCCGAAACATTAAAAGATTAAAATAACGCATAGAATGATATATTAAAAAAGGGGAATGACCAGAAATTCCCTTGCGAATATATAAACGTGGAAGTAGTATTCACGTACTTGGACTCAGTCCATGATAACGATGTACATAATAATGCTCTACAATCATAACCATGAAAGGGTTGGGCTTAACTGTCTTTAAGCAGCGAATGATTCGAGCACGGTGTGAAATAAGGAATAAATTAACTAATTATCCTTATCTTATGGCGTCACTAACCACGTCTGCGTATGAAAGAATAGAACGTGTCACAAGTGACGTCACCGTCTTAATCAGACAATAGTTGCGATAAACCCACATTTTCCTGCTGAATACTGATATATCTATTAGTATCTATTTTATGCATGAGTTTAAGAAGTTCCTTTTTGCCATGTCGATCTCTGCTCCGATGTGAATTTATGGAGAGAAAAAGAGTGAGAGAGAGAGAGAGAGAGAGAGAGGGGGGGGGGTGGGGGCGGGAGAGAGAGAGAACACAAAAATGATTTTGCACTTTTCACCAATTGTCTGAACATTCGACGACATGAACAATCTATTCGAATTTTCTCCCAAAATATGCTTCTTTCTTTTTGACACAGTCGTGAAAGTTTTTGAATAGCTTATAAATTTGGCTAAGATTGTAAGAAAATATTTTGAAAAAAATGATAAAATGCTCAACAGTGAGTAGGTATTCTATCGATATATCGGTACGAAATACCTAACACTCAATGATATGGTTATGATGAGAAAGAGCCATTGCCGCTATACCCATACAATCTTGCTTTCCATAATTTCTTTAGATTTATTTTTCAACAAGTATTTCAAAAAGTTTTAAACACCTCATGGATGCAAAATAGAGGTCAGCGATTCGAGTTCCGTCTTGTTCATTCATCTCACTGTAATCATAATTATTATCGATTACGCAATGCGTCTGTAATTGTTATTATTATTTCATTTTTTTCTTAATTTCCTATCATTATTTTATTTTAGGCAGAAGTTGTAATTGTAATTAAAAGCCGATTAAGAATCATAAAAAGAGAATATTACTACCCAAACCTGTTGATCCTAAAATATTGTAAAACGAAGCTTCGTAATCTTTTTTTTTTACAAGTCATTAGTAGGCAAATCTATCATTTTAAGATGTGCTTCAAGACTGGTTGCCATGGTGATATTATTTACTGCACTCATCATATTGCTATGCTTCTACAACAGGAACAAATCTATAAAGGAAAACAATATGACGGCTCAATTTGTGTTAAGATTTGCGGAAGAAAAACATTTAAATTGAGTTCCTGCGAATAAGGTAATTGTTGAATTGATAGCATGTTTATCGACCCACTTGGCCTGGCCTGACACCCCTGATTAGCCTGTTTTCCTACCCATCATTTACCCGTATGCGATGGGTGAATAGAGAGGATGAGTTAGGCGGATGAAGATGGGTGATAACATAACAAACTCATCTCATGGGAGTCATATGGGCTTCATTAATTAGGGGTATCACGACAGTGGACTATAGGGTGTTTCTAGGCCAATCAAAGAGGTTTATCTTTCCCGTGTTATCAGGCCAAGCTATTGACCAATAGCAATCCCTGTAATCATGCGACTCACATGAGCTTGGAGACGGTTCTATGGATTGATGTTTACTACCTTTGAAAGGATTAAGTGAATCCTTAAAATAATTTCAACGATGGATACGAAGTTACACATTCAGTACTAGGTAACAAGAGTGATTTGAAATTGAATTACATTTGATCTTTAACATTAACCGTCTTTTCCTCCCCTACTATAGATGTAAAATTTAAGCCGAGCACTCCCCCCCCCCCTTCTACGCTACGCCTTTAAATCGAGTGAGAGTGTGCAGGCGATAATTCAGGGAAATTGACTCCTTGTGGATATCATTTATCTAATACTGACAATCGTCAAGGCTACTGGGATAACCCCCTCCCCCAGAATTCTACAATCCATCTCAAGAAAAAGACATGAGGAACATCGTCAATAAGTAGAGGATCATAATGCAACATATCGAATTGTTATTATATAATGGCCTAACGTAGCGTTCAGAAGATAATTATCATGATCTCTTTGTTTTGTAAAGAAGAAAAGTTAAATCAGTATAATATATTCGTTATGAAAAAAATAATTGAAAGAATACTTCAATGTTTTATTTGAAGAAAACAAATTCAGATCTTATCATAAAACCTACACAATAATATCACGATGACAGTTTTTTGTATAGTTCATAGTATAATATTACTTGTAAGAACATGTATTCAGAACCATTATCTTGAAAAAGAAAACATATTCGTCATGATACGAAAATAGAGGTTGAAACATAGAAATGTTACATTTCGTTGGTTGAAACGACTTATTATTATAACATCAGTAAAATTATAAACGTATACCGGTTTTATTAGTTCAATAAGGAAATTATACTGTACGATTTTATTGTTTGTATTATTTTTATTTTGTATACACGATGATCATAATCATCAAACAACAGTCGATAGATTGATCGTTGGGGTATTCCTTTTTCTGGAGTATAATGTTAGAAATTAAAAGCAAGGAGATTCCTGACGCGAGAATCCTTGTATTAATCTAGATATAAAAATGACTCTGACAGGAACGAAGCATCTTTTCTTAGTTCAGTTGACGCAATTAGTTTTTCTGCTTACTTACGCCTCGCAAATTTTGCGTTCACGAAAATATTTCCGCTCCTCGGACTGTGCCCCCTACAGGCCTATACATTCTTATTTCTCTAACTCTCCGCCACCACCCCCATCTCTCTCTCTCTCTCTCTCTCTCTCTCTCTCTCTTTCCCCTTCCCTACCTCCTCTCTGTCTCTCTCTCTCTCACTAGATTATATTTCTTAATCTTTGTTTGTCTCTCTCTTTGTTCAGGCACTTTTCTTGATTTATTTGAATATCAATGCGAATTAAATAGTATACATGAAATAAAAATTGCAATGACCAACAATCCTTGTTTGAGTATAGCGCTATTAATGTCACAAATTTGTCTGAGCGATTCAGCAGGTGTTTGCTGTTTTTCACCCTCGACCTGTTCATGACCTAGAGGTCAAGTCCAATCTTAAGGAGCTGTTGAAGTCAATTATAGTTTCTACCACTAACGATCAAAGGCGGAAGTTATATAAAGTACAATGACCAGTAGAACACGAAATATATCTTTCAGAATTTACTAGTGTCTGATATGAAAATGTGGGTGGGCGAGGGAGAAAGTTGGAGAGAGAGGGTGGGGGAGACTGAGAGGGGGATGAACAAAGAGAGAAATAGAGAGAGAGAGAGAGAGAGAGAGAGGGGAGGAGGAGGAGAGAGAGGAAGAGGGGGAGGAGAGAGAAACATAGAGGAAGAAAGAAAGTATATTGACCCGCCTAATTAAGTACCACATTTAAATTGACCTTGAGCTTACAAATGTTTCTGGGCTAACTGATAAACAAACTTCAAGTAGATCAGCAATTAGGCGACATAGCCATTAGGCATTACCATCAAATTGACTTGAGTATCATCCCTTACACGTTACATAAACTTAATAAAAAGAACTAAAATCAATAAATGGCCTAAACATGTAGAAATTACGTTAATCAAATCAGAATCAATTATCTTGAACATATAGGTTTCATGCTGCGGGAGTTGTGTTAAATCTCTTTTTTTTCATGGAACAAGTCTTTGACCAAACCAGGGAGGAAAAGTTACATCACCCTGATCAAAATATATAAGTTGACCGAATAATAAATAATACGAGAACATTTTTGCCATAATGTTTACATGACAAAAAGTAACATGAAATATTATTGCGCTCATGAATGGATCGCTGTCAGCATCATATTTCGATTTTGAGAGCTTTCTGAAGAATTCTAAAAACGGATCCTATGAATAACTAGATATTAGTGGCATATAAGATCATCGTTTTCTTGGAAACGTCGTCCAATCTGTAGTTACCTAACTTATTTTCATTTGATGAAAACCGATACATACATGTATCAGTGTGCAGTACTCTCGTTTGTCTTGTTTTAGTTCTCACATCAATTTTCATGGTGCGTGACATATATCTCATAGTGTGGATCTATTCTTGACCTTGATCTTATACACGGCTTTGATTTGTCATCACCAGGAACTCTCCTTATACCATGCGGGAATCCTCCGGGTCTATTTCTCTATTGAAACAATATCACCAGAACTTGTCTGCAGCTGCTGTAGATCACTGGGATCTTGACTGGTCATTGAATTTCATACATTAATACTGAAATATTTATAATGCAGTACATGGATTGTTTGGACTAGCAAAATATACACATAAAATTTACACAAAGTTGCAGGAACTCACATAACTTGAATAGCACAACTCGTCCTCACACATTTATGAATAAACCCATATTTTGCATGTGGTCGGGATAAATACTCCCATCTCGATTCGCTTTGCAAAATTCTAAGATATTACTCATTTTTATACCATGATCGCTTGGCAAATATCATTTATTTATTAATCTTGAACACTTAGTTTATTTGATTCTGTAAGAATGTATGTTCCATTCATTATCAGATGTGCAGAACACAGGATTATAAAGTGGTGGATCCGGCCGTGAGATATCGTTTCATTATGAACGAGGCTGAGAGGGATAAAGATCACGAAGATTGGTTAGCATTGACCTAATGCTCTACGTCCCATCGACCACGTTCTCAATAGATGAATGCCAAGAGGATAAGTCTGCTTTACTCGTCATCATTCTTGAGATTCAAGGGAAGATAATCCTTAGAACCAAGATGAAACTGTCACTTGATCTAATAATTATCGCCTAAACACTAGGAAGGACACCGACTATATCCGATCAAATGATAATGCACCTGCAATAGGAAGGAAAGCATCTATCTAGGCGTGACATAACCTCACCTCTTGAGCCAGTAACCATGAAGACGAACGAGTTCAAATTCCTTGCTTCATTTGTTGCATATGGAAAATGCATATTTCAGCTTTAATTACTACTGAAGCAGTTGCCTCTTATATTGATTTTTTCTCGATTTCTAGCAATGTAGGTCACTAGGTCATATATTTGGACGTTCGTATATAATACCCGAATGCTGTATAAAGCAAAGTTTATGTATCACCACATGACACGAGAGACATGGCATCTCAGCAGACGAGGGGAAAAATGATATGTTGTGGTCAAAACTTACTCCAACATATTGCAGCTTCTACATAAAACGCAATGCATTTTCTTTTATTTTGTCCTTGAAAATCATGATATTTTCCCCTCTTCTTTTGAATTTGGAAAAATGCAGATTAGTTTTATCTTGGTTGGCCATTTCTGAAAACCTGCAACCCCCTCCTTTTGCGCAAATTTGGTCCGACATCCCCTATTCAAAATTGTCTAGTCACATCATGTTCCTCCCGTTATTCCAATATAACAAGGTCTAAAACCTTGGTGGCCAGCTCGGGAATGCTCAAAACACGGTTAGTCCATTTGTAAGACGACAGGTTGTTAATGACACAAGTCTTCATCACGCGATGTCAATTAAAGTCCTATCAATTGCCTTGGATAGACCAAGAACAGGTGTAGAATGGTCCCTTAAAGGTGACCGATAGAGATAAAAACCAGACAAACCATACTTCCTCACCAACCGCATCCTCTCTCTTGTACTCATCGAACTCAATATAAAACATTGCCATATACCCTTTCTACACACTATATCAAGACTTGCAGAATCTCATGAATAAAAATAGTGAAATAAAACAAAACAAAATACAAAGGAAAACAAATTATAAAATTAGTATAAAAAAGGACATAAACCAAAACAGCCCGGCGTTAACTGGAAAAAAAAAGGATATAGCTTTTTACAATAGACAACGGCTTTTTGTTTAATTGCTTTATCATTTTCATTTCTAATTTATCATGAATTTCCTTATTCCTTATTCCGTATTTCGAAATAAGGACAACAAAATTATAACAATTCTGAAAAAGAAAAGAATCGTTTACCAATCAATATTGCGTGTATTCTAATGAACGTATCCGTCGCGTCTCCGTTGACTAGGAGTCTGCTCCAGTAATATCATCCATTCTTATATTGATCAAACTTCGAGGACAATTTCACGACACGAAATTTGTGATAATTAACTTATGTTGCCAGTTTGAAAAGAAAAATAGTTCAATAAAATGACCATGCCTAACGACCATCCCCAGTCGAATGCGACCAAGCTACACCTACCATCGTGGCCATAGCAAGATGGTATTGTCGTATTGACCCCCGAAACTCTGGCGTAGCTATTAGCAGGATTATATTTGAGTATCGCTTGTTCGACACAGTCGAATTAACGTTGTGATTGTGATTTCACTTGAATTGTTTTGATTTAATATAAATTCATTATATTGATAACGACAACCTGTTGCTCCATTGAAACCTTTTCACACTAAAAAAATAGTAATGCAAATAAGTATGTACAACAATAATTAATCAGCAAAATTTGTTTAAACATGAAATACGATGGAAATAAATACTTTAAGTCACTGACAGACCCATGATTATTGCATTAGTAATATAACCTCATAGTAGGTTACGGGTTGAAACGGAGAAACAAGTCTCGAGGTTTCGAAAGAATTATGAATTATGTTTTACACAGATGTATACTGAAAATCAAAAGCATTGCTTAAATATTATACCATGTATAAGTGTGTTGAAATACCATTTTATTAAGTTGGTGACTTTCCTCGATATGCTGGTTATTTTTCTTATATTTAGAATAAAAATTGAATACAAAATACAGTGTGGTAATCACTTAACACTAGAGACAATTCGGTGTTTATTTTGATGTGCGTACTGTTAACATTCGGATAAACTGAATAAATGCTCTCTCTGAAATGTCAAACCTTTTCTCAGAATTGATTAAAGCCAGATGTTGAAAGATTATTTCTCATACTTGAAAATATTATAGCGAAACCAAGTATGCTGATATATGTTGAGTGACGCAAATTCCAAGTTCATTGTGCATGTTCCATCATTATAAACAAACAGATGTAATAATGCAGCTGACAACCCTCTAGTATTCCGATTAAATTTCGTATGCAAAATTCAAATATTATTTGCAAAATTTAAGTGTGAAAAGCTGTTTTTTTTCCTCTGTGTCTGTTGTAGTTAAATAGAGCGCATATTACAACTATAGCCAATCATGTCGTTGATGTGTTATGGTCTCTGGAAATCATTACTAGGACCTCAAAACTTGCTCACAGCTTAACTACCGACAGTCGTTAACTCGCGAAGAGAGCATTACGGGGACTAGATATTATCCGGTATATATTACGTTGTTTTAATTCACATAATGTCAAGATATCTTGATAATGCTTCTAAATAGGTTCAACATTCCCTAGGTGAAGGATCTTAAAGGTTGCTGACACGACAAAGCACTTTCCTCTCAATTACATTGATTCCGCTGGTCAGTTATTTAAAGCTAGACTTCTACCTTAGAAATATACGAGGTTCTGTCCTAGCGAGCTTCAACTCAGAGACATCTAAAACCCACTCCGATGTCATGCCGTTCGATGGCAAAATTTCACTTAAATGGTATCATAATGTGAAAGAGGATGTCATTTAAGACACGGAACAGTTAACATGAAGATTACTCGATCTCGTAGTATATCCCCAGCACTGAAAAGCACTGTTATCCTGTTCACAGGACAAATATGGGACTAAAAGCAATTCAAAATTTAGTGGATAAAGGATAAATTATTTCTAGTTTAATTGCAGTATGAATGAATGGCAACCTTTCCTCATGTATTACATGTATGTCCACAATCCAGGTGTTCCACTTAGGAATGGAAAAAGTAGTCCGCATATTGCGATATTAGTCAAATAAACAAATAAATGAATAATAATAGTAAAAGATAACTATAGCTAAAGATTACATTTCTATATAGCGCTTAATACAAGTTTCTGAACAAACAAGCAAACACATAGCATTAAAATAATTGAGCATAGTAACCGAACCGATGATATCACATAGTGACTAGAGAGAATGATGAATAGTGAACGAAGGCCAACTTTATAGAACTGATTTCTGTTGTTGATGTTAAGTGTTTATCCTAAATTAGATAATGTAATTTTTAGCATAGTCAAACCACATAACAAATTAATTATCTATAGTATGAAATAGTGTCCTTCAATAAAGAACAAATCACAACTTAGTAACTTTATATTATCTCTAAGCTAGTCGTTTTAGAATCAGATGACAAATCTTTCCTCCGGATCTTCACCAAAATCGGGAAGTGAAGCCGAGCGATATTTGGGTCGATTGAAGCTTTCATCCGTACATCCTAAAAACAATTGTTGACATGCCTAAAGTACTACTCTGAAGCAAAACACTGTAAGATAACAGTTATACCATCGCTATAAGTACGGGTAAAAAAACAAAAAAATTCCCAATGGCTGCAGATATACATCAAAGTTCAGTAAAGTTAAGAAAACGACAAAATCCATAAGCTCATCAACCACAACTCGTAACGTTTTAAAAACTAATAAATAAATTAAATTAAATAGAAAACATAACAAATTAGACTACACTAAATGAAAAAGAGTAGCGCAGTCCTAACTTGCTGCTACAACCCGAAGTAAGTTGCAAACATATTCATATGTTGTAGCCATGTAACTTACGTCTTGGGAGTTGACTTCAGTATCTGATATCATTTTTTAAGTTTTAAGTTGGATCACTATGTTATGATAAGATATCATTGATACTTGGCGCGATACCTGGATTACCCTTAGGTAAAGTGTTGGCAATCTGGCGGGAATTTGATGTCACATTCAATAAGTGAAAAAGTTACGAAGCAGAAGACCAAACAATATTCTAAGACTATACCCACTATGCTGTAGCACGCAGGAAGCAGAAAGGGTTATCTTACCCTCCCACACTGCTTTATTTCTCCTCAAAACTCTTCTACGAAAAAGTGTGGTGAACGTACTGGGTGTAATTCAAAGTGACACTTGATCTAGCAAATCCTTGCTTTCTTTTACTTCATAGCCACCAGGAGACTCCATACTAAAGATATGTGGTCACATGATTTATTTTATGGTAATTTTGATCATCATAAACCCGGCCGTATAGTCACGAAGTGGTATGATGACGCTAAATAGTATGAACCTCAATGATTATGAAGGTATGACCTTCTCTATTCTTATAAGCGTGAAGTAGTCGTGTATATATGAGACGCTTGCAAATTATGTGAGTTGGTCAAAAAGGAGGTGGGGGAGGGGAGGGGCGCAAAACATTACGAACATACTATGAGCGTTGCGTCTAAAATCGAGGGGCGGCTCCTCTTACGCTCATACTAGATTCCCCCACTTTTCTACGTTCTTTTAATCACCCACTCTGCAAAAAAAAGTACATTCATTTGTACATGTATGATGAGAAAAGTTTGTCTGAAGAAAAATGATCATGGTTTGAAAAACAATTCTCTTTATAATCGTATTCTGATCTCGATGTAATGTTATTTCATAATTTAAGGAAATATCTTGTACCTGTATGCTTGAGGTGGTCAAAGATTTTAATTCGATAACAGAAAAAAAGAGTTCTTTAGAACTGTCCAAAATTTTTAAATATGTGAAGTAAAAGCAAATCCAGATTATGATATTTGAGAACAATAGGGTTAAGATCGTTAAATAGAAGGTTGTGGATTAAGGGTCCATCAGAAATGGACATATTATAAGTGGTCAACTGAAAATAGACAGGAATACTGAAGTAGGTGTAATGATTCAACTTGCCCAAAATTATAACACCTTATCCCACATTGTCAAAATTATCCTAAGAGTTGCAGAGGAAAGGCTATAGATGTTATATTTGATAATCGACTTGTCTCAAGAGTGAATGGTGACGCCATGATGATATCCTACAAAGAAAGAAAGAAGGTTCTCTATGGACCTGTTTATCTGATCTATCGTGATATGAAGCCAGTCGGGGTCAGTAAAACTATATCAATTTATCATGCCAGTTTGACTTGATTTAGAAAATGAAGAAGAGACTTCAGTATACAGATGGGCTCACAGTTTGATCATGATGTATCATCGTGGTGTGGTTTTAATTCAGTCAAACGAAAACTAGATATACTTTCTAGAATTATTTTTCATGCTGAGAAAATAGGTGTTATCTGGTCAGAAAATATGCTGTACTAACCGCGGAAACAGTGAGGGATACAAAACACGTATAGTATCAGGTCTGTTAGCTAGTCGGTTTTGGAACAAAATTGTTTCTCTTTCTTGAGAATAACAAACCTTAGCCTGGGTAGGATGAAATGCATGTGTGGTCAAATAATTTGACGGATTAAACAAAAAGTTTTCCAAGGAATCAGATAAAGATTGACAGATTTTTAATCGGATCAGAAAGTTCCATATATACTAAAAGTACAGGCGGAAACCTACAAAGAATAGGTAGAAATTGACAATGGATTGAAAAAGACACAACAGAATAGGGGAAAAAAGAACGACTAGACCATCTAACAGGTATTTTTGTTATTATTTTCCTTGCAATAGGAGTGCAAAAAAGCAATGTAAATCACTGCACATCTCAGTGGCTTCGATTTCTGGTTTGTATTACTTTTGTTCAGGATTCGTTGGCATGGTTGGTAAAATCTGCTATTTCTGCACTTAACAGTTAGTATATAAAACCTCATATTTGCATAAATAGGGTTTAATGGAATGGAACGGAAATATCAAAGGGAAATAAGGTAGAAAATAAGTAGAAACTACGCAGCATATTAAGATCCCTTCATTATAGATAAGTACATAGAATCTGTACACTCATTAAAGGGTTCCGTTAATTCAATAATCACTGTGTACCATGTAGTAGGACCAATCGACAGCATGAAGGAATCTGTCTTATCATGAACCATAATCTTCGATTAGGAAATCGATTATGGTACTCTGTTCATGTGATCCCATTCAATATCCACCTGACACAGGGACTTCTATTACTATTTAATACGATTGGGGGATGCAGTAATTGTAATTTAAACGCTATTATAGGATACTGGGTTAATTAATAATAATAATATTCCGCTTGTATAGCGCTTAATACGTCGATGATGTCTCTAAGCGCTTTACAGATATATTATTGCCCCGGTCATCGGATTCAGGCTTACCTGCACACAATGTATGCACATTATCCACTCCCTGGGGAACATTCCAGCCAGGCGTCATTTAAGCGCACACTTGCTTATCTAACCACATTCGCATCCTACCGGGTATACCCATTTAACACCTGGGTGGAGAGTGGCAAATGTAGATTAACGTCTTGCCAAAGGACATTAGTGCCGCGGCGGGACTCGAACCCCGTACCTTGTGATATGCAGTCGGGTGACTTATCCACTAGGCAACAACACCTCTACATTCCCCATGCCCGCCCCCCCCCCAAATTGACGCCCCTGAACCTACATCTTCCGACTAATAACGCTTCAGCACATTCCTACACGCACTGACTTGACATGTTTGCTTGTTTGGTGCAGGGAGGTGGGAGTACGTCTTGTCACCCTTTTTTTACGTCTAAATGTGGATGTTAATTTGTGTTGCCGTACTTTCAGCAATGGAAACAAGCGCATAAAAATTGTGGAGGATGAAAAACAAATTATATTTTCATTGATTTCGATTATTCTCTGTTCTTTATATAGACTGTGGTCTCTTTTGTGTGTTTCATCTTCATTGTCAAAAGTGTTTTTATCTCACCACTTTTCAAACACAATGGCTAAGAAACATTAGTTGTTAGAATACTGACTCATCAGCATTATACAATGATATCAGATAATAGTGGATTTAGTATTTTTCTTCAAATATGGAATGCGTCAATATCCAAAAATATATGCGGTTTCAAACAGGTAATATCAGGGTTTGCATGGATGAAGGAAATAGCGTGACCAACAAACTGATATGATATAGATAGGGTAGTTTGGAATGATGGCAAAGTTAGGAAAGTAAATGTAAAGAAAGAGAGAGTTAGAGAGAGGGGGATTATTGAGAGAAGATAATAGTAGTAGTAGTAGTAGTAGTAGTAGTAGTAGTAGTAGTAGTAGTAGTAGTAGTAGAAGAAGAAGAAGAAGAAGTAGTAGTAGTAGTAGTAGTAGTAGTAGTAGTAGTAGTAGTAGTAGTAGTAGAAGTAGTAGTTGTAGTTATTTTCCTATTAAAAAAAAAAGAAAGATACCAAGCGAAATATATACATAAATATACATAGGGATGGATAGCCGTGCTCAGCATTAACAACATCTTGTCACTGATTTTCAGAGGATAGTTAAAGATATGCAAACAGTACAATATAATGCAAACAAATTTAACGATTCTAAAACAATAGAATGTAAATTGAATGTAAAATGTATATTATAGTATACAAGCATCAAAGAAAAGGCATTGAAAAAGTTTTAATGTTACCTTCCGTCTAGTTCATACTTCATGCTTCGTTTGAACCACGTCTGCTACATTAATCACGTAAACCTTTGAAATTACCGGGTATCACTGTCATTAACATTTCATCATCATGACACAGATATCCCGCCATGCATCAATATAATTGAATATTAGTATAGTATTAGTATAGCAATCCTAGAAGTGCATATTGATCGGCGATGACTATCACTGCAATTTATGTTTCAGTGCTTCGAGGAATTAAATAAAAGAAGAAAGAAAGAAAGTAATTGAACTTGATAAGGGGACAATATCATCATGTACGCTTACAGCATACATTTATAAGAAAACATATGATTCAAATATTTACGGGACAAGCAATGACGTGTATAATTGTTGAGACGAACAGAATCGAATGCTGCAGTTAATTTGTGGTATTAACGAAGGTTATTGCGGTTAGCATGTTTAAAAGACTACTGTAATCTCATCAAAGTGGTGGTTAACATAGGATCGACAAATAAACTAAATATCTTTGGCAGTGAATTATCTATGGGAATTACAATGACATTCAAATGTCCATTCTGTTTATTGTTGATTGGATAAAAGTGTGCGGTGTTGTTAGTTTAAGTGTCCAAACTAACGAAACCCATATTGGCTTCTCTTATTCTTAGAACATTGCATAAGGTCAATATGTGATAACAATGAATACCAGTAAGACATACTACAAGTTATATTCTTAATCAAATATCAATTGCTTTTTTGTTATAGTAATAATCTCGCCGTTGTTATTCTGTGCTTTAAACAATGATGTCAGGATGATCAATCAATTACATTTTTAAGCTGCGAGTCAGTGTGTTGACTCAACATGTTGCAGAAAACATTAAATTCTTCTGAGTTTTGTCAAGAACACAAATCTTTCTCCTGGCACATAAAACATGCTGAGTGTTGGATAGGATATGACCGGTAGCTGTGAGAATTGGAGATAAGATCATCCCAACTATTTCTCAATTCTAATCTTATGAAGATCTATATCAAACCAAACAATGAATGACGTATCTTTGGCTATATGAAAACCATTCCTCAAGATGAAAGGAAGATTAAGTCGATTGGGAAATTCCTAGTTTTGTATTTAAAAGAGAAAAGATGAAGGAAGCATTGGATTGCAACATAGAATCTGACTTCCCCCTACGCTCAATTAAGAAACCGCACTCATCTAGAAATCCTGCTGAAATGATTAATAATAGTGTAACCCATATTTCTAAGAAATGGCACCTCCGCCCTCCCACTTGAGTCTGATTTAATAATACTAACTTAACGATAATATTTTTTAAATAATTATTTCATGACACTAGTGATATTCACAATGATATATGCTGATTCAACACATCTTTAAAAATGATATATATCATAGTGGTATAGTGGTTTATATACTTAACTTTCAATTCAAAGATTGAGGGTTCGAATTCAAGTCTGGCACTAAGATCCTTTGGCAAGGCATTTATTTAAATTTGCCACTCGATACCCGATATGCCAGAGCCGCCAGCTATGACCGGGGTAATAATGTTGGAGCACCAGGAGCGTCACGGCGTGACGGACAAGTGCACTATATAAGAAGTCACCGCCATCATCATTGGTGCCACATGAATAAGTGAAAACGAAATATATAAAAGCACATGAACATGACTGTATACTTCTTTGCAAAAGTAGATGAAATAACAAGACTGAGCGGTAGGGAAAAGTGGAAGTTTGGGAAAGAAATGAGGAGAGGAAAGAGGAAATTGAATGGAATGAAATAAAAGTATGACACAAAAGAAATGTAAGATCAGGTAGAAGTTTTTGGTAACCATGGTAACCGGGTTAAAAGGAGATGTAAGTTTATGATTTCGTCACTATTGATTTTGACCATTTATTTTTACAATAATTCGTGATGGCGATTGCAGACTATCTCGTATCACAATGTACCTCAGCAACGGCGTTTGATATCGGATGTGTTTCTATTCCGAACTGTCTTGAGACTCTTGGTGCGATGAAGGCATGGGGAAGACTTCATGGTCTAGTGGGTCTACAGTTCTAGAGGACATGCAGAAGGTCTTACTGTGAAGGAGATGGGGCGTGATCACCCCGGACCGTCTAAAGACACGAACCGTGTTTCCTCGAAGTGTAGGTTGAACAGGATCTTGGGTAATTAAATCCACTCACAACTAATCTCCTCCCCCTCCTTCAACCCCCTGGATGGCTTTACAGGGGTAAGGTGGGGTGTCAGAAGGCAGTCATCTAAAGTGCAAGATATTCACCGTGAAGTCTGATATAGGCCTGTAAATTTAAAGTTCTTTTTAATCTCATGCTCGTTTCCTATTTCAATAACCGTTTGAGCTTAAGTTCCCAAATGATATAAAAGTTTGAATACCGAGTAGATTTTTTGCATGGCCACCCTGAGTATATAAGTCTGTGTCCTTCGTATCATTGGCGGATCCAGGGGGCTCAGGGGGCACGTGCCTCCCGGCCACGTGCCCCCGTGCCCTCACCCCCACTGAGCGAATTTTCGGCCGGCGCGATTTTCAAATTTGCGGGAATAAAATTGTGCCCCCTTGTGCCCTTCCACCCCGTCTAAGAAATCCTGGATCCGCGCCTGCGTATTACATGTCGGAAATCTCTCGCTAATTTCATAATGGATGGAGAAACATTGAACGTTCTGTGAGAGTTGTCCTTGATATAGTGATTTTTTTAAACATTGCCCGTCTGTTATTCCCCCTCCCCTTCAAGTCTTTTTCCAACTGAACACATCGACCCCAAAAATTAACATGATTTAAAAGATTAAATATATGCTATTTATAAAACGGATTCTAAAATGTAGGCAATCTAATTGATCAAATGACAACCCGTGACCATGCATCAAATAATAATGAACGGCTAGGATGCGCGTATCGTGGCGCGGTTAAGTCACAATGAGCCGGATAATGAACTGGGGGTGTTTCACAAAGACTAAGATTGACTTTAAGTTGGTCTTAACTATGGCAGACCGTTCATGCCACTGTTTGCTCTCACCATTTACTGGCATTGGTCTCTCAAGGGACGTACAAATCATGTTCACAAATCTACATAATTTACATTTTTTGATAATTCATTATTGAAGGCTAAAGATCATTATGGTAAGAGCAAACAGTGGCATGAACGACCTGCCATAGTTAAGTCCAACTTAAAGTCGATCTTAGTCTTTGTGAAACACTCACCTGTGACATAACTTGCGTGCAGTGCACATTTACTAATTAATGCACTCCCAAACATGAATTATATCTGGCTAATATTAATCCTGAATGATAGTGAGAAATGTAGTTTTATATTCAGTCTACATGATAGTACAAGAATCATGTATGTATAGGCCTACATTTAAACAGCAAACTTTCACATGCTGATAATCAAATAGCAATCTGGGGGTTTTATTGCTGTTTATCGCTGACTAAATTACTGTTTCGAAATTTGTTTAGATGTATGTATGTGTAATAACGATTTGATATAATTTTCAATAAAGAACTCTATTTGAAAAGCAGCAATTATCTTGTTTGTTATCGCCCCGTAATTTCTATGGCTTTTTAGTTCCAAGTTGTGTGGCATCCAAACTGTACCATATCTATTGCATATGTCGATTTCATGTACAAACAGCGCCCTCGTTTGCCGAAATCAAATCAGGAGGATTTACAGTACTCAATATTATTATTGAATGTAATGAAAAGAACAGTTGAAATCAAATTTTGTCGTCAAAATGGCTTAAATGATTTGAGGAAAAAATAACACCGAGTATCACTCTGTATTGTAAGATTAAGAGAGTATCAAGATAATTTGGATTTGAAATGTTTTTTTGTAGATCCGTAAATTGATTTCTCAAGTCTATAAGGAAGCTTATTTATGAATTAGGAATGGCACTAATGCATACATTCTGTATCAAATATCATTATTTTGTATGTCATAACTAATGTAATTGTGCCTTCTAGTATTCATTTCTGATGAAGAGCCTTTTTTATAATATGAAAAGAATTGATTTTAAGACGTTGACACACAAGCTGAAATAAACAATAATCTGGTCCATTGTCTGTTTGAGTATGATGGATGCATTGACTCTGACGTCTTAACGAACCTTTGATGGTGTAAAATTGACTGTAACTCTTTCAATCTACAAGAATTAAAATTGTTATGCATGGTAGTGAGAGAAGTAGGCTGCTTGCTAATACTGAATTCTTTTCATTGAGAATGAATCGAGTTAACTATGTGTATGACATTGGCGCCTTTATTGTGTTTCAATTTGAAGGATCAAGATTGAGATGTAGAACAACTTTCTGAATACAACCAATTTATTGTTCCACTGCTCACCTAGTTTTGACGCCTTTTAGAAAACCAAATACTTTTCAACGAGAGGAGAAGAAAGGAATCTAGGGAAACATGTCATTGATAGCACGCATAACCCATATAATTTAGTTGTAAGCGTTTGAAAACAAGGTTACAAAAGCGACTGGAAAATGTTGCGCATATCACTTCAACCAATGAAAGTTTCTATATCACGACGTCTATGCTGATAAATCATATTCTATTTAAGACAAATGAATAGACTGCACCGATCACGTTGAGGTTATAATCTGTTAAAATGATACACGAATTGCACTTTTACTTTTAACCGACATTCGAAACAGTCCAAACCTTATTTGCATATACATTTTCTTCCCAAAATTATTGTTACATGATGAAGTGGTACATTGTCAGTTTAATATGGTTTCTTGATTATAAGCTATATGTACTTACTCACGTGTCAGTTGTTCTAACAAGATATTGACGGATTTGAATCGTAACACCTGGAGTACAGGCATATTAATGAATTTCATTTCAACTAAGACGTGTGAGTTAATTGTTTTCAGTCTTTCCAATACGTTTCGCGTGTATTCTCATTTGATTTCTTGCAAAAGAATGCTCAGCGCAACTACGTTCTACGTCAAATTCTAGACTGGTCACATTCCAAAGTAAAGTAGAAGAAAAGTTTTGAGAGCATCTTTCACAATATTTTGTCTCCAGATATCTATGGAACATTTCATTTTGGAACCCTAAAATATCAAGGTAGACTTCTCTTTTGACAGTTAAAAATAAAAGTGATTAAAAAACAATGTCAGATATGCTAAAGAAATCATTCAGCAAGTAAAATCAACGCTATGATTCATATTGTCTAAAGGTGTTACATTTTTGTAATCTCTCAAACCTCATTTCGATATTTTTAAAAAGATTTGTTATGTTACACAGGATTCATTGACCCGAGGAATGATGTAAATGTGTCAGGAAATCAATAAATCGAACACTCGTAATCTCTAAAGCAAGAATAGGAAGAAGAAGAGTGAATTGATGATTTACGGCTTACCAACTCAATCTCTAAAACTCATTCGGATTAAGATCATATTACGCATGGATTTAGATCAAGTCGAATTCCTTCCTTTCCTGTCATCGTTATGTTGGATTGATATTCCAAAACCCAAACTTACGATTTCTTACTCTTAGTACTACGAATGTGAGGGATGTCTTCATCATAATTTGATATGGGTTAGGTATAACGAATAATAATGATAAATTACAATTTAAATACCATATATAATTCATTCATTCATTCAAAATGGTTTATTTCAAATAAAACTTTCATCGCGGCGTTTAGCCGAATTACAAAAGTTTACAAACAAAATTAATACGGATAATAAAATATATAACATAACATAACATGATGTATTTAATCTGAAAAATAAATCAGTATAAATATGAGAAATAAAGCTTACTGCAACATATGGAAACAAAAATTAGAAAGAAATCAGAATTAGCATAAAGTAACAAAGTTCTACTGAAATAATGTGAAAGAAAAAGGACTGAAGTAAGCAGTAAACAGTAAACGGAGCAAGTGTATGTGGTGGAAAATATCGAGAGTAGAAAAGTTTGCAAATAAAATGTAAATTATTGAAATTAAGAGTGGGAGAGATTTGAAGAGGAAGAGTAAAGGCTGAGAAGGGGCAAGGTATAGAAAAAAGCAGTAGAAAGCGAAAATGGAAAAAATGCATATAGGAGGATAAGGAAGAGAAGGGAAACGAAGAAGATCACGATGAAGAAGAAGAAGAAGAAGAAGAAGAAGAAGAAGAAGAAGAAGAAGAAGAAGAAGAAGAAGAAGAAGAAGAAGAAAGAGAAGAAGAAGGAGGAGAAGAAGAAGAAGAAGAGGAAAAAGAAGAAGAACAAGAACAAGAAGAAAGGGAAGATAAAAATAAAAGAGTTAAGGGTAAAAGAACAAAACAAAGTGAAAACAAATATACAACCATGCCTAAAGTGGACAAGGGATGGGGGTGAAGAGGGGTGATAAACTATTGTCATGACAGATTCAGTTAAACTCAGTTAAATTCAATTCGATATGGTAAAACTATGGTAAATGGAGTATAAATATCCTTAAAAACTCATTGAACAAATACAATACAAGATTGGTTTCTCAGAAGAAGATGTGAAATATTAAGTAATGATTACAATATGGTATTTGAATTTCCCGAGAGGTGATTTTCTAAGGGATATTTATAATACTTATTTAGATATAATATTCCTATAGTAATATAGGCCTACTCAAAGAAACACGGGGACTGAGAAACTGAAAAGAAGATGTGAAATATTAAGTGAAACGTGAGAGAAGGAGAAAAGTAGGAGAATGTGAAGACAGAGTGAACTTTCAGATTTCATATTGGATTAATTCATGCAATCGTTCTGTATTTATGTTGAACTCAGTAAATCACTTATTTCAACGAGCTATACAAATTAGTAATCACTTTGAGCATTTTCTGACGATTTTATCCTTCAAATAACTTTGTACTATATGGTTTATGCATATGACTAAAGAAAAAGAATCTGATATTTATAGATCATATCAATTATATTTGTCTCAAAGTAAAACCGACTTCTTGTCATCCTAAGGATCTGTAATAAATCTCTTTCGTCTTCCAATGATCGTCTGTATATTTCCCGACCTGTATTTCTTTGGCGCCTCATTTCCTAGTCACGTGGTCCGGTGGAAACTCCGCACTGTTTCTTCCCATCTCGATGAATAATTACTAGCGTCCTCGTATTGACGTTCAATAGGATAACACAAATTTGATCAATTAAGTTCTAGTTTCTCATCGGAAAAACACAAAATTTACGACGTCTGAACAATTTCAAACCGCAAGTCTGTGGAGTTACAACATCATTATGCTCTTGGCATTGTATGTTTTTACTAAGTAATATATTTTAAATAACTTAGTATCACAGGAGATAAGAAACTGTTAGCGTATTTTTGTGTAATATGCGAACTGTGTGAATAAGATAATACTTTACACTAGTGAAGCTATTAATTTGTTTTGTTTTAATTTTTCTTGTGTGCTTTTTTGTTTTGTTTTCACTCATGACAACAAAATTCAAGTGCCTCTACATCGAACGATGAACCGTATTTTGTTTATGATAGGCCTATAATTTGTTTAATTTGAAGACATTTTGAAAAGGAAATTGTCTTTTCTTAGATCCTATCCAATTTAAATGGAAATTTCAGTCATCGTAACATTTGAATTTAGATAGTTTTATATATTTTGAAGGTTATGAAAATTAAAAGTACGGCATGCATCATAGCCTATCCATAGTTAATCTGACGGCTGTATTAACACCTCTCTCCATAAGCTCAGGGTGCTCATTATTTTGATTATGCTTAAACGGAAAAATGCTGCCAATTTCTTATTGAAATCAAATGGAATTGAAAGTGTTTGGCAACGCCTTAAATCATTGAGTATCAACATCTTCATTGCCATAAACAGCAGCTTTGACAATCTTGATTTCGATCGCATATTTCTGATTTGACTCATGAATTCCATGTCTCCAGCCCTGCTTCCGACCATTAGCACTATTCCTATAAATCTAATGAGAGTACGTGTATTATATCAACTGGCATTGGGATGAAGCCACATTACATTTCCTCGTTTTAATCCCAAATTTGTCAACATTAAACGATAAGATCGGACTTAATTCGAGTTGCTGGAGTAAAGTGTTATACCTCGCTATCAACGATCGCTAGGTGACAACTTGATGGCACTCGTTTCGACAATTTGAGATGGCAGCATATCATGATAGCAATCTTAAAGACAAATTGGAACTTGGTAGGATACCGGAGGCCACTGTGAATGAACTATTCCCATATGCTATCCCAGTGACCATTCCGGTACGAATTGTTATCCCTATGGAATGGATATGGTGCACATATTGTGTGCATGCATATATCAGATCAAAGTAGTTGCATTATAAATCTTCTAAATCCAGAATATTATTAGTATCATTATCTCGCTGGAAGAGCATATACATTTTGAAGTGATATGTTCTAGAAATGTTCGAACTTTAACGCACGGTGAAAACAATTTTTGCTTTTCCTGCAGGTTTCTAAATATCATTGCCACAGTATATCACGTGACCTTTCTATAATGCATGCATGGTTTCGTGATATTTTGTTGAGATCATGACGATTCAATCTCCTTGGAACTGAGTTCTATCAGATTTATAGCCCTATCTTTAATACAATTATAAAACGACAGAGTACTTTAGCGTGCTTCCCGTACTTTACACGCAATTCTGTAAACCCTAATCGAATGATGCTCTTGTAATTAGTTTATACCTGATCAAACTTTGCCAAACAGCGGTCAGAACAGGTAGAACCGTTTTCCCCTCTCAAACCTGGGCATGAAGCTAAGACAGGATCTCCTGGTTAAAGGTTAGAGGATGCCAGCCAAAAAAGCTCGAAAATTAGAAACACATGTGACCGTATGAGCTTCAGCTTGTACGCTATATATAAAGTAGAACCGGGTATTTGAATGATGTCACATGGTTTATGATAGAATACATTAATTTATTTGGAACTGGTCCCCGGGTACAAGCATTACTCCCCCTTTCCGCCCTGTAGACCAATGTTTTGCTCCCATTTCCTAGATCATCGCGTTATAAAACTTGAACCAGACTAGCCTAACTTCGATGCGGCATTTATTGTTTTAATTTCAATCTCACCATACTTACTGAGAAGGCGATGGGAAGGTATAGTATGTAACAAATAAACATATTACATTGATAACAAGGTGAAGTCAAAAGGTTGGAGACGAGCTAGAATAGTTTAGAATGGCTCAACTATCAAATTACGACGATAGAGAATGATGATATAGGCCTATTATATTTTTGAACAACTATTTATGTTGTTGTGAATCAGTACACACTTTAAAGGGCATGATAGTCTTCATTTTGAACCTGGGACCTACATGTTTAAAGAAACCGGCTCTAGCCACAGAACCAAGTCTCCTAATCACTCTAGTATCATACCAGCATCTTTATGTTACCTCTCACGCCATCGCTTTACAACCGTAAATGGCGTAAAGAGAAAGACTTAATTTTAGAATCATATTTCTGTGTTTTTTATTCTATTTTTAATTTCTGGTTTTCTTCACTTTTCTACCTTAATTCCTGTTTGTATCCAGATCAATTTAGTGTTCATCCGTCATTTTCAGATATGGTATCCTCGAGAAATCATTTTGAAAATAGAAAGTTGTAACACCCCTGTGAAGAGTGAGAGTGCAGAGTCCTCTGCTATCCATGTGATAACAGAGCAGCTCTCAGTCAGATACACATTCCTATCGTATATCATAATCTTGAAGTGAATTATATCTCATCGGCCTCCCTACAACTTCACATCATGTATCTTGGCTGGAATGACAGCTTTCTAGTGATTATATCTCCGATCGAGGTGTTACCTCGTAAAAAGAGATATTAGATAAAATGTAAAAATATAATATAGTATTCAAAGAAATGTCGTTATGATCAGTGGCCTGGTTACAAGGGGAGCAGGCACGAACTCCCCATGCTTACTTCCCCTCAGTAGAATGATGGAACAAAATAAAATGAGAGAGGGCGAGAGAGAGTAGAGTAGGGGAAAGACAACATGAAAAGAAGACCTCCTTTCATACCCTCCGTTCACTTTGTAACATTTCACCCACTTGATTTTTACGGTTCAACCCCCCCCCCCCAAGACTGGACTCATACTCTCTCACCGATTCTCTCTTTTTTTTTAAACATTGGATATCATCAAGCGTAAGTTTATTTATTTCTTCTAGGAGCACGATAATCAATTTATTTGTAAACTATTATTTAGTTAATGAAGAGTGACGATATAGAATCCACGTTGATAATGATAGATCACTGCAGTGTAATACAATGTGGTTTTGTAAACGTCTTTGTGATGTATCCCGTCGTGTCTTAGCAGATGATGTGAAACATCCCGCCAGCTGAGATATAACTTTCCAAGCTAAGCCACCTCCTTCTTATAATAATACTTGGTATCTTTATATCACCATATCGGCCTCAGAATTAGATTAAAGAACAAAGTGAAACACAAATTCCAAATCGACGGGTTTCAAAACTGAGGCATTCTTTATGGTGGAAATCTGAATGACAAATTTGCCAAAGTGAAAGACATAACACGCGGGAAATCTAAGGTTAATATAAATTGTGGCGAGTCAATGTGGCAGGTAGATTATGAGTTTTTAAAAGTTATTCTGTTCTTAATGAAAACATTTCAAACTAAAATTATCAAAAATAATAGTTATAATGGCGCTACACTAGAGTAATCGTGGCGACATAATATATCTATTTTGTGTATACAAATGAACATCACAATGCATTTATTTTCTATCAACAGTCCCGACTTCAGTGTAGTAATAATCATGATCCAGCATGATGAGGGTGGTGAAGATAATTATTCCCCTATCGGAGATAATTTGTGGAATCCTCAGACAAGGGGGAGGAGGGGGGGGGGTATAGGTGGTAGGTTTGAAAGAAAAAAAACAGACATGAACTATTTTCTCTCCGGCCCCCTCTGATACCCTTTCCTTATTTTCTCCATATTTTTCTAAGAGGAGAAGTTGTGACCGTTTCAGCCTCCTGGATCCACTGATGATAAAACAGATTTAGATCGTAGTACCCTTATCGAAAACGCTATCTGGTTGCATGTGTGTGAAAACATAATCCACGATTCAAGAGATCCATATCACAATAAATCCTGTAATTAAACATTCGTAATTTACTTCAAAGCTAATGTTAGCTTTAAATAATAAATCTTGGCAAGTGCATTGACAACCTATAACTTATAAGACATTGCCAAGCTCGGGTATGTCAACGGGATGGCTTACAACTGTTTCCGGGTACATTCCAATCGCTTAATCTGAGAAGAGAGGAGGGGGAAGGGCGTCAATCCATTGGGTATATTTGGGTAGATTCTATCTGATTTTTAATTTCTATAGGCCTACCTCACAAATAGCAAGCAGTAGCCTATAGGACAGAGCCATGTGTCTTGTTAAAACAAACAGGCCTACCTCACAAATAGCAAGCAGTAGCCTATAGGACAGAGCCCTATGTCTTGTAAAAACAAACTGAAAGATGCAAAAAAGTGTATAATTTAAAAGAAAGTAAAGCAGACAGGATAGTAAATGCCCAATGGATTGTCCATAAATTTATTTACTAGGTGATTTATTTTTTCTTTTTTCATGGGAGCATTATGAGAAAAATCATAATTTGTCACGTAATATGAAGATAGACGGATAAAACCTCGACCATCCGCCATTTTTATCACATCACGTATATCGGATAATGTTACCATGGTAACGTGAAACATGAAATAGGTCATTATGAGATAAGAGGAAGCAGTAATGATAACAAGGCTAACCGGTTCAAATCATAAAACCATATTACTATAAAAAATAATAAGCAATGTAAAGTTTGATAAGGGAAACGTGTGTTGGGGGAGAGGGAGAAAACACTTCTGCCGGTACCAAAATACCTAAACATTATTATGAGGGAACATTAAGTTATATTAGATTCTGTTAATAACCCCTCTGTAATTATTCCTATCTACTTGATACAAAGCCTGATAATGTACCTCGTACACAATAGCACTTTTCAGAATCTATTGAATTTCCTTTTATCTCATATACCCAAGTTAAGAAAAGTTTTTTTTTCCAGATCTATCACATTTCCTCTCTTATTTTTTTTATTAAAAATATTGCTCTACTTACTATATCCGATGGTATGTAAGCATGAGAATTTAGCTTCCTGGTATGGGGATACCGTCAGGCCCCGATTTATGAAGCTGATAGGCGCAGTATTTAGCAAAGTTGTCAAATAGCAAGACATTATACTGGGGCAGATGACGACATACATTCGTAAACTACTGGTGACAGCCAGATGCAATTATATTCATCTACCATTCTATAAGCAACTAGTTGTCGTACTGACGCTCAATCCCCCACCCCGTTCTTTCTAGCTGCCACCCGTTATATCAAATCAAACGGGTCGGCTGCGGTTGACTGACTGTAAAAAGAGCTCGAAATTTCAGACGAACCTGACATTGGATTGAATCTGCAAACAATCAGTCACCAACAATTCCCTCGAATATTTGACGAATATACATTCCGGCAGGTATTTGCATGGGAATTATAGCAGCGATGACAGATTGCTCTGTTTTTTTCTTGAAGATTTTTTTTAGGTTGACGAAATGTAGGTTAAAAAGAAGGGAAGAATTCCGGTGAGAATGTAGAAAGGAATAACTTTAATCTGACCCCGTCAAAATAACTTTTTCACGTTTGACTTGTATCCGACCTTACGTTCTTTCTCTATGGAGTTGGTAGACAAGTGTGTCAAGTCTGCACTCTTCTAGGGCAGATTACTGCCACATTTGTGTTGAGTGAGAATTGCTTTTCTCTAGACATCAACACTTAGTAATATGACATCATGTAATATTTTAGTCTTTTTTAAATTTATCTCGATGTACATCTTCTAAAAAATATTAAAATATTATATTGTGTTTCCTTTTTGACTTAAAATGGCTCCTCGATTGTTAATTCTTTAAGTATTTTTTACAAAAAACACAGGCAACATTCCAATTTCTATCAAAAGTAAAGGTTCATTAAACTAAATACGAATCAACACTAATAAACTTACGAAATTCATGATATTTGATTTAAGAACTGGCACTATAAACGGATATTTTGTCAAAGTATCGTCACGATTCGGTCTTGGTTGATAGCTCCTGAGTTCACGGTAAGGTGAGTAGTTATGGTGTCTGGTCTTCTGCTTCTCAGAAAGAATGTCAGATGGTTGATACCACCAACATCTTTAAGAACGGTCAAAATGAAGTTTATGTCTGGACAAATCAGGTTCTATCTTTGTCTACATGACGTTCAACCAATACATTAAAACATTCAGCAAAAGATGGCATAATTCGAAAAGCTGGTTTAAGTCCGCTAACTGTGAGAATATAAAGGCCTGTATGTAATGAATCTTTGAAGATTAGTACAATGACCTATATGCCTATCTTGAATGTCAATACACTGCTGGACATACGATTCATCATCTATGCTTGAGTAGTCTATCCAAGGACAAAGTCAAATCATATGTTAGTATTGACAAAGTCACGATCAATGATGCGAAGGCAGAGGTGGCGTTACGTGGGAGTTGGTGGACGTAGGGGGCAAATGCAAAACACCCCAAGTAATTGAAAAGCTGCCTTTGCCCTTTTTTCGGAGAGTTTTTAATCTTGTGCTCTTGTGCCCCCACCAATCCCCCTCAGCCGGACCCCATCCCCCCCCCCCTCCTGAAGACTCTGACACCGCCCCTGTGAAGTAGTGGGCTTATTGTAACCCAACAGGGCATCATGGAACGTTCTGAATTACAGTGAATGGAGATTAGTCACGAACAGGGTATATAAGAAGCCATGCAAATTAACGTGCAGGCATTTCGTTTTTTTCATAAAATCATCTTTATCTTTCATTTTTTGTTATTGCAATGTAGAACGAGACAAGATCTACACATTCAGAGCATATGCCAGGAATATAGGTTTAGGTCGCCCGAAGCTATTTGCATGTATAGGAAGGAGTCACTTCATGTAAATTGTAATTTTAAAATATAATTGAAATGACTGCTTTCTGACACTTTTACTATCACGGGTTAGTCCTGATGAAAGCTTAGAAATTCCACTATTAGAAATGTTAGGAATCTTGGAAGATTTGTTTAATTTATTACAATAACCAGTCATCTTATCCCCTGTCTAGTCTCTATAGGGACTAGGCGTCAAGTGCAGGACTAATGACATAGATAGATTAGGGTGAGATCGGTCTGTAGAGACCAGACCATCTGGTCTGGACAAGTGGGAGTCACTTGAGTGGATAGCTGCTTACTTCAGTTTGCAATGGCTAATGGCGTAGCAAGGCAAATGAGCTTAGGGGTGAATTTTATGAGCTGAGGTGAATCGAATTCTGTTACGCTGGGTTGGTTCTCCTGATGCTTAATATAATTTAAGGTAATCAATTAATACCGATAACATTTATCATTGATACAGCTAGGTATAATATATAGGTAGTACTACGGTTCTACACTTCCCTGGGAATCGGGATGACTATAGGTTGACAGTCTGTCTGCCTTTAATGTCATGAATGTTATCTTGTCTCGCCAACATTAATAGCCCGTCTCAGTGGCCTGGTGGTTAAGGCGTTGGCGTTCTATTTAAGCCAAGGACACCGAGTCGATTTCCGGAGGAGACATCATTTTCACACTTTGCATTTTTCTAGTAACATTTGAAGAACCACTGCATTTATTTTCAAGATTAAATCTATTTTCTGAAATGTAGTCTTATTTCCAAGAGACATCTGCTGATGATGATGTAGACTATAGCATCAAATCACATTTCAGACAGACAAAAGGTGTAGCGAGAATTTCGGAGATAGAGACCTAATACAGAGTAAGTTAAAAGGAAAAAATATGTTAGAGAGAGGAAGAGAGAGAGAGAGAGAGAGGGGGGGGGGAGATGGATGGGGAAAGGGGATGGGTGAGGAGGAGGGGGTATATAGAGAGTAAAAGTTAGTTACTTGAGGGAGGATTTCTCCTTAATGTCCTCTTCTCGCTACACCCCTCTAGATGACTGCATCTCTCACGGGAAGGGGTGAGATGAAACCACTTGTTTCCACCACTCACTATTCCTCACCGCATGGTGGCGCGACTTTAATACTAGCTCGTCATTTCCGGTCAAAAGTCATTACGGAAGGTCAAATCCAAGTAACCATTCCTCCATCAAGAATTCCAACAGTGATGGAGCGATTATTTCTCTCCTTCATCTTTCATCATACAGAGATTGAATTTGATAAGTGATTGATTAGTTTGACTTCCTGATTTCTTTTCTTGTGTGGTTCTATTGAGAGATGAATTGACCATTTTCACGCAAACAAAAACATATGATGTGACAAGAAGGTCAATCTTATTTGGTCCCTCTGGAATTTGGGGCAAAGGAGAGTCGTTTTATTTGAAGTCTCCAGAAAACTTTCTTTTGTTTACTTGTTATTTAGAAATATGGGGTTTTGGGGGTTATATTTACTGACGTTTGAATCAAACATGTTGTTATGGTATGGGTAATTTGAATATAATGTAATTTTATTTCAGGCTTTTCTTTGCCAAATATAAGTGATTTTTACACTTCTTTTAAAACGGTACACTCTTACGACCGGCACAACATATACTTTATTTATTTATTTATTATTTAATAAATTGTCTTTTGTGTTTTCTTCATATTTGATTATGTATATTTTATGTAATTATGTATAATTATGTGTTATGCTATCAGCTAATGAGGAGAGCCTTTCGTTTGGTAATCTACAGTCATCTTATTCTCGGAAAACATTAATAAATCAAATAAATTTCTATCATTCATGATGGTTTCCTTTCGTTTATTTTGTACTTATTTCTTTACTTCGTTTTTCTTGTATTCTTTATTACTGTTATACTTCTTCATGTTCCTGGAAATGAAATAAAATAAAAAATGAAATAAAAATGGGTTACGTTTATGAAAATTCTTCTCAAAAAACCACAAAGGAAATTATTTAAAAATTCATTGCGATCGCTATTAATGATAAAGTAGAGAAATTTGAGCCTTGTATGGCGGTTCGGCTCACTTTATTGATGATTAATTATACCGATCAACTTTTTAAACCATGTTGCATTTTAAATTTATCCTACACAACAAGGAAAAAAAAATCAATAGCCAACATAAGTAGATAGTGAGAGTTTTAGTAAAAAGTGTACGTACAAGAAACTAAAAACTTAAACTTTGATCTCTGAAATCTTGCCAATTGTACCAGCTCTAGGTGTTCAATATTGATAGCGATAGGGTGCATTTTAAATTTTTTATATTAAACTTTGAAGGTGTGCTGTTCGACCTTTACATGGCCATCAATGGCGCACTTTTGAAGAGAAATATAGAAAGCACAAAAATGTGTTACAAATATAGCAAAATCATAGTCGTATACTATTGAAACCTTTACACGGGGTATTTTTAGGATTTAAAATTGAATCTTTTGAATTATCTGTAGATATAATCAAATTATTATAACTGATATAGTACATGAGGTATCCAGTCTATACATGATATATATATCTCCCGTGGAAAATTTGTGGATAAAAAAACAAAAAAATTGAATTACATGTATATGGATGGACTCTCTTTTGTAGGACTCTCTTTTAATACTACTACTACTACTACTACTCCAACTATTAGTAATAGTAATAATAATGATAATAATACATTAATAATAATAATAATGATAATAATAATAATAATAATAATAATAATAATAATAATAATAATAATAATAATAATAATAATAATAATAATGATAATAATAATAATAATTGGATTTGTATAGCACCTTTTTCAGAGGATACAAGGCGCTTTCAATAAGTCTAGGAAAAATTGTAGAGGTATGTTTTCAGATGTTTTCTTAAAGAGTCAAGTAAATTACTATTTATCAGAAATGGAGGGCGTTTGTTCCATAGGCCTGGGGCAACGGATTATTTTAAGGATTTGAAGCTAGTCTGGTTTGTAGTGCTGTACGGTCATTATTTGGTTTGAGTTCACTTGATATCAAACCTTCACACTTATATATTTCAGTTCATGACGATGATCATAACATATGGTGATCGAAATTTTGAACTCGCCATCATGACTCAGATAGTTACTTTTTATTTCTATCAGGCAGGATGGTTTGCATTATATTAGACTATGGAGTTTGTAACTTAACGATAGCTGGAAAGGAACTCTAGGTCTATCATTTGTAAACAAACTCTTTGATTTCCATCTTATTCTCGGAAAACATTAATAAATCAAATAACTTTCTATCATTCATTAACTTGCACGCAACTTCCTTTGGCGCTATTAACTTTATTATCAAAATCCTTTTAGCTTGACAAACAAGAAAGTGTTATTTCATACATTTTTAAAATGAATCAGGGTGGAAGTTATAGATTTGTTTGATAATTTAAAGTCGACTGGGATCAACAAATGTAGTACCGATTTTATCATGCAGCGCTATTTTGTGTTGCGTGGTAATTATTGTCGAACTTTTCTTTTCGACCCACTGACTTCTTAAACTGGGTTGTTCCTGTATTACACGTTCGGGGAATATGAACATTCACCAGTTAATGGGTTGAAAGGCAATTTCAGTGTCAAGTATATCACTTTGATATTAAAACATGACTGAAAAACGCAGCCATATACTGTGTTACATAAATCCCTTCCTTTCAGTATTGGTTATGATGGTCGTAAATTACCATTTGTCCTCATTAAATATTTCTGTCAGTGCCAAAATCGTGACGAATTGTATTTGCATTAATCGGATACATCGATAATGAACTTGTCATACAGGAATTTCAATGTGTCGTTAATTGGGTTGTATTGAACATGACTAAGTCTTTTCGTAGTAAAATTGCAGCTTTAAAATGTATATAATCTATCATGAACTATTGATTATGCAATGATAGTGTGTTATAAGGTTTAAAACGATCGAAATTCGATCCACTTACCTAGATGTTATATAAATCACAATCACTTTCCCAGCACTGTAAAAAGGTCAACTTAAAGATAAATTTTGAGAGCGTTTAATGAACAATACTTTTATTTCAATACAACGTACTATCCTGTACAGATTAAAAAATAATGATAAATTTAACTGGAAAGGAGAAAGAGAGGGAGAAGTGGGATGGGAGAGAGAGAGACAGAGAGAAAGAGAGAGGGGCAGAGAAAGAGAGAGAGAATGAGAGAGAGAGAGAGAGAGGTTGCTGAACTTGCTGATTTGTTAATACTGAAACGCTTAAATCTTCGATCAATGGCCATATGCAGCAAATAAAACAAACTTGTGTATGAGAAGGGGAAAATAAACAGATATAAGACAATCGTTTAATTTTACATCTGCCTCATAAATAATGTAGTATGTTGCTGTTCGGATGAATCTGCATGAAGGTTGTCTTTAGCATCTTTTGCAGCAGACGAGTTGGATGACGAACATGTAAAGTATAAATCAAAATATAAATGTCAAATATTTGACTGGATCTGCATGGCTGCACCATCTGTATGTTCTAAAAGCTGTTTATTCGATGCTGGATCATTTGAAATACCAGAGCAAACCATTTATTTCTTCTGAAAGGATGGAATCTCTTGGGGATTATCTTTTGAAGGTCTAGTTCAAAACCATTCTACACGTCACTACTAGACAATATGCGTGGGAACTAGTTCGCTATTCTATCATCTTAAATCCAGATCGGAGTAGGTTTGATAGCTTGTAAGCTACTTTAATAAAATCCTTGCTTGTCACCCTGACCTGTAGGCCTATGCTGTCCTACATCCATTCCTTCCATGATACTTCCGATGTAATAGTTGATAGTCTGATTAGTTTAATGATGTCTTTCGTTTCTACACACTTGCTCATCCTGTCACGGAGATTATGAAACACTCATTCCTCACAGATCATTATTGGCATTACAGATTCCATATATCCGATTTGGCATCTCCTTCCAGTGTTATTTCCGCCTTAATCAAACCTTGATGATGATGTTTGGACATGCAAAATTGATGTAGTTTTGTCGTGGCTATAAAGCCTATAATGCGTACTGTCATCACTGAATTCATATTTTACGATTAGCATTCGAATTGTATTCTATTGAACATAATGTCACAAAAAAGCTTTGTATCTTAGTGATATTTATTTAGAAAACGTTTAATATAAAAGTCATTATCTTGCAGATACATTATTGTGGTTCTGGTTGTAGAGTGCTCAACATTGTTTATCTGACTGATTAAAATAATCTAATATTTGTTAAATTAATTACACCTGAAAACGGTCGGTTTTGCCGATGTACATTAAGTATACCGTGTATTTACAGAACAATGTCATCATAGTGTTAATATTACGGATTCGTTTTCCTCAGGTCTGAATTTGTTCATCATCCTGCTGTGAGAATATATAACAATATGCACCCTTTGTAATTAGTGAATAGTAACAACGCAATATGAGAAAAATTAACATCTTTCACGTTTCTCATGATACGTTTACATTACACCAACCAATCATTATTTCTACTACAAACCTGTTGACACTGAGGGGAAAAGGCAGAAACTCGAGACAAATAGATCTAAGGAAATCCCTAAAGCTAGATAATAATCGAAATCTTTCGCTGTGACGCGGTCTTCTTTTGATCTATTCGCATTGACTTCTCTGCAAACATGAACATTCATTCTAAATTGACATGATTACACATATAGACAAGAATTAATCATTGGGAACAGATGGATCTGTATATTTACACAACTCCTAGCTTCAAAACTATTCTTCTCTATTACGGATTTAGAGGAAGCTCATGAGAAGGATACACATTGTCCATTGTATGGATAGAGGTCTAAAGAAAGCCAATATATTGAGAAAAATAGATTAGCTGCAAAATTACGATAGTGAGTTAAATAACCTAAGTTTCTTAAGTTGTATAGGAACAGGGGATTATCAAAGATAATTTACATTCCATAGGTAGGATACAATTTGCAGGTTTCCCTGGTGCCTCAACATCGTGATGGAAGCACTATAATCCCCCTCCCCATGCACATTAATGACAATTGTATGCAGAAAAAAGCACGACCCTGATGAAAGCTGTAAACAAGTACATGTATGAGGAAGGAATTTTAACTACAAGACACTGCCCTCATTCTGGTTAAACGTTGCATTCCAAGAATCAGTTTCTAAATGATCTTGTTTACAGGATAAGTACTCCATATAAAGCCGAACAGTAATTTTATATTCATCAATGGCAAACAGAAGTATTCTGTGGAATGCTGGACTCCACAAAAGATTTTGCTGACGAAAACCCAAGTAAATGGTGGGGACATTATAAGATCGGTCATTGCACTGTTTACCACCTGTCAAATTGGCAACAATAGAGAAACAATCGAAGAGTGACCACAACTCCCCTGGAAGCACCAATAAAGTAGTTTTAGACTCCAGTTTAGTTATTTGCGAACACACACATCGCATAACCTTTGTTTCTGGTTTTGACTATAAAAGGGCATATATTTTGTCAAAGTGAACATAATATCTTTTTTTATGTAATATAAATATGCAACCGTATTTGGTATGTTCAAAACGTTCCAAGCAGAAATCATAAAGAAACTACTGGCAAAACCAGTATAATGAAAAGCTAAAACGTTTTAAAGGAAGCAGGATTGTAATATGAATGGTGACAATAGTGTCAAATTTTGAAGAAGGTAGAACACTTGCAGAAAAATACTTTAAAGACTTTGTCCCGATTGCCTATTAATGTCCAAATGTATCACGAGTTTCATTAATTACATGTAGACTTTGTCTTTGACCTTACCCCATAGCCTGACATATACAGATCATAACAAACCCCTTCCTCTTAACCTGAGGGGCTGCGTATTTAGTGAGTATGACCTATGACCTTCATGTGCAGCTGTTCTTTAACGTCACATCGCCCTCTTTCTGTCATAACGGATCATTATTACAATGCATTTAAAAACATATCTCAATATTTTAGTGATCTGAAAAATGGATTTGATGATATTTACATATGAGAAAGGTATGTTATGTTTGAAAGCCAATTTCATTGCCCCTTGCAAAGTTTCCAGCTTCACGGATAGGCATAATATACAAAATGATATAAATACAAGAAATCATGTCGGTATACCGTCATGACCGTGAGGAAATTTCATATAAAACAGCTATTTTGAAAAGAAAACATCAAGCCTTATTTCCCACCCGTAGACTATCAAAACCTTGTATCAAAAGTCCGTTCTGTCTATAATGAAAAATAGATTATCTGATGTAACGTTACGTTATTTCATAAATATATAGAATTAACCATGAGGACGAGATTTTGCAGCCTGACAAGGCTTATCATCTTACAGCATTCAGCTACTTTTAAAATTTTTTTTTTTTTATATAACTACGTCAACCTCTGTGCTTCATTTTGTGACTCCCAATAGCATTAACGTTTTCATTTGGTTGCTATAAAGCCTGATTATACAAACAATATACATACAGTGTTGAACGAAGTTTTGAAGAAGTAAAGCAACGGCTAGATAAGTTTGACTCAATATCCCTGCAGCAATCATACCGCAGACTAATAAACGTCCATTTGAATTTATCTTTCGTGCCAATGCGGAGCAATCAATTTCGTAAATCCTGCAAAATGAAAATATGACGTCAGCATAGTCGCTTGCGTGATCTTTAAAACTTTGACTTATATATTAATTTAAACCAAATTCAGTCTAGCTGAGTAGTTGATAATGAACATCTTAGGATGGGAAGTCGTCTAGAACAATTTACATTGGTTTCTAACCGTCACATGAGAGAATTAAAAATTATCCCACTCCATGCAGGGCTCTGTTGCATAAAACTTACCATAGATGGTAACTTTGCCATTAATGGTAACTTCCATGGATACCATGATTTGATTGGCTGTTTAGTGATGTTGCCATGGTAGTTACCATCGATGGTAAGTTTTATGCGACAGTGCCCCGATGCGGACATTTCAAGTTTTAGCCGCAAATACAGTGATGTAGTCTCACAATCAATTATTGTACATTAATTAATGATGTTATTTGAAATATGACGAAATGTTAAAACTAGAAGCTTGATGTGTCACTTATTATATAGCTTCCAAACATGATATCCTAAATTTGTCAAATTTGATATAACATTGCATGAAGTATGAAATCATTTAAAATGGTAATGGAGAAGACTTCACTTAAAGAGGAGGTTGAGTTCTGGGAAGAGGTGAACAATAATTTTTGAGCGTTATCATTGTATTATGCAAGTGTGGAAGAACACCAGAGAAAAAATGTTCCCTGAAAAGCATGGCTCTTCAAATGCCTTAATATTCTAAATATGGCATGTAACATCATAGAAATCGGGACGAATTTTTATGCCATATGTTCGTGTATAGTCCCATATACATCTTTCTGTGTGCAGTGCTTGTAACTTTACCAAGACTGGGCCAAATTTATTATCATTTTGATGATTCCAGAACCTTGCAGTACACACCAATACTTATATGCTAGATGATCAACCTTTTCTGATCGATTTCACAACGTTTTTTCACAATGCAATCGCATGACCAGAACTCAACTTTAAACGTAGATCAAAGTGTAATGAAGCGATTGAATTTGGAGAAGCGAAATGCTTTCAGGTAAATCTCCAGATTGATTGTACTGTTTTATAATTTACAATGGATTTCATAAATTTCGCGTGATCGATAGGACAGTATTCACAATAATGGGGTATTGTGAACAATAAAATGAATAATAATTATAAGGAAAATATAAAATCGGCCTATGTGTACCATGCAATAAGAGAAGTTTAGCCATACTGCATGAAACCAAGCTAATCCTACTTCCATGATGAAACACAGTGGCGTCGAGTGAAAGAGAGAGAGAGAGAGAGAGGTAAAAAGGGGGAGGGGGCACTGATGTCACTGGAAGGGTGACCAAAGTCTCACGTGGTTTGCTCATAAGCGATGAAGCAAAGCAACCGAGATGGGAAATGGCCGGGAGGGGTCTGACATTCCTTTCCCCCTCTCCGTTTCTTTGTTTGTTTGTAATTCTTTCTCTTTTTATTAAGTTTTGTCCACTACCCCTTCTCCTAAGCTACACTGATAAGACCATCTACCGGTCAATAATTAGACTTGAAAAACAAAGACGTCTCGAGAAAATCTCAACTGGTGTTGTTCGGGCGTGCAAAGCTGGGTAATGGATCAAATGAGGTAAATGGAGGTGAATAGATGGGTGCTGGGTCCTTTTGAACAGGGGTGAATGGATGGGTGCTGGATCCACTAGACAGGATACTGAATTAATGGGATATGAGTGAATAGCACATCTCGTCAATAACAAGTGCCTGTGTTGCCCTACTTTGTTGATTCCAAGAGGCAAAATAGCTGTTCAGATCTTGCACTCGAGTGCCCTCCCAATAAATCTGACAAATACTTTATTGAATATATCCTAACGGAAGAGTAATTCTTAATTCACAACGATTTTTGTTCTTCCCCTCTGTAATATGTTTAGAAAGATCCATTGACTGACTATCTATGTAAGCACAAGATACCAGTTGGTTCAACCATCTCTTAAACTGTCTGCCATCATACAAGAAGACTTCCTGCAGGCCTAATACAGAGCTTTTAGAACTGAATTTCATAATATTTAGGGGAAAAATTAATCAGCGTCAATTTCCATCGAGACACGCGGAGACAAGAGGAAGTCCTGAACCCGGAGCGTTCAAACAACTCACGCTCAAAGCAGGTCTATCATGGGTAGTGACGTCACATCCGGTAGTGGAACCAACAACAGGAACCAATGGTCTCTAGACACAGTGACAAACATCGTGTTAGAAAACAACACCAAACATCGATATGGTGTCAACCAACCAGAAGACCTGAAGGAAACAAGAAATTCTCGGTCAACAAAACAATAGAAAGTCGGTCAGTTTCCTCGAAATGTGAACATTTTGACCATAAGAAGTGATGATAGAAAAGTTCGCTTGATATGTGTCAGGCGATCAAGTCACGGTTGTACTTTGATCTTGTAACCAAAGAACACGCAATATCAAAGTCCACTCTCTGTACTATGGGCTGATTTGAACTTGGTCACTCTGCAGAATATGAAATCAATCATATTATTTTGAAAATCAAGTTTGATATTAAATGGAAATTGATGGATTAGGCTCTTGACCCGATAGAGGGAGAAAAGAAAGAGTACCCTGGAGTGCAAATCATTAAAGGGAATGAAAGGGTGAAAGTGCTTGAAGTTGAAAGGAGGACGGGTCAAATTAAATCTGGACGGAAATGATACAATTACTTTTCAAAAGTATGTTTAATAAATTAGAAAGAGTTTTGACTGGACCTATATATTACAAAATGTAGGCCTTCACTAGACCAGATTGCTTTCCCCGATCATCTCCTTTAAACACTGTATTTTAAACAGTGTCATTATGATCAGTTCATAACCTTTCAGAAGTTTCTTATCTATGTATACTATAGTGTAATGTCGTGATACATTATGTTTAATTATGGCAAACGTACAGCGATAATGGTTAATGGGTGTCGAATGTTACACAAACAAATTTCAATCAATTGACATTAACATCCAAACATTGTCTCGCGTCCTTCGATTGTTTTAGGATCGCACCAACCACGAGAGCGATGCATGTGGTTATCAGGCGGTGCTACGGACTGACTGAAACAGAAAGCAAGAAGATACCAGTCTGACCCTATCAGGATTAATACGATAAGATCCAATGAGCAGACGACCGTCGGCATGGTAACGCACCAAAAGGATCAGCCCCGCAGGCAATACGGCACGGGCCAGGGAAGCTGGACTTTGTGTAGTCTTTTGATTCAAACCCAACATGCCTTCACATGATTCACGCATTATGTAACGTCTGTGTTTCGAGGTTATACAGAGGTAGTATAGCTTTTGACTCATCGCCGCTCCCTAGAACATACTGCACTCAAACGCTAGTGCAAAAGTATTAGATTGATTTTCATTATTTACAGTTGTATCATATTTTGTATACAGTATGTGTATCTGTATTACTAGTACATGTATGTAACATGACCCATAACCAATGTTTATTACACGTTGCTAATTTTCTGTCTTATCTTTGAAGGAAAAAAAAATCAATGTTAACTATCCATATCTCTTTAACTGTTAACGAATAATGAAAATGAAAAATATATTAATGTACCGTTGCAAAGAAAAATCCAGGAACTTCTTGGAATTGACAATCCTAGAGAGCGACTGTGTTTAAAAGACTATCAGGGCCCACATTCCGATGGGATATTCTGTCCATCACAAGAGACCACGGCGCGTGCCTCGTGACCTTAGATTAAGGTCACTACAAGGGAGAGTCGACACAGGAAGATGTGTATCTATATCTATGGATGTGATTCTGATCTTTGAACCTCAGCTTGGTGAGCTGGGATAGTGACGAGCTTTTGCCTTCCTTTCAAAATAAGCAAATGTAGAGTAGTCTGTCATTGGTATGTGTTGCAATTATTAGCAATTACAATGTCCATCTCATGACTGTAAAGAATTTCTATATAGTCACTTAGATATTTGAAATCCATTGCACCGTTGTCAAGGGGCTTAGCAAAAGAGAAACAAAAAAGAGACAACATCCATAAAATGGCCAGGTATTTTTATCGCTTTCCTTCTCAAATAGATACGTCCAAGGTGAATACCAGTTACATCCGATAGGTAACAAAGTTTACAAGACCAGTAACAGAATTGAAATCAGTTCGTTTCATTTTCGGCGTGATGCCAACGCTGTAATCAATATAGTAGATGCTATTTTCTGTTTAGTATTCCATAAACTATTTTAAATGTGAAATATGATAAGTATTTTACTTAACTCCATTGCTCCACTTTATAAAAAATAACAATAAAACAGTTTAAAATTTATTTTGATATTTTATTACCTTGACCAAAACCATAGAACTCGGACATGTAGTTGCTTGAACTCTATATACTAAAGTCATTATTGCTCTCGTTTTACAGATGGTTACCTTTAACTAAATACATACAATATTTATGCATTTCTATTTGCTGTTGAAATAGTCTGGCATTATCAAGGCCTATCCATTATTTTAATTTTGAATTATTATTTACCATGACCCCAACATCACTGGCAATATTTCATTGAAAGGAAAACATAAAACGGCTCAATATTGGCATAGGTGCATTTCGAAAAGATTTCTTTGTTTCTTTTTTATGTAAGGTTTAGTAAAGCCTCTACAATGGAATTTATCTCGTAAAGATTGAGCCCTGTACCATACTGAGAGAGAGAGAGAGAGAGAGAGAGAGATTTATGGTTACAACAAATAATATCTACATCTACATAATTATCTACATAATATCTAGCACCCTTCTACCATGCCCCTATAATTCCTCTCCCCTCTGCTCAATTCTCTCCTCTAATTTTTCTTCTCTACTTTTTCTCTATTCTCTTATCCCTTTTCTCTCTTCTCTTTTTTCCCCCTCCTCTCTTAGTCTCTTTTCCCTATTAATGATAAAACAAGGGCATGCCCTATCGATGAAATATTCACAAGAAACCATTCGTACTCCTATTAATTTAGTACTAATGTTTATTAGTTCAACCCTTTCTAGAATGACCCGGGTAAGTGTTGCTTCCACCACGTACATCCCTTGTGTGATTCCACGGTCAGACAAGAAATAGGTCTCCGACCTTCTCAGAAAATATTCAAAAAAGTATTTTACGTTGTTGCATTGGCGATTGCTTGTACAGATAGATGGTAAGTATTTAGAGTTTTATCATGGATCACAAGAAATCAATGGTTAATGCTTGCTACCTGTAATGTCATAATGCACAATTTCGGTTGAACCATTTGATTTTTCACTGCATGGCTCTGATTAGAGTCAGTCGATAAATGCATTCAGTCAAATAGTTTTTGTTTAATCTGTGCCTGTTTTCGTCAATAAGTCTGTGACACAAGAGAATGATTACAAACAACCCCAATAAATAGTTTTCATATCGTGTTTTTATGTCATTTGTTTGTTTGGAAGCGAAGAAGGTTGGTGGTCACTTCCTCACTTCTCAACACAAGATAAAGTAACAGCAACATTAAAAGGGAAGTGTTGCACACTCTCCAAAGAAAAATCGACAACTTCATGGTTTGATCATTCCGTCGTTAATTATATAAACATGTTATAGTCATGTTTATAATTAACTTTTAGATATAGACAAACATTAATCGGAAGGAACGTGTCAGACCCCAGACTGTCACGTTCTAATCCACTACCACTCATCTAAAAGGTCTTTATAGAAATGTGAGGATATCAAAATATACTGTAAGAACATATTGCTCATTGTCATTGGCTCATCCGTCACAGTACGTCGCACTTGTTTATCTCATCGTTTCCGCCTCCATATCTGTGATAGATACCATAACAAGCATGTGATCAGCAGGCTCGAAGCAGGGGTTCAGATGAGACATCGTATTGCTCTGGGCAGGGGTGGGTGTGGGAGGCATCATTAGTCAAGCATGGTTTATGGTCAGAGACTCAACCGTGGAATGGGAGAGACAGGACTAGGAAAGAGAGAGGATGGGGAAGGATAGGGAAGACAGGTTGAAAAAGCAACATCAAGAATTATTCAGTTACGGAAAGAGGGGAAGTAGGAAGATTGAGACCGAAATTGAAAAAAAGGAAAGCCTGAGACAAATGTATAGACTGAATAAAAAAAAATACATACGAATATCATAACACGAATAGAGAGAGAGAGAGAGAGAGAGAAAGAAAGAGGGAGAGAGAGAGAGAGAGAGAGAGAGAGAGAGAGAGAGAGAGAGAGAGAGAGAGAGAGGGAGAAAGAAAGAGAGAGATGGATATAGGAGGAGTTAAAGAATATATATTAACTTGTCGTTGCCATGGTCTGTATTTGTGAGACATGACATAACTGACTGGTATATAATTAAAAGGAGAACGTGTGACCGATATCGAAGTATACATATAGGACGAGTCTCTTCTCCTTCATATCAAATCCATGGTCATAATAAAGTTTAATTTTAAGGAAGCCATGATGAGATCCTTCTTTACATCCATACTGGAGGCCATTGCATCACTCATTCACCCATGAAAGGTCAGGCGTGTCGTCACATCAAACTAATAATTCCAAGCAGTGTTGCAAGTCATTTCACAAAGATCCATCTTTAATCGCTTCTCCACTGCTCTATCAACCAGGTGTACCCATTTGCATAGATGACTTCATACCAGGGGTATCTAACGGGGCTCCTTTCACCGCCCCGAAATCCGATTAATGATTACTCATACAATGTTGTTGCGTTTTAATATGTTTCAAAGTTATATGGTTGGAGTGCAAATTATCATGCTAAATCACAATCCTTTTTGTTGTTCATGTCATCTATCTTTAAAAAAAAGATCGATTTTCTGAAATTGTAATATTTCTTACAAACGGAAATTGCACTGATCACACGTAAAATAAAAAGGATGGTCATTCAAACTTCTATCTTAACAATTTATTCCATATACTCGATGATACTGAAACTTTAATTTGGAAATTAAAGATAATCTATACGACAATTTGTTATTCATTGGAGTAAGTTAGAAAAAAATTATTTTAATGTGACTTCTAAAAGATGTTTCCTTGAAGAGGTAGAGTGTGAATGACCGAGAGAAGATTGCTCCTCGATGCAATCATTCACATGAATGATGCTATACCCCTCATCTACTTCCAATCTTTCTTTACATTTCATCATGTTTTAATTTTGACCCTCGCTTCACGGTTGAATTTCCCCTTCCTTCGAGAAACATCAAAGATCATTATTGGCACAAAGATGACTGTCATACATAAGTATTAGTTATTAGTTAAAGATCATTGTAATCAAATCTTGTTCTGTATATTATATTTACAGCTGAAATACCTTATCGTTACTAAATATTATGTATTTAAAGTCTTGAACATTTTCATTATTAGGTTCTAAATGTACATCAATTAATTTTTTGTGGTAGTATATTACACTTTTTTAGTGCTACCCTGCATATAATTAACCATCGTATGACCGGGCGTAATTTTTGTTCGATATTCACATATTATATTGTAATGTACCTTTGGTTGATTTTAATATTGAATAAAGTTATGATTTAAAAATAACAGGGTTCTGAATGTAATGACATCACCACCAATGGGATATTCCCCGTATCTTAAATCATATTATTTCATCTTTTCAAAATTGACCAATCTTTTTATTAAAAATAAGTTTTTAATCACTGAAAAGACAGCTACTTGTTGGTTGCTATCTATGTCTAGATTTATATCACACTGCATTTATTTTGTTTTTCTATTTAATTTTTCTCCATAGAGTAAGGAACGTCGTCAATTTCAGCGTGTATATCACGTGATGCAATGGAATGGTAGTTAGGCCTAGAGCCTGTAAGAGGGATAATAACATACCTGGAGAGCTCGAGAGTTAGCTCGTATTCTGTAAGATGATCGTCGCTCTTCCGCTAAAGTGAAATGCTTTTTAAGAATCTAAGAAAACGCCCGAGGTAATCATCAAGTCTTGACTTCCTCACGTTGCCATTGACCCTCTTATATACACCAATCCTATATAGGGGTACTGGTGGGGGGAGGTTTAATCGTGGACGTTGACTAGACCAAGGAAAGAGTTGGGGTTAGGTCAGGGGGATTGGCGTCTATTATTGGACAGGTGTAATACCAAGGAGATAAAAACTGCCTCCTGAATAGAGGTAATATCGAAGGGTGGGGAATCTGACTCCTTGACAGGGTAAAGACAGGGAGGGGAGGGGTACTCTTGGGCAGAGATCAAGTCAGTGGTATATAGTGCTCCCAGAGATATTCATACAGTCACACTATCGTGTGTTTAAATTGCATTTATTATGGAGCCTTTAAATGAGTGGGGCGTGCATCCGGTCCGGCTCCATTTCACAATGGATACGCCATTAGGCGTATCTGTCATTGGACAGGGGTAATACCAGGGGAGGTGGGAGGGGGGCTAACCCATTGACAGGGGAGGGGCAGTATATGGACGTAAGGAAGGTAAAGCCCACACCTTGGAATGGTGTTAAAAACGAGGAAGGGTTGCAACTCAACCATGTTAAGAAATGACACCCCTGTCTTCTTTAACTCAACATGGTGTAATGTGGAAACGGTCATGGAGAGAGCAATTGGAAATCGAAACGGTGCATGACATCTAGCCTCCATAGCAACGAGATTATTACATAGCATGAAAGAGTGGCATTGAGTCTTTAAAATGGGAATGAGAGGGGTGCGTTACAATACTCCTTACCCGTAAAGCAAGGATGTGCAAAGAGGTATGATCCTGTGACGATAGATCTATATCCGGATATTTGATCTCTCATTGCGAGAGACAAGTAGATCCTAGTTTGATCCTTCACTTCATCATAATCCATCACCTGACTGAGCAAGATGTCAGTGAGTTTATTTTTAAAGGTATACTACTCTATTTAGGTTCTATAGCTGTGACATAAAACCAAGTCAACGTGTTCTCAAGAACAAGATTACTATCAGCAATTTTAGATTTTGTTTTTAGTCTGGTCGGTAAATCGCAAAAATTTATGAAATTTATTTAAAAAACACCTTTCTTATGCTTGTTGAAAAGATGGAAATATCTATTGGAAAATTTGTTTTACTTTTTTCTATGTATAGTTTCCGGCAATTCAAAATGATTCAACTACTTTAATTGTAACAGTGACTAGCAGAAGTGTGCCGTTGTTGCAATTTCGCCTCTTGTCTGGGATTTGGTGAATAAAACCATGTATAAGGGATGGAGGGGGAGGGGTGTGTTTGGAGATACCAATGGATTAGTGGCTGATCATTATTAGCTGACCAGTGATGTTGAACGTACAGAGAAGGGTTATACACAAATTATACAAAAACTGTATCTTGTATCCGAAAACAGTACGATGTCATACTATTAACAACCAGATTTTCTCGGTAAATCCTTTTCAGGTTCAAATTTATAAAAATCGCTCCTGGGAGATGTGGAACCATCAAAGCCATCAAAGGACAAGCAATAACATATTCCAGACATCTAGGGACTATAATGTTTATACAACTGATACGTCTAGTATGTTAGAATTCAATCTGTTCAATATATACTCGTTCACCTAGATGAAATATGATTATGGAAGGATGACGTCATGGGTCTTCATCATAGGATCACACCTTGTCATGAAAATTATCCTAAATGAGCGAAAATTCAAACCCGACGTTGGATTTGAGCTTTTGTTCAAAATCGGGTTTAACCATGTTAAAGATACTATGTCCCTTTTGCAGCCAACATCAAATTCTGTAGAACTTTGCAGGACCTATGAATATGTCATGTATGTCCTATCTGTGAAATTTAAACGTTAGCAGTGTCCTAATATTCAAATTATGCAAGGAAACCCGTTTACTTGCTAGACTTCACTGTCAGACACTATTGAGTGACTGACTGGCTTTTTCATCTTTGGTAATAACATACATAAAATGAGCTGTAAAGGGTACATGAGCATTTGTCTACATCAATAACCCACTTCTTGTAATGGCCAAAATTAAACTGATTGAATCTTTGCGCAGCATAAAACGTACGACCATTCGGTACAATGGTCTGAAAAATCAGACTATTACTTACTGGCTCTATAGCTCCTAAGTCGATTCGACAACTAATAGTCGTTATTTTCCCACTTAAAGACATTTTCAAGCCCCCTTTTTTTTAGGGAAGTTCTAAATTAGTATTGTCTTTCAAATGCCGTTGGAATTTAACCTTTTCATTTTTTTGGCCTGCAAATGGGACATAGTATCTTTAACAAATTAAATTAGTCTGAGGTCTAAGTTTTTCTTAGTTAACTGTGATCTTAAACCCAGGGTCGGGTTTAATTGAATAAGTAGGTAATGGAACATTGTGACTAGATTTACCAGATGCCCTCATCCTGGTTATATTTTAGGAATACTCCCCAGAGAAGGAAGATGGTGCACATAATTATTGGGTGCAAACATGATACTCGGATTGACCGCAACAATGGTCACAGAAGCATATGTCGGAGGACTTTTCTAAAGACCGTGTACTAAAGTATATCACACAATAAATCAAGTCTCTCAAATGTCTCAAAAGGTGGGTTCCTGGCCTTCCATCGAGCATGTGAAAGAACACCAGTCGAAATGAGGGGCTAGTAGATGCCCTCTATCCTTTCACGATTTCAATGACAGATCAAAAGTGACCCATCTTATCGCCCTCTCCTGTAAATGTCAGCATTGAATAGAGGCTAAATAAGTACAATGACTAAATGAACTTGGGACATTAATTAGATCGAGGACACCATAGTTCAGTAATCGTAGCGACAGATGAAGTAATCAAGCAGAGAGATGGACTTAAGAGAGACAATGATAAATAACGCCTTGCTTCTAATGGTTCCATCTATTTAATTTCTTGTGGTGACATGTAGTCCGACGAGAGACCCATCCCTGTGCGATCACCTGCTTCTAAGTGTATTTATAGCTCGATAGTCTGCGTGTGAGCGCGACAGTTGCCGTTTCTTTATGACAATTTTAACTGTCGGATAATTACCCGTGACATTTCAAACATTCTCGTCAATGCCAAGAGATAATTTCTACATCTGTACCGCAATGCATCCATCTTGAGAAGGGGTTTAAAGGCATCATCGCAAAGACGAGTGTTGAATAATATCTTCTTTATGGTCACAGACATTTCTAAGTTTGATGATACAAGTATGAAACATAATTATGAAAATATTCGTCATGAAACAATAGAAGATGCTTTAAAAGTATTGATTTGAATGATGTAATTAAAAAAAGTTTTTTAATAGCAACATCATCATCATCGATAAAAATCGGATATGATTGATGTTTTTAATTAACACGAACTTTTACACGTCTTCTTGTTAATTAAATATACAGATATTGTAAAAATTCCTCATCATAAATATTTATTTCGAGAGTAGTCAGTTTTATATAAGTCCTTCTTATGTTACTCTATCCACCTTTCCTTCTTACTCTTGCTTACAGCGCATATAGAGACATATTGTGATATGCGCTATATAAGTAGGGTATATTATTATTATGATTTATTTAAGGATCTAGGCGCTTTAGTATATAATAATTTTTTTCCTCTCATCTTAACATGCCCCACTGCCTAATGACACCAGGGAGATGAGGATACAGTGACCACTATTTTAACTATACGCATGATAAGTACAAACCTTGATAACAAGCAAGAATGTAGCCTGCAAAGAATGCTGAAAAAACAAACTTCGATTTTTGAGAAGTACATAATTATATAAATCTCTCAGTTGCGCTTTTATTTTGTAATGAGAGTGGTAAAAAAACATATTCCAAATAAAATGACTCTTGAGTGTCCTTAAACACCCTTTTATAGTTGCTTAATATGCTACTACTATCAAACTAACAGGAACAAAATGAGGAAATTTTGTTCAAATACTGAACCAGCCTCAATGAAAAAGCATAGTTTGTTCTTGATTATAATCCATCATCATTTCATGATACGGCTGTCGACATCACATCTTATTCACGATCTCATTGATGTTTGAAATTGTGCATGTTGTTTACCCATGATGGTCGACACTCCCACCTCATGAAAGACAAACTTGGATGAGAGCCTCAACATGTCAAACTACATCATCCAAGATGGCTGTACACCAAGCCAAGGTGACGTGACAAATAGGCCTGCCTTACTACTTCACTCATTACATAGGTTGACGTATTGCTTAGCACACTTCAGGTAATTAAGCGCTTAGTGACCTACTAACGGACCAATATCCTCTGTGTTTGTTCGATTAATACGTTCCGTTACCTTTGAAGGTGGAAAGTAGACATGTACTTCCGAGAATAACGAGAGGATGTGGTGGAGAGGGAGGAGTGAAGGACGGAGATTGGGGCTGGGTGGTAACGGGTCCAAAGAAGCCATAAGTAGAGAGACGAAAGTGAAGAATGAAACGGCTGATAGAAAAAGTATGATATACACTTAACCAGGCCAAAACCGAAGAGAAGAGGTCATACAAATTAAAATAATAATAATAATAATAATAATAATAATAATAATGATAATAAAAACGGTAGAGGTGTTGTGGCGTAGTGGATAAGTCGTCGGACTGTGGATCACAGGGTCCGCGGTTCGAGTCCCGCCGCGGCACTACTGTCCTTTGGCAAGACATTAATCTACACTTGCCACTCTCCACCCAGGTGTTAAATGGGTACCGGTAGGAAGGAATTCCTTGAATGCTGTGAGCGCCGAAATCGGCAGCCTAGCATAGCCGGGTAATGTTGGAGCGCCTTGAGGACCTTGCAAGGTCGATACGTGCGCTATATAAGAAACCAATATTATTAATATTAATTAGAATACTACTACTACTAATAATAATAATAACATTAATAATAATATGAATAACAATAATAATAATTATATAAATAATGGTGATGATGATGATGATGATAATGATGATGATGATGATTATTGCTAAATATATTACTCATTACGGATGTAGTATCGAAAATAATATCGCTAGTGATATTCGTTTGTCTCGCAATGTGGTCAATAAGGAATCTAAAAGATCTCGACGTTTCGTGCGCCGCTGCAACACTTCGTCACCTGACGTCACCTGACGAAGTGTTGCAGCAGCGCACGAAACGTCGAGATCTTTTAGATTCCTTATTGACCACATTGCGAGACAAACGAATATCACTAGCGTATTATTTTCGATGATGATTATTATTATACCAGGGACATGATGAGTACTTCGCTCGGAAAGGCATACGGACAAACGGTCTCTGTATCATGTGATCAGAAGGGAAATAAAGATACTAATGGATAGAGGGATCGGGAAAGGCGTAATATTCAACCAAAGAAATATTAGAAGGAGGAATAGACATATAGACAGATAGATGTATAGACATATAGATATATATGATAACGAGAGATGAATAGAGCGAGAGAGAGAGAGAGAGAGAGAAAGTGAGAGAGAGAGAGAGAGAGAGAGAGAGTGCGCATTTAAAGGATCTAAGGGTTCTGCATTTAGAAATGGTGAAACACAGTTTCAAGAAATCCCTCTCTACGTCACAGTAATGAGACGGGAGTGAGCGAGGGTGTAGACCTCGTCACGTCCTACTAGGAAATGTTGATGTTACAACAAGACGATCCCATGGTAGCCTTGCCTAAACACGTATCAGACAGGTGATATTTTTAGACGTCGACCATTTACAGAGTTTGAAGACGCTCTCTGTCCCTTCCGTAGTTAATCCATGTTTCCATCTGCTTATTGGAGATACAAGTGAAGAGATATCAAACAGATAACATTCCTGTCAAGTACGATTCAATCTTGGCATTTTGAGAATGACCTACCGGAAGTAATAGAGATCAGGAGATAAAGAGGACATCCGTTGCCATGCAGTTGAACTAGATTTCAATCCCGTTCTTGAAATGCAGACAAAAGGAGGCAGATCATCTCATTGTTATTTGAGATAATTTTGAAGAAAATAACAATTTGATTAATAAATATCACATTACGTCATTCACTTCAACCTAAGTCCCACTGGGAACTGCGACCATACCTGCGAACATACCTGCGACCAGTTCAGTCGCGCGACTTTAGAAGTCGGGGATATTTTCCGCGACTGGAGCCTATAGCATTCACTTCGTAAAACCAGTCCTGCAACTCGAAGAGAACATGTCGCACAGTGACTGAATTACGACTGGATTTAGGAATAAACTGAATTAAGATTTAGAATCTGTAGAATTTCAAGGGGTCTAACTTTATATTGAGCACAAAAATTGTAATACTTGTATGAATAGAATATCAAACTTGGAATCGTTGCAAGGTCGGAAAATTCAAAGCATACGTCGGACCAAGCGACAGCTATTATTTGCAATCTGCACATTCTCACTAATGAAATGGTAACAGGATTGATGAGTCTGGGCATGAATGCAAGCATCAATAGATTTGAGTGAGTAACAAAGAATGAAACATCAGAGACTGAGACATTCCTAATTAATTATTGAGTAGTGGAGGTTATTTTACCTGACTGCTAAGAAAGCATAAATGCTTATTAGTAAGCAACCAGAGGACCGACGGCTTTAGGTCCTCTCCGAGAGACCTGGTAATGAGGATTAATGCCTTACCAACGGGCACTAGCGCATCGACTTGGTTTCGAACCCGTGTCACCGGATTACGAGACCACTGCTTTACCAACTGAGCTATCGCGCCTCCTCTTACAATCACACCATTGGGTATTCGAATTTGCTCGTATTATATTAATTATCTTGCACTCTGTATAATTTTAGAATGAGGAGATGCTTTATTGTTGGTATTTAAAATGCTTTGATTGGGTTTAATATTTAAATTTGAGTAAATAACAAAGAGAAGGTCACACTTAGGTTATCTTTATAATTCAACTGTTTTAATTTGAGTAGGAAATTGATTGTGTTATTCGTTGGGGTATATAATAAACCAAAATAGAACGACAGCTAAATTAGGTCTCTGAAGAGAGCTCGTAAATAGGTCTATAGGAAAAGAATGTTCTAAACCGTGATAACTTAATATGATACTACTCACATCTACTACCTACTGACAAACACTCAATACCATCCCATTCAGAGAGCTTGATCTCAGAAGCTTGCTTCTAACATCTTCTATCCCATGCTTAGTGCGAAGACCTATATACTATAACGCTTCACACTGCTTCAGGCTTTGTTTCATTATGTTGCAGCCTTGGGACGTTTTTGAAGATGAGCCAAAATCTTCAAAAAAAACACAGGTGGCTAGCGAAAAGAATGTTATTTAATAGAAGATAGATAGAGCACGCTCGTCTGCTGGCTGGCTAATTTGGCTCGTGTTTTGAAGGGTTTCAAAAGACATGGATGAAATATGAAGTGAATGACACCTTAGAGCATTATAGGTAAATAGAAGGCTTGCCGTCATCATTATCATCTTTAAGGTCATCCACCTTATGGTGTGAACCTAACAAGCAAATAGGATGTTACTCACAAGGTATTAACAGCTAGACTTTGGCACCAGTTTGTACCAGTATGTTAGGAAGGGCTTCTTTACTCTGCCTCCAAACGAACTGATCTGATATACTTAGACCATATGTTCTTTATGTGTCATAAGAGTTGTAGGATCAGAATAGCAATGGACCTGTTCCTAATCTGAATTCAATAATTTGATTTGTAACGGTCATTGTATCCGTTCTTGGAAGAATCAATAATTAATACCTTCTAGTGTATAGCTGTTATCAATTATATTGGTCATTCGGAAGTCATCTCCGCTACGAAGAAATCAACCAGATCGTGTATGTGTCATAATTGAAACCTCCAAAGTTTGTGAAAACTGGTGCAAACATTTTGACCTGCGATAATTTCAGTATTTAAATTAAAAGCTCCGGGCTTTACCAATCCCATTTTCATACACTCTCAACGGGTCTACAATTTATTTCGTCATCAGAATTTACTAGATAATATGAAAATTACATATTCGAGCATGTCGCTTCCAGAATATCTGAACTTAAAACATTTTCGGGATGGGGGCCCCCACCCCGCCTCGTAAGCATATGGTACGAATTTGTACGACCTGAAATATGCATAGATAGTGCAGCTAAGCAATGTAGCCCAAGATCTAAGGTTTATTTCTGATATTCCTATGACAGATATTCATTTTTCGCTGTTCCAATATGCTTTTATGTCTAAAATGCATGTCTCAGCTTTGCTTATGGCATCAAATATCGTGAAAGCCCTTTTCGCTGTAACTGTTTCATCTATCCCTGCCATGTTTTGCAAGTAAAAATCCATTCAATTATATATTTTCTACATATTTGAGATACCCAGCTATGACCTTGACTTAACTGAACTGAGTGTCACCTAATTTCGAAGAAGCTAAATATACCTTACTACTCTTGACTCTCAAGATAAGGATTTGTAGATTGATCAGTATCATAGGAGCTGCCTCCATCAATTTCCCCCAAAACACCACCATCATTGTTGTGATTCCCTTCTTACGATGGCATAAGGAACTGACTAAATATAGACTCGGAAGTTTATCTGTGTTATCATGGTCATGAAGGTTTTGTTGTAGGTGTTACTTTCCATACTAACCTTATAGATGAAAAATCTATAGGCCTACGTCCATTACTAGCGGTGTTGGTATTACTAATGCTTATTTCTACTATCACTGCTATTTCTATCACACCAATTCTAGCCCTATTAATTCAAATTTGATGATCGATACTTGTTACATTTATATTAATAATAAAACAGTGTCATTTGAAAGAGAGAGAGAGAGAGAGAGAGAGGGGGGGAGGGAGAGAGTACGGAGAGAGAAGAAAGGAGGAGATCAAAGAGGGGATGAAAATAGAAAATACAGCTTTCAGTTGAATATTGTGATTCGAAAAGAGAAATACAAGACCTATTTCTGCCATGGCTCCATATCAAATGCTGCAATGAAAATGATAGGGGTAGTAGTGGGGTTAATCAATTAACTACGTGCCTCTTTGTGATCTCATCTAAACCATTCAATATTGATATACTAACATAAGTGCACATGATGAGGCTATAATACTTCGAGGAGATAAAATGTAGATATCAAACATGTGGATTATGTCTGATGATACATCGGGAGCTAGAAATGCCACTGAACCTTCTTTCTACAGCCCTTCGTAGAAAAGATGGTGCAATGATCTTTCTTGTTTTAGTTGGCAGAGATCTCATACAGCTGCAAGATGCCATGTACCATTGCTTGATTACACTTCCTCACATACACACCCCTAAGGGGGTCAATCGTGTACCTGTCATCACTCCTCCTCCTCCCCTTCATCATCTTCTATCCAATAGGTCAGCTAAACCATGAATATCATCCCTTCTCGTTTCCTAGACATCGTTTAATTCCTCTCTGCCAATTAATTACAACCGCACTGTTAATTACAATTTGTCCTAATCTGTCTTTTACCATTACCTCTGTAAGTGGAATTAACGCACATAAACTGGTATTGTGTAAACTAACCTTGTAGAAAAGAGCATGTGGTTTCTCTTTTTGTTTTGAAAATAACCAATTAAAATTTCAATTAAAAGGACATCGACAGTAAATACTTTGATAACCGTTATGCTTCCAAAGTTAAATATATGGCAAACAATTTGAAAAGAGATGATATTTTTTAGCGTACTCCATTATTCCCAACATTGTTATAAAAATTAAAATGGCAAATTGCTTTACTTCCCAAACTCCAATAAAGATTTGTCTACGATGTTAATACTATAATATATCCTTTGAATCAGCAACTCTGATGATGATTCAAAAGATAATTTAACAATTTATGGAAAATACGGACATATGGAAACTTGGTAATTTTTCAATTGTTATTCTACGCTGCAGACTAAAGGAAATCCGGTACTTTATGAATCTTATTCTCCAATGAGTTTAACGGTAAATATCGTCATTGTGAAATGACCTTTTCAGTATGAACATGAGTAAGATAATGTCTTATGATATATAAAGAGTTCACTTGCAAGTATTATTTGTTAACGGTTCCGATAGTTTTTGACTGCAATTTCGTATTTCAGTCTAGACAAGGTAGATTCAAAATAAAGTCAATTATAGAGGTGTTTTTTAAAAACATTTACAGATGAACAAGTCTGTGACTAAATATTAAATAGTACATTAATTCTTAGAGGAAAGTTTCAATCGAACTGGTTCACTCGTGATGCATGTGTCCCTTGTGGTGGGCGTGTGGTAAGTGTGGGTGTATGATGTGCGTAGGGAATTGTCTGTGGGTGCATGTGAATGAGTGGGTTGTTTCCTTCAGGTTGGCAAATGTATTTATCAGTTATTTACCTGTGAGTAATTTTGTATGTTTTTTTTTACTTCTTGGACATCTCTTGCTGTCCACTACACGTTAGCTTGATTTGGGTTCTCAATCCCCACACCTGATACATCCTCCCCACCCCACCCCTCCCCTCACCTAATTAAGAAAGTTCCATAGTACACCTGTACCTTGAAAACCCTGTTGGATATGTTGTTAGGTCAGTTACCCTCATGCAAGATTAAATCAAGGAGTGGTCAGACTGAAATGTTTGTCAGTTAAGACAAACACAGTTCGTTTCCGTTGATTACCAGATGACCTTTACATGATGCAGGAGACAGTAAACTATAAAAAATGCTTCCGAGAACATCCCATTTTGGATATCATCATTTTGATAGCTGATTCAAGTTAATAAGATGTAGAGACCGTGCTACGTCTATATCATTCAAGTATATCACACTTTATAACTGCAGGAGAAAGTAGACAGCCTACAAGACCGACATTTCGGTCTTAACTTTTATTAAGGATACACTAGACCGACGACCCATGAGACCCACATCCCACTGGACCGTTATGATTATATCTTCCCTTATGTATTTTCTCTATTTTGGTCGTTCTCATAGTCTGTCGGTCAATTGGGATTACCCCCTGAGAATCAGTGATGTCTGTCTGAATGACTACCTACTTAGACATGTTGGGTCCTCATCTCCCTTTAAAATAAATTATCATATCTATTCTGCTAATTAGTTCATGAATTATATATATCGTAATACTAAGTTCATCTAATAATAATAATAATGATTCTTAATGATGACGCAAACAAATACCCCGTTTACATAGTTTCGTAATGGAGTACACTTTAAAGCGCGTTGATCCGTGAATTAAATTTAAAGTTGCTACTTAGAACATTTATTACTAATGCAAATGCAAAATGCAAATATCGACAACATTTAGCACTTAAATGAAAAGGAATATTTTGGAGTTACATACATGTTCTGTTTAAATGCTACGCGTTTTTCGTTGTTTTTATTTTGAAACTGATAACGTGTCGCCCTTTTCGATTTTTTTCCAAATTCTATTATATAATAATTAACACTAATTTGATTAATAAATATGGATGACGTGATTTGCAAAGATAGCAAGATATTTGCTTATTTGTGCAAATTTGTTGTCAACTTTTATTTTATGGATTAACATCATGATTATGCATAATTTCCAGCGGATGTTTGAGCTTTCGAGAAGAACTTTTTTGGCAATTGACTTTTTTGTATAGCTTGATGGGGGAAAGACATTTCGAAAGAATGTATCATATTTGAAGGGCAGCCAGGCGACCTTGTAGATACATCCTCCCATCTTACTTGAATGTCAGCATCCTCTTGCATGCCAAGATTTCAACAAGAACAGCTCAAAAGAGAGTGAGAAGAGAAGGAAATCTTCTTCTTCTTGTACATCATCATGAGGTGACCACAGTGCTGAAATTGGACTTGATAATCGCCAGCTAAATTTGCGAAAAAACACCGCGTTAATTCTTGAAGATCGAAAAGAATACCTCTTCCAATTGGAAGAACGAATTATCGATTTATATTTTGAGGTAACAGAAATGTTAATCTGTTTTATTTCGAATCTTGGCAAGGCACCGCGAATTCTAAAATAAGATCAAAACTAATAAAACTTGTAATTGTAATTGATTTGTATTAATTAGATAACAAGCAGGAAAGATTAGTAGTAGGAGTGTTGAGGCACGGTGTAATTAGACGATGATAGATATGAAAAGCATACGTATACAAGACATGTTCAATAATCATTATAATGACATTGGTAACTATATTGTTACCAAATATATTTTACCCATTTTAAGACTCACTAAAAATGTCTTCATTAAATTTCATTCAACTTGACAGAAAAAACGGAAATATCAGAAGCAAAATGTAACTTTCAACACAACTTGCGATCCGAATTATTTGTCATCTCTAATTCGGTTTTTATTCTGATTATTTTTAAATTTATGTTTATATCTTTAAAAACAAAAATTATGAGGGGGAGGGGGCTTTTACTAGAAATAACAAAATATATTGGTGAACAACAGAAACGACAGAGATAGACCAATGAGTGATGGTTATACAGAGTAAAGAAGACTTCTCGCATGATCTTATCATCATATGTCAAGTTCCTCATCATGTAATGAAAATGGAACATGAACTTCTATGTTAATGATTTACGATGAAGATTAGCATTTCCAACCTGTTAATCTTTACAATCTCTTCATGTGAAACGCACTTACTGTAGCATAACATGAGACAAGGTACATATACAGCTAGACGATCGACCTTCAACCATACCCTTCCTCTGTAACCCCCTCACATCATCCGTCAAATACATTCTTACCCCATACTTCCTCTTCTCAAACGGTTCTCTCCAAAAAAATTGACGCGACAATAATGAGGAAAAGGCGTCACCAAGAACATGGAAAATGACGATGCATATTCCACTGATTAGCGACGATCTCCCGCTTGCTCTGAAGATTTATTAATGGAGAAGATTTTCAACGTAAGAGAAGTTCGTAGTGTCACTCAGGTTATGTACCTTTGATAAACTAGAAGTGATTGCTATAATACCACGCTTTAATTTAACAGGTGGTGGGGTTTATATCTCTCACATCTCTAAATAGCTGCAAATTACATTGTAGAAAATGATTCTATACGTACTTCATGACAGATGATTTTCTATTTTTAATTGTATTTTATGGTGACGCTTCCTATTTCACATATATTTTCCTTTTCTATGATTTTTTAAAACCATACAATCAATATCCAGACTTTTTACAGTAGGTTAGGAGTTCATAAAAATCACCGTCGGATCACTTCTTTTCGCCTTGAAAGAATCTGGTGACTAATTAAATATATCTGATATTGGTCAAGCTCAAAGTCAAACTACTGAGGATGTCAGATTTTCGAGATAATAAGTTTAGCATAGAGGGTTTAAAAAGGGTCTGTGTATTATGAAAAGTTGTGAAAATAGATATCAAACTATCAATCTTAATTCATTAGTACAGCGTTAGGAATTATTTGTACATGTGATGTGCTCTATGAGAATAGGGGGAATATTTTCTTTCATTATTATTTTCTCTTTGTAGCAAGTCGTAAATGAGTTATTACTATCCGCAGCCAAGGGAGGTTCACACTTTAAATAATCTCCTACTTAAATGTATCTCGTATTTTTCATGATTTTCTCTTTTCAAATTAAAAAAGTGGATGGATAAAAACAATGTTACGAGAACAAATTAAAAGCATATATTATGTGCTGTCATCGGATGCTATGACGTCAAAACTCAAAACATGTTCCACGTTTATATAACATCTTCATCGCCTCAAGCATGAGGAATATTTTGTGAAGAGAAAGAACAACTTTCGAACTTGTTGAAACTTTGATTTGGATGATTTTGAGCGAAAGATTTCAATCAAGATTACTTCTGCAAGCATTCAAGCATCTCTCTCTATCTGGCTGATGTAGTTATCTCGGGATATCTTTATAGCAATCAAAGATGTAAAAATAGCGATCTTGAATGATTCACAGGCAAGGAGGCTTCGTGACCCAATACCAATTGGCTAGTCAAAGAGGGAAACACATTATATTGGACCAATTTGTTACCCCCACAGTTTGTTAGTTTTACTTTCCCGTTAGGAATATAAAGGTCTCTATCGATCGTATTCTGTTCGCAACTATATTAGGTCATGATAACTGCCGTTTTAATACCTATAACTTTAACCATGCTCTATGATGTAGAAATTCCCAACTAATGTTCGTTACAATAACCTTCAGAATATTTTTATGCCGTAATAATATAAACGATAAATTGATTCTAGAGCACCTTTCTCCGAAGATACAAAGCGCTGAATACCAGTATTAAATGCCTTTAGGCAAGCTACTTTGATCATGCCGATAAAAAGTGTTAAACAGTCATCATGCTGCATACTGATTTCTCTTGGATTAAGAGTGGCAAATATGGATTAATGTCTTGTCTAAATATCGCGGACGGTATCCAAACCCAGTTAGATGTCTTATCCAACCATGGATCGCTTTTACATCCATGTTCCAACGGACCACGTGTGTATGTTTTATTGTTTAAAAAATGTTAACATTTTTTATTGTAAAATATTGAATACAGATCAATTCAAAAGATCTTCAATGAATGAAATAGTTAAAACAACATATCTTTTAAAAATACATGTATTTTGATCCTACAAGAAATGAACAGCGCTGTCAAAGTTTAATATGAATCTTGTTATGAGTAGAATCCCCAAACGTGTTCGTAAATAGAGTTAATCAACTTCATTTATTTGCGGTCGTTTTCCTTCATACATTTTCCCATGGTAGAAAAGGAAAACCCAAGTTCACAAATCTAGTCCAACTATCAAGCTTATTGAGGGCTAAGAGCTAGGGGCGTCACCCCCGCTTGTTTCCTGTTCTCTCCTTACTATGTCAAATGCATTACGATACCGTGTATAACGTTCTGCATTCTCCACTGACACTACACGCAATGGGTGGTGCTACTTAGAAAATAAAGAATAATTAATTTCTGTGAAGGTGGCATCTTTTTTAATTGACATGTCTATTTCTACTTTTCTGTCTGTTCCTCAAAAGATCTTTCGTTTTTCTATTTCGAAATTCTAATTCCTTTTTTTAATTAAGAGAAAGGAAAATAAAAATAATAATTATTATTATTCAAAAAATACTACTACTAATAATGATGATGATAATAATAATAATAGTAATAATAAAAATACTAATAATAATAATTATAATGAAATAATATAATTACAAAATTACTCGAAAATATTAGAATATGCAAATTACCAAAATTTTGAAGGAGGATAAAGCGATTTTACAGAATATTTATGTGTGGTCCGCAATAGCAAGATATACATAGTATAGAAATTACAACATTTCTGCTTCATGCGTTTAATATTCTAATTACTTGAGGATGACATCTAGAATAGATCATGTTGGTTATAATTGGCTAGTGCGATTTTCACGTTACATTGTCATTATAAGCATTTAAACTCACAACAAAATATATCAAGTGTGATTCCTTCGAATGATTCGGTATCTACAGCTTATCATGAAGTTTGCATAAACACATAACGCCATATCCTAATTTTTCTTCCACTCAATATTTCATGCCAATTCGCTCATTTCATATTCGATAATGTAAACCAGGCTAACTACTTCACAGACAGATAACCAGACAATCTCAAACTCTTAATGAAGTGTAGACATGTATTACCCATACGTCACTGACGAGGAAAAAACCCCGCAAGTTCTCTTCCGCTTCATCGAGCCTGATAATCGATGTTAATTTATAGGAAACGCCCCTAAAACTGTCCATGTTTCCGCGAAAAAGAGAAATTAATATCTAAGTGAGGAATCTGTATTACACGTTAACCTGTCTGGAAGGAGAATTACTAATTACTACTTGTCTAGACCTAGGGTTAGAGATGAAAGGGAAGGATCATTTTTGTTCTGAAGATTTAGTGGTGGTAATAGCAATAATAGTAGTAGTAGTAGTAGTAGTAGTAGTAGTAGTAGTAGTAGTAGCAGCAGCAGTAGCAACAACAACAATAGTAATAGTAGTAGTATAAGTCAGTAGTCATTAGTCCTAGAACTAGTTAAGTATATAACAAGTTTATTGTAATGGTTAATTATTTTTCATTTTACATTAAATAGGGCTTCCGTGATGCCTCAGGCGTTTACTAACTTTATATCAATATTATTCCAAACTTAGAAAATTGCAGTGTGCTTAATAAAGATCCAATCTTCTTGTTGATTAGCATATTTGTCGAATACTGGATATAAAACATGTGTTCCTCTAAAGAAAAGTGCAGATCGGATACTACCAGCATGACCAGTTTTGATAATGGCGCAAAAATGGCATTTTGAAGTCAAGTTTGAAATATATCTAGAATTGCCTGATTCCACGTGACTTTTATTTTGACAACATCATTTAAAATATACATGTAGTTGTTGTTTTTTTTCCAGAAAAAGTTTCACGTAGGCGATATCAATAGCTTCTGGGGCTGGGGTGGGAAGGAGAAAATAACTATTTGCCTAACTCTGCCACACAGGTGAATTTACTTTTTAAGACCGCCCTCTGGTTGCTTGGTGAAGCAATAGCGGTCTGTGATTGGGTTTTTATCTGTATGACTGACAGGGCAGCCTGTGGACTCTTGTTGATTGCATATAAGCACCGTCACACATCTACAGTGCAGTGAAGAGTGGGGTTCAGTGTAAATTTTGCAAGCACGCGCGCAAAGTGATTACCACTAAGCTCAAAGTAGAGAAATCGGGAGCTTATGAGGTTCCTAAGAATTCATATATTATTACAAGGAAACAGTATATCGACTAATATTATAGAGTGACAGCGTGATGAGCCTACCTACCCAGCGTGGGGTTCGGATTTCTACACATTATACTGGGATCTTATTCTTTGACTAGTTGGAATAACTCGCTGTGTTGATTAATGAGGAAGGTCTAAGAGAGAACAATCTTCGTGTTGGTGGACTCAAACTGAGAATCATCGGATCTTAACTTATATCTTCAATTCGCGAACAAAGCGGGTATGTTTGACCAGCAAATTGATTTCAATGCATACTTCCTCTATTTTTAGCATTCATTGAACTTGTTTATTATAGTAGCCTTTTGCTACGGTATATTATCTTGAGATTCTTGCGAAGATGCCGGAGTTGCTCTTTAATGAGATGACAGATGATAATCATGATAGGAGAAAGAGAAAATGCTGAATCGCCTAAAGAGAGTGACACGTTCCCAACGGTGCAGCCATCTAAGATGAAATCTAGAACCGTTCATATATTATATTATATGCTTTTCAAAATTTTCATAGCTCGATAATTGGCTAATATTTGTTTTTTCTATTTTTCATTTATCTCTTTTCGCCATTTGGCTTCCAGATTGAAAGGAAATTGCACAGTTTCTAAAGCTTGGCCCCTTAATTGGGCGAATAAACGCAAAGGAAAATCATGGAGAAAATACGGTGTTTTTCGTGCTTCGTACTCTTCATAGCGAGTCTATTGCCTGCAATAATTGGTAAGTCATTTCAAACTAGTTTAGAAAGTTGAATGCATGTGATTGTCACAGATGGTGTAATTTATATTTCGACTCCGTGTTCATATTTGCTCACAATACCTTTGCGATTTTAAGTGATTGTAAATATGTTATTTCTCTGGATTTTAACTACAATCAGTTCAGTTGACCTTTTGGTAACATTTTAATCCTTCATAATACGCCTCATAAGTTACAAATAGCCTTGCTTGATTTTAATAATCACATTCCTTATACATTGTTATCCATGGAAACCACTTCATACTCAAGTTCACAGTCTTGCGGTTCGTTTACTGTGAAGCTAATGTAGCGAAACTCATCGATATGCATTCTTCAGTTTGGGTCGAATGTTTTCACAATACAGCAATGTCACACCAGAAAGATGAGTACACAGTCATAATAACGGCACCTGTAATTGTTCGAGTCTCTTTGGTATATCATCGAAGGTTAAGAGAGTGGTAAAACATAACACTTCATCCTAGGGCAGCTTGTATTATGCTACTTTTAAGAAAAGAACATTTAGTCACGCTCTCATTGTAATCATTTCAAATGGTTTCTGGTTGACTCTACACCAAGTTTAATCGGAGATTCAATATTGACAGAACTTTTCATAATGCATGCCTTTCGGCTTCAAACCCCTTTTCATCTATTTTGAAACATACAATCGGTGAGTCAATAATCATAGATAGCTCTTACTAAAATGATGGCAGTTGGTTTTGTTTGTAGAAATACTTGTATTAGAATTTAGAAACTGAGTAAATCTAACAAGTAAGACCCAAGGATACACAAACTTTACACGGATATGAAACTTTAAAATACTTAAAGGTGCAAATTCCTTTAGATCCGTTCCAATTTCACGAGTTGTTACCAATGAGATAATGTTTACCATAGACAATGATTCCATATTTCATATGATCAATCACTAACATACTTGAGTCCTGTGTGAATCAACGAGAAAATGATCGCGCTAGGCGTAAATAATGTCTTTCTCACCAAACCCGTATAAGAAAGCAATCATTGAAGAAAATCATAAACTGTTAGCACAAGAACACGAATTCTGCGACTATACTTTATGTTAATATGAGCAATTATAAGACACGTAAATAAATTCGCCTTTTAATCGATTTTTAGACCAATACTGCAGTCAAGTTTGCTGGAATTTTCCAACAAGCAAATTGAAAATAACTATGTGGTTTTCAAATGTGCCAACAAAGCCAGAAAGTGTTCGTAGATTATACAATTTTGTTGACAGACTTTTAAAGATAAAGAAGGAAAAAAAAAGGAAAAATAAAAAGGAATAACAAGGGGAACAAGGAAATCATTTCTTCAATAGTATAAGGTGAAGAAAATCATAGATCGAAAAGCTATACCATTTTATCATTCAGGTTTAAAGCTACATTAGAAATAAATAGCTTCTGATTACACCCACGATTTATGGCTTACGTAACTGAAGAAAAAAATCGATAGTAAGAACATTTGTTATCAAGTTGTTGAAAAATAATTTTAATAAACTTTGTAGCACCCGTGAGAAATTGATATGAAATTATGTGGTATCATATGAGTTAATGTGTCAAGGACATTTCTCCGTCTGTTTATTTTTTTGAATAGTATACCATTTCGGATCAATATTTTTGTTGTGTGTTTGAGCGAACCAGATAAAAATCGGGTGTAAAAACACTGTGAAAGGAATGTGACATTCTATGACTTCTTGCGTGTCAGAAAATGAAGGAAAGAAAAACGACGACTTTACGACTTTGTTCAAAATATCTTTTTGATTAAGCGAATTACTAATAAACAACTGTGTATTGGGCAGATAAAACCAGTTGTAAACGTGTTGAAGGGACCCAGGAGGCTAGGGACTTGGTTTGGTTGATTACGACAGGTGCAAGATTGATCTTAATTGAGAGGTTTAATCCGAGTTAACAAACAATATATCTCGAAAGAAACTGTCAGACCAGATCAATACAAGAATTACTAGTAATTTAGAATTACGTCATAAACCATAAAAGGTAAATTCATTTTGAGAAAAAATCTATAGAAACATTTAAACTATTACAATAATGTCAGCGTCTTGTTCACTTTCTTTAATCAATTATGAAACAGGAAAAGTATTAAGTATACCTGATAATGAAACGTGGTGTAATATTTTGTAAATGAAAACAAATTGAAGCCACAATAGAATAATTTCAGGGTGATCATATCATTCAAAAGAATAAGAAATGGAAAATCATGTAAACCTCGGGATTTATTCAAAGCTGAATCGACAGAGTGAAAAAAAAAAAAAAAAAAAAAAAAGATATACAAACTGTGTGCCTCATCTCGATGCATTACGTCTTGTCACAGGTGACGACGTAAGTCTGAACACTTTTAATTTTATCGGACGGTCATCCATGAGCTTGCAAAAATCAAAGATATTTTTAGAATAATTCCTAATACATGTGTGCCGAATGAATACAAATCTAAACAAGATTTTCTTTCATCTTAACTTTAATCTGCGCTCATAGGTCTGGCATGATCTAATATTCAAAGCTCATAAAGTATCTGAAGAGCTCAAGTTTCTTCACAAGTGAAAAAAAAACATTACTTTACTATTATGCTCCTATTGTTTCTCATTTTATGAATATGACTATAAATTGCTTTACTTAATTAGCTAGAGACAATGACAAATACAAATCATAGGCATACGGGCGCACTTTTGCCGGGGCAGAGGGGATGAGGATGGGTGCATGGGAAGCAACGATTCTTCCCCGAATATCAATTTTCTGGTGTCTAAATTTTACAAGCGAAGTAAGCAAGTGATACAATATGATATCGCATTTTTTAATATCGTGACAATGGAGCATTGATGAAAAAACTCCAAATATTACCAAATTAATAGGCAACATCGCAGCCCGAATAAGATTGCCCGAATATGAGGTGTCAGTTGCCCGAAAAGAACTGTTCGTTAATTTTAAAGTTCCCGTGGATGATGTAGAAAGAGGAGACTTCGATATGATTAATTTACACGATTTCAATCAATATGTTTGAAGGTCTTTTACATTTCATATTGATCTGAAGAATAATATACGTGTACTGTATATCGTGTCATTCCGACATTGAGATATTAAGAATAATGAATTCACCAAATGAAGCAATGCCGTCCTTTCTCCGTCTCTGGGCATATTAAAGGTCTGCGAAAAGTCATATTGTGCCGTCTTAATAACATAATATTGTGTTTTCATTGTTATATTGTATATGTATTATCAATTTTATCACTATTTCCGTTTATGGTGCATGTGTATTCATTTTTATATATTTTTTTCAAGATATAAAATGACATACATTTAGTTGATTTACTAAACTTCTTAAATTCGTATTGCTACAAGCAATGAATAACCCGCACGCATATCTCATGACAAAGGAAATAGAAATAAGATCAGATTGAGTACGTTAGAAAAGTTGATATTTCGAGAGTACGGGTGTATTTGATTTTCTCTAACGCCCCTTTCCAATTACCGAGAAGCTTTCTGAGCTAATACCGAAAAGAATGTCCTGGTATTTGGAACTAACCAACCCTGCGAGAAAGTATAAAGGTATGTGACGTGACAGGAAATTAATTTGAAGGATAGAAGAGAAGTAACGTGGGGCCCGGTGAACACAAATTCAACAATTGCTGGGATGAGTATGTATTCAAAGATATCTAGTCTTCATTGTCTTGAATTATTTGTTCGGTTGCGGAGAATAGTGTATGTAGATGTGTTTAACTTGAAGTTAGACGTCTTATCGAAGACATGCGGTATTTGTGCATTAGCCAAATACTAATAACTATCATGATACTGGCCAAAATTAATGTATTCAGGGAAAACGATGCTTTCAATTTTGATGCCCCAAAGATGAGACAGGTGCACTACCTTGAATTTATACTGTCCTATCGGTTTGTAAATCAAGAAATTTGTAAAGTTTCGGAAGATGACTACAAATATATTATCCTGAAATCCCGCCTTGTTTGATATACCAGCTGCTTTAATGCGATCAGGTTGTCATGACGGTCATGGTGCATGGTGCTCTCTCTCGGGTGAACTGAACAGTCCTGTCTTTCCAGACATATATCACAGTGTAATATACTTCCCTTCAGGAAACTATGAGACCACTTGACATTGTGATTAGTGTCATCATTAATCATGATGATGATATTCAACAACAAAATACTCTCCATATTGCCTTGAAAATTGTCTGCGGGTTTGTTATGTCAAACGTATGAAACAAACTATTAATATTATACTCCATTCTTTAGTTTGGAAAGTCGTAATATGATTGTAATGTAGAGAGATACTTATATACAGTATAAAGGTGTATGCCACTCATGGTTTAGTTCTTGCTCTTAATCATGAGGTTGCGATTCAAACCCTACCCGAAGCCTATAACCCTAAGTCGTTCTAGCTATTAACAAAAACTAGGGCTTAAACCGTCCTAGTTGTAGCAAATGTGTACCTGATGGTAGAGAGACATTCTTGGAAAGATTGAAGCATTGATGGCTGCCCATCAAAGGCCAGGTCAATTATATAGGCTAATTCTTATACTACCACACACAGACAAACATTTCTTCATTATCGCTATTTTTTGCTTCGGCAAAAGAGGCCAAACAAACTTTTATGCTATATTGAAATACAGTGCAATATATCCGTCTTGATCAACGTACGATACAGACGAGAACTAATCATCTTAATTCATCCATCCATGGTTTTATTTTTTCTTTGCGTTATAAAACAGTTTGAGTGTGATTGCGGTGCTGTGCTCTTTTTACACTCGGATAAAAGAAACTATTTTCTTTTGTTGTTCAAAATAAATGAGACTGATAATCTCTCTTATTGTAAATTGCATATTCACTGTGGTCTTTCGTGCTTGAAAAGGATGAAAAGGCAAATGGTGTAATCTACTCAGATAGTCAGAGAAATGAAAGGCTAATACCATAGATTTGCTCATCTCTAATACCCCACGCACACAATAATTGAGTTAATTTTAGGACAGTAATGTTGATTGCATAAAGTTATTTTTAAAAAGGTTACTGTGACATTTTTCTGAAATTAGACAATAGCGTTGTTCTCAATGGATTATGTTATTGATCCCTAGTGGGTAGTTTGATATCACCACAATGATGGCACCTATCAACTTGGTATCTACATGTACACTGTACCTTCCTAGACAGTGGTGGACTATTAAAGGCTAGGCTATCTGAGACAGGACCTTAACAAGGTGTCACTGGCTGGAAGTCCACAACACCCTCCCACACACTACCATTACAAATCAGGCAGGCATAAAATTGGGCATCGTTCGGTCTCCCAAAGAGATCTCTTTGGGTCTCCTTGTTAGTGCATATCGTCCATTTATTTGAGGCCGTTTGGATCAGGAAAAGAGTTTGCATCAAGTATCATTGTTATCATAACAATACACACGCATAAGGTTCCAAAGTCGATGACTTGCTGAATGGTATGGCTTGCATGGTATGGCTTGCATGGCCTTATTCTCGGCATACAGAAGGAAAGCGTTTCAGAGAACAGTCAACAAAACAGGCATCTGAAGATTAATTGGAAGGCATGCTGCGAACCCATTTATGTCAGAAAGGAAATGTTGTTAGAATGAAGAAAAGAGAAAGGATTAAGAAATGCATGACCATGCTAGCGAGTGCATTCACTTAATCTCATACCGCCCCAGGGGTTATTGTGACATCTAAAAACCTAAAACAAACTATAAAATCATATAATGATCAGCCAAAATAATTCTGTCATAAATTGTAAATATCAAATTCAAAGGACATGTCAAACATTGTAATATGACAGGGGTATAAATCATTGCTAGAAACACATTGTTGTCTATATTTTATTTCAACAGATGATGAATTGACCCCCCCCCAAAAAAAAAAAGGGAGAAGCGTGAAACCTCCTATATATCATACGCGATGGATATTATAATCAAGTTAACCAACTGAATTTGATGAGCTTCCCGCCCCGGTTGCAGTTTTATCAACTGTAGTATACAGAAAATATATATTATATATATTCCCTGGTCTTGCTGAGATAATCTTGATATAATGTAAATGTTTTCCTTTGTTTTACAAAGATAGGCTGTTAACACAGTGGATGTCAAGTAAACTGCCTTTAGGAATTTGCCTTTATGTTCAAGAGGACCACTCTCTATTACTTTTTTCTTCTGATTGGCACCCTTGCCAATGCGTATGAGGTTGTGTTTTAGTATATATAGACGATAGGGTCACACGAGCAAAGCTGACAGGTCCCTTTCAGTTACAATCTGTTCAGCTATCGGTAACACATTGCAGGGTATGCAGTGTCCCAGGTGCTGGAGTTTATCAAGTAACTGGAGAGTGATTCAGTTATCCTACCATGTCTAATTAGTTATCCATTCTATATCAATCAGTAAGATAGATGCTTGATGATATTATTACCATCATCAGTGTAACGTGGTGCACTGCTAGGTTGCTGTAGGGTTTACCCTGGAATCGCTCAAGGAATACAGTTGTATATTAAACCATGATAGCAATTCTGCAAATACCCTTTGTAGTCTCATGAAGTACCTAGTATACACAGCAAGGGTGCGTGACTGTCTCGGACGCGCTGAACACTACATGAACAACTATTTTCTTGGATGTGATTTTGAGTCCGTTTGTCAGTCATCATTGCAATCAGTAAATATTAAACATGCTAATGCCTCAATACATTACGTTACCTGGGATGGCCAAGAATTGGTCCATGTGGAGTCGGCTTAGACGTGAGTGACTAAACGAAGTTAATCGAGGGATTAATGACCCTGATAATGATAATATAAATAATAGTCATGATATTCATGTTAGTGATGATAATCATGATAATTGTAACAACTTTAGATAATGATAAATATAACGATAATCATAAAGTAACCATAGTAACAATTTTAATGATAAAATAATAACAGTCAAAGTCATACAGCAAATGTAATGCACAAAGAAATTTATTATTTCAAAATAATTATATTGCCTTCAATGATTGAGTCTCACATAGCCCGAAGTAAGTTTGGAGTGTACTTAGGAAGTTCGTGTCAATGAATAATCGAAACCAAACCGTGTATTTGCTGTACAGAATTGGCTCCGAGAAATATCTAACAATAGAACTACTTACAGTTAGCAACATGAGTATCATAAGAGGGCAATAAACTGTGATCGTACACCCGTATTTATATCACGAGCATGATGAGGAGGACCCGTGTCTTTAAAAGTGAACATGTACCACAAACACGCAAAGTATTTTTCGTTGTGATTGGGTATATTGGCCTTTTTGTAAAGTATAAAGTCGGACAAAATAGGAAGCCGTAGTTCATTATTGATTTTGAGTGTGTAATATAATCATATAATTATATCAATTAAATACCGAAAATATACGTGTTTTTAAAATAATTAGCATATTGCGACAATCTACAATCAGGAAAGAACAGTGGATTTAGGGTTTAAAAAAATATATATTTGGAATGCATATTCAAATCTGATCGCAAAATGATATCGATCTCCTTGAGTGGAAGCAAAGAGTTGGTGAAACAGAGAGTTAAGAAAATGCACCCCAAGAAAAAGAAAAGAACTGAATTTGCAATTTTTCATTTTTAAAGAGTTATTGATTATAATGGTATGAATAAAATCTTGTGACATGTGCGAAATGTGTTTTGCTAATTTAGGATTTTCTTTTCTCTTTGCTTGCAGCACAATCGTCGTACGTGGAATTCAATGTCCTTCAAGACGTGGGTATCTCTGCTGCATCACCTGGGGTAGATCTTGTGAGAGGACAAGAAGAGAACTCGGTAGCTTATAAGATCAAACCTAACAAAGGTGATATGGCAGCTAATACTGTCGAGGTACAACGTCTCGGAGATGCTATGAACGATGAAGATGGCTTCGTACTCGTCGCCAAAGTCAAGATGGGGCAGAAAGCTCGCGGTACCGTAGTGTCCCTCGACGACCATGGTCACACGGATAGACTCTTCGGCTTGGTGATTGACCGTAAGAGTGATAGTGTCTATATGCCATACTCGTACAGAAGGGACGGTGTTACTACGCAAGATTCATTGGAGTTTTCAGGTCTGAATCTTGTGGATACAGAAGATAGAGACTGGCATACCTTCACATTAGATATCCAAGGTAACTTGGCAATCCTGTATGCAGACTGTACCAGGGTTGGTCTCCAGATCATGTATGGAAGCTTTGTCTACGATGTCACACCTGATCAGTATTCTCTGAGGCTTGGAAAAGGACTCAAGGGGCGAAAAGACGTGCCAGATTTTAAGGTAGGATATTAAACACTTACTTCGCTTAGGAAGACAGAGACGATGTTACAAGGGAGGGGGATCATGGACGCTTGCTCCGTAATTTGCCAGACATGCCCCTCAAATTTGTTCGCATATATTAAAGATTTAGGAAGCTTATGATAATTCTAAAAATTGTGATAACCATATTTGGGCATGTCAGAGCCCCATGTCAGAGCCCCTTTTAAATAAAACCAGTGCCACCCTTGTAGAGACATTTTATGTCATACTACGATCGTATACCTGTAGTCTGCAATATTGTTACTTCCAGGGCATTTTGATGTGAAATGGAGTGGGACATATTGTATTCTTTTATTATTCTTTGTGAAAAATGATACATCCAGTACAATATACTGATCGATGATTTATAAGGCCTTTTTGCGAATGTATTCAGATAAACATTATAAAATACACTTTGTCACGATTCGGAAAAAATATCCAATGTCACGATTCGAAAGAAAACACATTTACCATATTTTCATTGGGAAAAACCTGTCACACATAATTGTTATGGTATCTTTCAGTATTCATTTTCTAATCTTGATATCAAGTCAGTTAGACCTTATACACATAGTGAAATGAATATGATTTATCTTCAAGAACATTAATAACCTATTAGGTGTTGAGAACATTCAGGCTAATGTTAAGGTATATTCACTACTACTACTAGGTCCATGATAAGTGAATGCATCATCACGAGGCTAGATGATACAATCTAGACACACAGGAGTGCGAAACCAGGAGATTTAATTTCGACCGTTAAGAGCCGTCCTGTGCTTTACACCGTGATGAAAAAATACATGGGACTATAGAGGCAAAAACGTTGTTTAATCTACCAACACTTGTCCAGCTTTAGCGGAGGAATTAATCTTCAAAGAGTTACGTGTATGATATCATCTTGATATTTTGAATAGCTAATAACTTCGTGGATTTACAAAGTTATTCGGTTTTCAAAATATTTTATTCTATACAGACTATCAATGGAAGCTAATCGTTGTACTGTATGTTTTAACAGATTTTTATTGATAAGTCTGATATAAAGAATAATTCTTTCTTTGAACAAGCGCAATTCAATATACTTATATATGAAAATGAGATAATCAAGGGGGAAAGAATTGGGTCAATCATTCGGCGAGCTCGCGGCATAACTCTAACTCTGCACCTGTGGACAATTATTAGGAGAATAAACGATTACATATATAATATATGTAAGCCAAACCTTAGTCGGTGCCAAAGGTAATAGAAATTACACAAAGCTAGTCAAAAGAGAAAAAAGATTGGTAAATACTTGTAAACAGAAATGTCAGGTCGCTGACAATCTCAATTTCATTCTTGCTAATGAACATTCACGCACAGTACTGAAGCAAGCCATAATAACTATTATATACCGCATATGAAGATTATAGGCCTGTGATTGGTCAAAACTGCAGGCATGAAATTCGCTGCTGATTCCTGGGTAGTATAGTGAAAAAAATTGACCGGGCATAGTTCTACTCGCACGTACAATGCAAACACAGAATTCGCGTGAAGTTAAAACGCGCAGTGAGACATGCGCAATGCTATTAAATAGTATAGTTATATCGACTGCTACGAGAGGACTAGCTGTTTCTATCCCGCGAGCCAGTATAGAAACAGCTAGTCCTCGAGTATTAAAGCAGTCGATATGACTTTTATATGCCGAATTAAAACAAAAATCTACCAAGAATTCTTACCTTAGCCTTTTATTGAGTAAAAATTTGTTAATTAAAGCAGTCGATATGACTTTTATATGCCGAATTAAAACAAAAATCTACCAAGAATTCTTACCTTAGCCTTTTAGTGAGTAAAAATTTGTTAAAACATCACAGAAAATCTGAAACACTGTCTGTTAATCTTCGCTTAATCTTCGAGTGAAAGTTTCAATCATTTGGGAATCGCAGACAAAGAGCACTGTATATGGCGTCCGTGCTCGCACGTAGACAATTTAAACACGCAAACCAATGGGGATCGCAGTAAACCAATGGGAATCGCAGGATAATGAGGCGGAGGGTAGAAACTTTTAACTAGGCCCTGTGGGCTATTGCTATGCCCTGTGAGTTGGGCATGGCTTGAAATCACGACTCCAATTTCGACCAATCAGATGGCTGGATTTCTTAAGTGAGGTATATAAATAGGTACATTTCCTTTCACTCAACAAATAGACACACTTTAACGTGCTGTCTGTTAAAATATCTCTCTTTGTGAATCGATACTGGGGAAACGGTATATAAAAAAAAATTAATATAGACATTTTTTTTCTTCTCGGCGATCTCGAGACTGCACTATGCCCCTCGACTTCTTATCGGGGAACAGTACAGTTTCGAGATCACCGTGGGCAATAGTTTTGACCGTACCCCTCAAAGCAGTCAATATTTGTGTATTGACCAACACTCATTAATTGACTTCAAATCGATGCTACGTCGTGTTTATCCGAATTTTGAAATCGAATTCATTATATCATTCAAGAAAAATATATATCATCTGCATGAAGCATTTAGTTGAAATTTTCGTATTGGAAATGAAATTTGAGAAAAATTTGACTTGGTTCATTGTCTAACCTTACACCTTAGGGTATATCTTCCCTGGGATTTGTTGACGGTTGATATAGTATTCATTTTCCCATTACAATCAGCCTCTTTTATCGCAGTATTATTCTTATGTTTGATATTGTCACTTTAAGGAATAAAATGACATAGAGATACAGACCAGTCTGGAACCACTAACGTCTCCCGCTCTGTGAGGTTTTTTGTTTCTTTTTAAAGATGGCAAATATGTGTGATGAAGATATAAACCTTGAATGTTACCACTAAAAGAACATACAATTGGGATTAAAGCACGTACATCTATTATTGTCAATAGATCATGTCAACCTTACCACCCCGATATGATTCTCATACTAGTTTAACACCTCCAGTTGATAGTCTGCCAACTATCTTTATTTTGTTTTCTTACACCGCTTTTGTGTAGCACACTACCCTCTCCTAACCCTGTATGCTGATTGGCGGAATGGTGTGCTTCCTTGATGTCTCTCCGTGGGCTTGTAGCATTCGGTACTTGTTACTGAAGATATTATGGTAGCTTCATATCCATTTTATTACAGGAGAAGAAAATAATGCTGTTCATGGGAGTTATTTCATTATGATAAAGATAATCTGTATGATAGCAAACAGACATTTGGAACACAATTCACCCTATGAATGATAGATTTCAAAGGATATAATTGTATATATTTATAAATTAAATCAATTCAGATGGGACCTTAACATGAACGCAGTGACAAAAAGCCCCAACAAAAAAAGAAGAATGATTAAACCCTGTAAACTACATTTACTCGTCTGAATTATGTTCGCTGAAATAGTGGAAACTTATTTCAGGGTTATGAGTAATGTCTTGCCATGTTTTCCACAGTGTGCCCTTGAATATGGAATGAAAATCATTTTCAAATGGTAACACATATTAACGTTCAAAATCATTTTCAAATGGTAACACATATTAACGTTCAAAATCATTTTCAAATGGTAACACATATTAACGTTCAAAATCATTTTCAAATGGTAACACATATTAACGTTCAAAATCATTTTCAAATGGTAACACATATTAACGTTCAAAATCATTTTCAAATGGTAACACATATTAACGTTCAAAATCATTTTCAAATGGTAACACATATTAACGTTCAAAATCATTTTCAAATGGTAACACATATTAACGTTCACCTGTTTCGGGTTTACCACCTGATTTGCTCAGTCTCTCGGTTCAGTTTTGAAGATATCTGATGAGATTCGAATCCTTCTCAGTCTACTCACGGTGGATGCGACTAATAATTGGCATCGTATGCTGATTTTCATTTAGGCGGACATTCTTGAAATCCACTTCTTACCAGCTCAATGTTTGATTTTTTTTTAATGGTATCATTTGGACACAACACAGTATAGATATCCAATCGTTAAACATTATCATACTAAAATTAGGTCGTTCGTACTACTTGAGGTTCATTATATTTATGTCATAGTGAATTTGGTAGAACTTGCACAACACGTTTCATTTCATTCAGTTGCCGATTTAGTGAATGGCTTTCACTGCGGGTTCGCTAAAGCTACATCTTATTTAAAAGAAAGATGTGAATGTCGGTATTTTAATCTGCTCCTTCCGCTTTGTATTTAATCTAGCTAATCCTCCTGTCTACCTTCTTGGTAATAATATCATTCATTAAAACAGATAGCCTGCTCACAAAATAGATAATAAACCATTCTCCTTAAGAATGATTGGAATTTTACCTTTTGAGAGTAAGCTCCTGATTAGGTCTAGCCGTGTAAAGAAGAGTTCGCTAGACGGGAACATACCAAGCCGTCAATCTTCTATTGTAGAAACATAATTATACCCTTATTAAAAATTTTACCAAGCTTGTCAGCTGAGGGAATGAAGGCGTATTCGTATTTTACCACGTGAATAATGACTGATCTTTCACTAATAACGTCTAATTGCAGAAACATTTTAAAGTGATTAATCTTTCGATTATAGACATGTCGGATCGGTATGTGCAGTGAGTTTGAAGAAACAGCGAGTATACGGCTACGATTGCCGTAAACCTTTTTTTGTATTGTTAGCAGAGTTAGTACAGTCAAAAGAGCTGCACAGATTTACAATCTCTAATCCAATGGTCCCCTAATTTACTAAGGAGGGCTGTGTTATGGACTGCCTTATTCAGTATCAGTTTGAATAAAACCCTTTGTAATCAGAGACTAAGGAAGAGATTAAGGATGAAATAAATCGCCATATTAACAGTTTTTATGTTTAAGCATTGTCCTGTAATATTTTGTTTACAAACACAATAAACATTTAATATGCTTGACACTGCATGATGCTGTAATGGATAGAAGCAAAAATAAATGTAATTGAAATAATCTGGTGCCAACGCAACGGGTTGTCATGGCAATTTACCATGACCCTTATTTGAATAGATGTTTTATTACAATTTAGATTTGTAACTGGCCATTTGCCTTGCTCGTATACTTATATAGAGTATTGATTTCTCATCCAAAAGTCCATAACATGTCATTGAAAAATTATCGTAAAACGGAACGCGAACTGAAGATATCTTGTCAATCCAAGGCACATGATCCGAAATCATGGAGATAGGCTGGTCATTCAAAACAAAAATCGGAAGGTCTTATTCAAGCACAAAACGGGTTTTTCATTAATGTTGTCATCCTATCATAGGTTATCTTTATCACTACAACAAACGGGAGATGGTCAGTGTCCAGTTCCTTGCAGGACCTGGTTGCGTTAACGAACAAAAAATGGCTCAAATGCAGAAGTTAGATTTCCTTTTTTATAACACAATCCAAAATTATAATGGTAGTTATTAAAAATTGTTAGTCTGGATTGATTTCATGGAGCGTGCGCAGTGATTTGATGATGAGAAGTCATTTGAAGGGAAAGATAGTTCAGGATGCTAGCTCCTTGAGACGAGGCCGAACCACAAGGCCTAACCACGACGGTATCAAACCATGCTTCTTCCCCTCTCAATCACGTCATGACATTCTCGCACATCAAACTTAAAGGCAAAATGTACGTTACTTTCAAGAGACCTGCATTCTCATTTGCCAAATTAAACTATCTCTGATGCTACGTATTGAATTTAAATATTATTCAAATATCAAGATGGTTATTTCTACCACTCTGTATAGATAAAGACCAGAACAAGAAACCGCTTGCGTATGGCAGGCCTAATCCTTAGTGGGCGGAACTAGCACGACTTTCCAGAGCGGATGCCAATCCTGTCTTTCGTCTTACAATCCGCAACAGTGAACGATTCATTCAAGAAAGAAAAAACCGCAGTCTGTCTAGAACAGGATAGACCCACCGTCGTTTTTTGGGCCAAGGTCTGACTATTGAAGTACCTGGAGCAACTGTATAGAACTACTCTTAATAGCATTCCTTAATCTATTTATCTCAAGCATTGTATCAATTCGTGTATGAAACCTTTCGTCTAGAAACCTTGAAACACTAAGTAAAATAGGTGGCTAATTGAGAAAGGTAAAATCGTTCACAAGCAGAAGGGTCTTCTATGCCTCGTACAGGAGGCCGTTGTCCAGCTGATCCACCAATATAATGTTAGCCATGAAGATTGGTATATAGTCCACCTTCAATTATTGTATACTTAATCAGTCTCTAGATGACTCTAGTTTGAAGCTGAATCCGTCTTCAATAATCAGAGCTAGGTTTTGAGAAAAATCGGCAACTCGTCGTAACCAGTTTTATTAGGCCTATATCTATTTTTTCGTTGATGAGCAAATTATTACTCTTATTATCTTTTTGTTTAATGGGCAACTTTTTCATAAATTTGGACTTAAAGAAGTGAACAGAAGTCGTGAATGTAGACATTCTATAAGTTATTGTTTGGTGGAATTAACCTCGTAACCTCATTGATTTGTCACTTTTAAAGCATGCATTTTTTACATGTAATTTCTGAAACCATATTGTAAAAGAGGCTTCCCTTTTTCATGCAAACCTACTAGTCTTATTTCCATTGATATAGACATAGTTCAATCATGACATGAAGGCCTTTAAGATCATTGGCTCTCACGCTCTGTTTCTCATTACGACACATACTGGGTACATGAACAGATGCGTCCTGTTTTCAACAATAGCAATAATCACTTCAACACAGTTGACTTTTGTCAAAATGGTTTACTATTTTTCTGATAATCAATGGCCTAATTGGAAATCAGTAGACGAAAATAAAACAGTCGACTACTGGGAGACCGCACATAATCTAATCATCACCCATCAAACTCTGGCAGCTTGGGACTGGGGTTCGTCAGCTCCAAAGAATGGAGTATGGAATCGAAATAGATTATGATTCCAAGAGGAGCAACAGCGAAGATATTCAATGTATCAACATGAAATAATGTTGATCTACATTTGTTAGATTTCATTCTCTAAAGTGAATTATTGGAGTATAAGTAAAACAGCAACTAAATCAGGGTATTTAAAGTCGATAGTTGTTTTTATTATTTGCAGGAGACTAGTATGATTGATTGATTTGCTTGTTTCCTATAGAAAAGAAGCAAATAAATCTAAGTAATTACACTCGAAAATTATGCCTCTTGTTATCGGAGGGATTTTGTTTCATCTTCATAATGCCATGTACAGGTAATAATTCCTTTTGTGGTCTTATGACCAAGTCAACTTAATGATACCACTTTTTTATCTCGCAAAATTGTGATTATTTGTAGCTTTTGTAGTCTGTCCTATTGATATATAAGGTCCTGAGACATGCCAGATGGTCCTCCGCACTCTCTCTCTCTCTCTCCCCCCTCTCTCTCTCTCTCTCTCTCTCTCTCCTTCCACCTTATTACGTATGATTAAAACATTTTTTTGACAGGTTTGCCATGCAAGTAAGAGATTTTAGGAAGAGCAGAGATGATATGGGATGGGTTATATGATTAAGTAAAGATTTGTTTATTACAATTGTCACTATGTTTTGTATGTATTTTACATTGCATTTGTTATTATGTATTGTATTTTGTTGGAAATGAAAAAATAAAAATGAAATGAAATATGATGAAGTAACTGCCTATTCGTCCTTTCATAAACCAAAAATATAATCGACTTTAGACATTTCATTATATGAAACAATGAAACAAACGATTGAATGAGTAGAATTTGGTGATGATTGGAGAGAAAGATGATGTGACGTGTCACAGGAATCAGACCATTTTGATTTTGAAATGATACACAGGCATTTCTTGGCTCAGAGCATCATAAAGTGTCACGACATATCTGACGGTAGCTTTTCATTTGATGGTCTGATCAACAAGGACATCATCATAATCATCATCCATTTGCTATCAGCGGAAACCTATTGATTTGGAAAAAAGGGGAATGAAAGTACTTTGATAGTCACTTTTGATGGTTATTAATGACTCAAAATATGCCAACATTGAAGAGGAAAACCCCTTCCTTCTTGCAGGAAAGAACAGGTATCCGTCACTGTTTCCTCTCTTCTCTTCATAATGATTGAATCATTGTAGAAAAGTACAAAAGAGTCATGATAATACACCCCCGCTCACTTTCCAATGATCATGATTATATTTAAACAAATATGCCTAGAGATTTGTACATCAGGAAACATTAAATCACATACCCTCAAGGGTACGGGGATATGCAAAGGGTAGAAGAGAAATGGAATGGGTCGAAGATATTACCCTCTTTCTGGTCATGATGTCATAATCGGACAGCAGCCTAGATTCCAAACATGTCCGAACACCCTTGACTGAAAGTCACCCTTGACATTCATATAACAAGCGAATGTTCATCCTGGTATTTCTAAATGGGTCATTAGCGAAGAAACAGAAGGACGTGAGACCTCCCCCTCTACCTAACCCTGAAATTGAATTCTATCATCATAGTAATGTCTCTCAGTCGGTATTCATCTTGTACATGAATCTATCATCTAATAACAAGCGTCATAGGTCATCAAAAGTTTCCATCTACCTTTCAACTTCATTAATATTTCCCCCACCAAACTGAGATAGTGTCAACTCCATATTTATGGTGTTGAGCTTTTCTAGACATTACTAAGCAATTAATATTACCAAAGGAACTTCTTATTAAAGACGTTACATTCTTAGATTCGAAATACCGTACTGAGTTGTTACTAAAGCAACTGCGACCTTCTGTTCGCAGACATGCTTGTCGTGTATCGATATTAAGTACAGTACCAAATATACTCTATTGCAGATGACTCATAATTAATTACTAATTTTTTTAAAGCAATTATGACAAATGCCAAGGATAAAGACCAATGATGTATGACTGTATGATTGGTGATCCCATATTTGCCCCCGTGACATTTCATCCGGTCTATTTAGTTAGGGTTTGTGCTGCAATTGGTTATTAGCATGATTATGATACAATTATGTAGGATTAGGGTTAGGTCTGGAGTTCGACTAGTCGATAAATCAATCTCAATAATGTATATTATATAGTATTGCGAACTTTTCCCATAAAAATACAATAATACTTTGATATAATGAGAATGATATGATCTCAGAAGAGAATGAACTATATATATTTGTTTTTTCCTGCAGGGTATCATAGAAGATGTGAAATTTATCTTTGGTCAGCGAGGTACGCGGGTTCTCCGTCTACAAGGATGTGATATAGAGGCCAGCTCCAGTCAATCATCAAGCTCAGATATATCACCAGATTTTGGTGGACAAAGTCATGACAGTCAACTCTCACCATTCGGTAAGTACGGTCTCATCCAATTCATATTATATAAACTGTAAAACCTGCATGAAGTAGAGAACGAAAATTCAAGAACGCGTTAAAATAGGACGGGCACGGTATATTGGTTAATATCCTTCTTTCTTCTATCTTTTTATTTGAATACAAACATAATTAAAATAGATTCGTACCTTGTAAATTATATCATTCTGATTTCATAAGATCGTCAAGCTTCTAATCATTTAGAGACGAACATTAGCCACTAAAACAGAGAAATGTACCGGAATAGGAGGACACCCATATACAAATAAGGAGACGTCTGCGTATGTCATCAATCTCAGTTTGATATGCAATAGACCATGATTGACCCTACTACAATCAAAGATACTCGGTGAAATATGTCTGAATATGATTGCATCCACTTGTACAAATCACTCAACGTCATTCTTGTTTTGATGACATCATCTAAGAATCTTTTGAAAACTCTCATCTCTCTCTACTCGAGTGAGAAAAGAAAAGAAAACACAATGTTTGTAGGTGAGTGTTGATTTAAATCTTAGCTAGTCTCAAGTTCAACGCTTTAGTAGTAAGGTCTGTGTTCGTGATTTGTTTGGAGGTATTCTCAGTCAAGGTCATTGTTGTATTCTAACGACACCTTGTCTTTTATTGGCCATCCTATTCCCACACATAGGTCCTGCCCATCTCTAAGGTTATCATAACCAAACACATCAAATTTTCCCAGTAGTACGCTATATGCGATTCTACTTTTTTCTATAGCTTTATTTGACATGCTGTATATTGAAGCAAGGTTTTCGACTATTTCGACTGTTTGCCATCCTAAAAATCAATGTGATGGGAACTATGTCGATGAAAATGAAAGCGGTGATGATTGCGGAAATGTTTATGCAAGGTTGTTTTCACAGACTACATTCCAGTCCCACATCACATTTTAATACGGCTAACCTCAATGATTCTTAAGCTTTATTACTTGTTCTTTGTACATTCAATGAAATGACTTATAGAAGAGAGATAATTGTTGATATCAAGGCTCATTCCCCAGTTCCCGTGATTAAGGGAATCACTCATACATTACGTAGTTAAAGGAATACATATGATTTGGAGCCACACCCTTACCCCTTACACGATGGTCTTGTGGCGTGTCATATTGAATGGGGGGCGTTCGATCAAATTTATTTCAAAAATTCTAACAAGCCATAAAACCTATAAACAAGATATTTGCAGACATTATTGAGATGGTTTCCCCCCTCACTACGCATCTGTGCAGTACAGTTAGCTTGTTTTCCCCCTCTTCTTGAAATTGGATTGAGCTACCGCATTGGGCATACCAGAATAGTTTATTTTAAAAATATATATAATTAAAATTATTGTAATCTTTCAGCAATCAAACTAAAATATATATGATAAAGTTATGACACATATTTTGATTCTCAAATGTTGCAGCTTCTCAGCACAATGTAATATTTCTTGTCTATTTTATTTCCCGCTCGCATCGTGATGTGCTGAGCAGTAAACGGGGAGGGCCAGGTGTACAGCTAGACATAATTGGATCACACCGGGGACACTCCAAGTCTGTAATGTATTTTGCAGCAAACCTTACTGTTAAATTCTAGCCAGCTGTGACTTCTTCAAGAAGCCTACCAGATAAACTTTTTCCTCCTCTTCCTCCTCTTCCTATTGTTATTGTTGTTTGGTAGCGAACTCTTTCATCTTGTGTTGTTTCATTTTTGAGGGGGATATATTTTGGAGTGAATGCACTTGCTGCGATCTATAAGAGCTTGATCAGCGATAGGACTCACCCATGGACTCACCTTTGACATACGTTCTTACACGGCCCTGAAAACACAGATGTTAGAGGAACAGGATCGGGGGTAGACAAAGTCTTTTCGCTCACTCAGCCTATTTTCACTGGATTCCCACACAGCGCAGCCGCAGACAGATAGAGACGAAGAACTTGTCTTCTTTCATATGAAAGGTCATCAAATATGGAAGTTGTGCTCCCTTAGGGCGTATCACAAAACAAAAATAGTCAAATTGAGTTATTAGTTAGTGAAATGAGTCTACCCAATTCTTCTACCATGCAGGCTGGATGGTGACATAGGCCCATGGAAGACAGTGAGCTGCGGGAAGTCAGAAATAGTTTAATATTTCCTGGCTATGATTGATCACATTTCTTTGATTTCCTCTTTATCTTCATTGTGACATGCGTGATACTCCATTTACCTGTCTAATGCCCACTTATCTTATTTTCCAAGATGTTATCTCTCACATGAAAACAAACGTTTTTGTCATTTCATGAGTATAGTAAGATTGTGAGGATGGCAAGAGATCAAACATGCGATAATGTCGATGACAGCTTAGGTATTAAATCAATTTCCTCTCTTTCAACAATGAACAATGTACAAATTGTATTATCATGCGACTTGGCATTATATCTTTTTATACTGTTAAGAAATGTTTATTTCAATCATCCATCTTATGTTGTATAAATACAAAAATGCATGACTTTCCATTTATATTAAAAATATCAACCCCAAAATTACGAATGACGTCTTTTATTGCGTGTTTGTTATGAAACGAGGCATAGTACGGGGTCGTGTGTACACACCCCTCCTACACGACATTAATGTTGATATTAATAATAGTTCTAGGAAGGAGAGAACAGTAATCACGTGTTCTTCTGGAGAAAAACGATGCTGGGGGGTCGTGACGTTACCTTGGAAACCAAATAAAGGCACATCAGAAATATGAAACGAAAAAAGAATAAAACCTATTATAAATGAGCATACATTTTACGACATTTGTTCAATTGTATTCAGGGATATGCGGAGAAAAAGATTCTCATATTTTTGTATTGTTTCAGAATATAGAGAATGTTATTTCTTTATCCAGCTGTTGTGAGTATTCGAAAATAATAAAATGAGGGGAAAAACCAACAGCAGACCACTGAATTTGGGACCTTTCGATTGATTCGAATGGCTATAGACAGACGACTAAATGTTAACATAAAACATATCGAATGATGCTTGGTTTCTAAGCTGAGACATACACGCAGACGACACAAGTTGTCATGGAATGTTAGTGTTGATTTGCCCGCCAACTCGACTCTGACGTATGTAAACAGATCAAATACAATCAGACAGCTTGACAAGTCAATTTCAATCACGTTTACAAGTCAAAGTTCACGATCACCAATTCATTCATATACCTAAATTGATGTGAAAACATTCCATCTCCGGAACTTGATGAAATCCACAAGGTTAAAATGGTAACCAAATAAAACTAAAACAAATTGCATTTTTCATCAATACAGGATTACAAAAAAAATCCTTCATTTTAATCGTAAGATATATTTCAGGATGATTGTTGCGAATAACCAATCCTTGTTGTATTTTACATCATTTCATTTGTTCATTGATTTGAATGATATTCAGCGTTTGTGGAAACCATAGACTTCTCAAAATGAGGTGAAGGTAATAATAATGATTGAGGAAAGTAAGAATTCTACACGAAATACGTTTGAGTCTTCTTGTGCACTGGTAGCAAACTTTATTACACGTTGTCAAAAGTTGAAATCCAAATGATAAGCTTTATAATTCTAAATTCAACTTCATTGTTTAATTGTCCTTCGGTCTAAAGGTGAGCGTTACTTGCCAATTATTAATTGTATTCATATTTTAGAAGTGTGAGTTAAGCAAATCGCTATCAACATTGTTGGAGACGTTGACAAAAATATGATGTAAGAGATTGAAAGTGTGAGGTATGACGGCGGGTCACACAAAAGTAGATTCATTTTAATGTTAGCATTTTAGAAATGCACGGAGTGGTATAATTATTAGTAGCAACAGCCTACATGAATCCTACATTGATCCCAATTTGATCAATACAACTACTTACAGTCGAATTAGAATTGTTTTATGATAGTCGGAATTTCTTTCTTTGTATTAATTTAACATTTATAAGAGCTCTATGATGAATTGGTATGAATACATGACGGCAAGTTATCAATCTTCGTACCATGGCTGTGTTGTAAATGACTTCACCTTTATTGTATTATACAGGAGGAAACAAATACAAAAATCTCGGACAGGAAACAAAAATATTTCGATGATTGAATTATAGAAAATTGAACGTCCTTTATTACTGATATATTTTCGTTTTGTTTGATTTGTTTGTAAATGCGACCCAGATGAGCAGTAGAAACGTGAAGAATAGAACCAAGTTTTGACCATCAATCATCAGGATGAATACAGCAAGCAACTGGTCTGATAGGTCAATGCTAACTGACCATGGTCAGCTTGAAATTAATTTCATATTTTTGTCGTGACGTTGAACTCGACAAACACAAATGGTATATTTGTAAAAACAAAATACAAAACAAAACAACAACCGCTCAGAATTTGCGGGTACATTTAAATGGATATTACTGATATTACGGATCGTTGATATCGTTCACAAGATTCTGAAATATTACAAGCTTCTTTGTATTTACTTTCTTTCTTCTGGAAGATACATTTACTGAAACTTGATTCCTTCTGTCCATCCGGTGAAGCCATTTACACATGATTGATATTGTGTAGAAGCCCGCAAATCAAATCTCACTTCTCCGTACACTGATAAGAAAGGTATTATTTCGCTGGACAGGAGCCCCTTCAATTCTTCTTACATAATCGATGCATAAAACTCCCGATAACATAGTGATATCTCAATCATGGAAGCTAAATAAGCACAAAACTATTGTCATTCATCTAAGATTTACAGTCGTGAATAATTTCTGAGATAACAGAGTCGAGAAGGTTTATCGTAACAAAAGGAAAATGGTTTGCAGGATTTATAGACTTTAAAGTAGTACCTGAAATTATATGATTTCCACCACTTGTTGACGTAATATCTCAATCTATTCCATTATAGTGATCTGTCGGTTAATCTAAACATGTACCTATATATTTCTGTCTATTTATCCATATACCTCTCAATTTATTTGACTATCTATTTATTCCGTGAGCAGACGAAGTAACAAGCTTATGGATACATTCCTTTAAACAGACCATGTTATTCCTTGAAATTGGAATCAAATAACGTGGCTTTAATATATACCGATGAAAACAGGTGGTGTCTGTAACATTCCAATACTATATCATGCTTTATCTTCATAAACATGCTGACTAAGAGGAATTTTAGTCGGAGTTCAATGTTCTTCTATTGCCGACAACCGAATGATGTCAAATGTTATCACCGTGGTAACAGTATAGATTAATAAGAACGAAAGTTTTCCAAAAGAACCTTTTAAGATGTATTAATAACAATAGCCCCGTGTTCATAAAAATGATTAGATATTTTGGTATGTTAGGGTACAGAAAGATAGAGAGAGAGAGAAGAGAGAGAGAGAGAGAGAGAGAGAGACAGGGGGAGGAAGGGGGATCAGGTCACCATAACCTGATAAATGCCAATGGGCTTTAAGAGCTCTCTCAACCATAATAGCATTTCGATGTTTTATGTGAATCTTTCTGTCTCTGTTTAATTCTTTTTTTGGTGTCATCCTTCTATTTTTTACTTCATGAATGTAATAACCAGTTCCATGCAATTACTCCAATACATCTTCTTATTTGATCATGCTTCCGTGCCGGCGCCTTTAGTAATAGTTAAATTACAGAATTATTTTGTTTTTATAGATGGGCAATAATTACTTTAATAATCCGTAAAATAGTTTTATTTTCTAGAATCAGCTTAATTCGAATGAAATCTCCAGTGACGACATATTGTGTAAAATAACTATGTATCCACTAACTATTAAAGGTTTTGCTGAAAGATAATCAGTTTAACTGTAAAAAGACATTCACAACTTTGAAATGGCCATTCTGATTACAGATATTCACCTAGAGGGGTAAAATACAATAACAAAAAAGACAAACTGTAGCCCATTGCGAGGTAAAAGTTCAGTAAAAGTAGGAATCGGAGGGAACTTGATTAATTCAAACAAAGTATTGTCTCATTCAGACACAACCCTATGCCTACAGTCACCGTCATCTTATCAAATCCCAAGTGTTTGTGATATGGACAATTGTTAAATCCTAGACAACTGCATCCTTGTTTCTGATTAATCTTCTTTTAGAGAGTGAAATCGACAAATGTTTGTAAAATTTCTACTTAAAAATGAAGTATAGTAGGTCTTCCAAAAGCTTCTCAAAGTGTGTTTCATTTATGAGACCTGGGCACCTTCCCATGATACCAGTATCATACCACACACAGATACTGAATTCCAATTAAAGTAATAAACTGGCACCAGAGATTTTATCTGCGTTCATGTTGTTTAGGAAGAAAAAACATTTAGCGGAACATTACTACCGATTTTACTGACTGTAACCTAATGTGAAATTTCTAGAACGAAGTGATGTGTGGTGTTCTACATGGGATCAATACATTTTTGTGTCGGCGTCCAACTCTGGTTTTTTATCTGTCCGGAGCTCGAATTCTATAGTCCATGCAGAGGTGTTTTTCATACTAAGATGACCTCAAGCATGGTCCAATAGACAAACAGTTGAACACGCAACCGTATAATATAATGAAATTTGTTCCATCTCACATACCTAGACCATTCATCATTTTCTTTGAATTGATCTATGTCTATGTTCCCTTCTCACATGATTCGTTTTCATTCCTTTCTTCTTGGCCTGTAAATTATAGTCATTTAGATAAACCTGAGATGACGGCGTTTCTCTTGAAGAAAGAAAAGTAGGAAAATTTGTGTAGATATATGGACTACAGAGAAGAAAGAGTGACAGATAACCTTGTGTGTAGTTAGTAATTGTGTATGAGAATTCAGCAGTGCATCTATATAATTATGAATGGGTCTGAACAAACAATCGGCGGTCTAGATCAGTCTGTTAAGAGAAGAAAAATACATTCCTGTCTTCTTGTTGTCTTCAAATGAGGTCTATCTTTCTGATAATACTTGTCATCTTTGGTTTATTTGCTTTGATGCGCCAGAAAATGCTGACTAAATCGGATATTTCCCAATATTTGGGGATGGTTGATGAAGAGTAGCGATAGTTTACCCCTGCTGTGTAAGACCTCATAGGCTATCATCCTCACGTCACGATCTCTCCCTTCCTGCACGTTGATACGCAATCAAAGTATGTATCATCTTCTTCTCACTGAAATGTCATTGGTTTTTATTTCAATAATTAGTACTTTTCACAGCCGTACGATAATTAAACAGCGTATAACGACGAACAGATAGGATGTCAAGTCTTATTTATACATTCGTGTAATATTCGGTATCGAGCTGACGCTACTAACAACTAGTATCCAAAGTATCACTACACAATTTTATATGGTAAGACTTGCATTGTGGGACTTAAATTGTCAGAGGCTAGCCTGATATTGCAAAACATATATGTATACAGTTACGTGCATTTAGATGAAAATCGTTAATGGCTGCTGAACAACTGAACATTGTGTAGTCTATACGTGGTCTGCATGGGGTCTATGTATTCATCATGCCTGCCCAGTTGTATAAGTGGCAGAGGAAATCAAACGAATGTCCTTTAGTTATTTTGGTGAATATCACAACATTTTATGATTCATGGAGTTGTTTCGAGAATAAATTATATTTTCTTTCGTTTAGTTTCGACAGATGGATATCTTTCATCAGTGACCTGTGAACTAGAGCTTGTATGATGTCATTACTGACTTCTTACTAGTCTTGTCTAACAGCCTATAAGTATCAATAATATCAATAATACCGTGGTTTTGCAGAGTAATGCTTCGATTATCAAGCCTGTGATTTTTGTTTGAACTTTGAACCTTTGTTTTTTTTTCGCAAAACGCAATTTCCAATGAGCGATATGTTACAAACATGATGCGAAGCTGCCTACTACAAATATTCCTGAAATGTTAATTATTACTTACTCCATTTGAATTTTGTATCCTATCTGGACAAATATGTTTATCTGTTAGGCTCTGCTTTGGTAAGCGCTTTGTCCTGGGTCATATCTTTTATTTTGTGGTTTATTTTTGTAGGTAATCTTTTTGTACTTCTGTCTATGTTGATTTTGGAAAAAATACAGGAACAGCAATATACATGTATATAAATACAAGATGACCACCCATGCATAGTAGCTGCAGTGAGGCATGATTGCTGTTTATGGCGGCATGCGTTGTTTGCAAATGTGAAAGTCTCTTTTGTCCCGATAATTACAATTCGTACGCTTTATTTTCCTGATCGCTAAATGATGGGTGGTCTTTTAACGTATGCTTTATTTTCCTGATCGCTAAATGATGGGTGGTCTTTTAACGTTTTCCCCCCTCTTATTGGATGGAATGTTAGTTGAACCTTAATATAGTGAAAGCATTCTTCATTTCGTAGAAACACGTCAATGGGACTCACCCATTTGCGCCAACAGTTACTGTTTGAACTGCGTTTTCACGTTCGGAATGTTCTCGATTGTAGTCACATTGTCTGCTCATGCACGGTGCGTGTGGAGTCTCATAATGCGTTTTCACTTTTCCAAAATAACATGATAGGCTACACCGAAAATAGGGAAAGTATATAAAGAGATAGAGAAATGTGTAAAAACCCTTCGATTTGAAAGGACTCGATGGACTTCGAGTCTAATCTAATGCTCAGTGAAATGTAATGGGGAGCCAGTGTAATTATGGTTACCATCATTTTCTCTGAGCTCTTCCGTCTAACTATTTTCTTAAAATTCACATTTCTAGAAAATAAGCTCTAAAGCAAACCGCGTGCACTGCAATAATTATGCGACAATGCACTACGCCTGCTCAAAGCAAGAAGGGTGTCAACTCATACCATTAACGCAGATTTAATACCCCCCCCCTCCCCCTCCCCCTCCTGATCCTTGGCTCTCAACAACTCTTTGGACAAAACTGATAGTATACAATAAGATATAGCTTAACATAAACGGTCAGATAAGTCGTGTCGCTTTCTTGTGTGACATTGTCCGAGGGGATAATATTTTTGCAGCCAGGGTTTACTTACTTTACTCCCCTTTACTGATACATAGACACATGGACAAACTATCTTGTTCACAAGGCAAATTAAAGATAATTACAAGGGGAAAAAGAAACATATTCATGAGATACAAATCCCATGCTTTGTAATTCATTTATATGAGACGGTTCCTGAGGTAAAACAAAGCTTCTTTATAGTAGAGTTTGCATCTTATACGAGTAGTGTGAAGGAATTGAGGAAAGAAAGAAACATATGAAATAAAAGAAATAAAAGAAAGAAAATAAAACTTCGCCAAAACGGGGAAACGCGGATCCAATACACAAATCAAGAGAAATGCAATATTTCAAATCATGAAACTTCAACACTTCCACTGTGATTTCGTATTAATAGGCCTCACGGTGATCTTCAATCTAATCTTCAATCTTCTTTATCTAAAAATGATAAAGCTCCTTTTTTTCCTTCAGGTTTTCCCGAATATTCCATGATCATAATCATAGCTTGTTTATTCTTGTTTTCAGGTGTGGGTACAGGACAAGAAAGCATACCAGATATTGGAGTAGGAGTCGGAGTCGGAGTAGGGGTAGGAGTTGGTCCTGTGGTCAGTCAACCAAATATTCCTCCTTTAGTCCCTGAGGTCGAAACCCCTGAACGAGAAACAGTCGCACCCGTACCCCCGAAGACGCCCGAAGTTCCGACCGTTCCCAATACTCCCCATTCCATGATCGAGCCCGGAGTCGTCGAGGGACCGCTCAACGACGGATCTCCGATTATTTACAATCTCCCGTCGCGATATCTTCCGAACAGTCCCGGATCGAACAATAATTACGCAGAGCCGACAAACGTTGCGAGACCAATGCCGAACATGAATGATGTCATACCAAACGGTCAATGCGCTATCACATGTGATCAAATCTCGCAGTTACAAAGTCTGGTCGACGTGCTATCGCAAGGACAAGAAACTATTCTCACCAAGATGACCGACATGGTAAGACATTCTCCATGCAACATCTTTTTGTTGTTGTAACAAAAACATCAATTATATTATGATAATTGTAGTTATGAAAACTGTTATGGGTCTTGGAAAGCGTCAAAGCATTATACGGTATAATAAAGCATGTAAGCTTTAATGTTTCTTCCCAAGCATTCTTACGATAAATCGACGTGCATCTGTACAGTGCACTTTGTGAAACAATGAGAAGATTTTTATATTGATACATCAAAATCACAAAGGACGCGTGATAGTCCAGTCCGTCCTATAGTGTACCCTGGTGATTCTTTACCTCGTGATCTTTTTTCTCATTATCAGGATAACAGAATACCAAGTCAAACTCCTCCCTGGTTAGATGGATGTTTCTATAAGAATGAGATCAGACAAAACTTCGAGGAATGGAAGGACGATGCCTGTACTACCTGCGAATGCAATGTAAGTACCCTTTCCTCCCTTTTTTTAAATATGCATTTCCATGTTTTAACGTTGGTTCGGTTACAATACGCATGAAACATTGGCATTTGATTTGTAAGTTTGATAATACAGTAAATATATTCATCTTAGAATAAAATAGCTTGATAAATGAAAATACACATTCTGATTATTTTATTTAGGCCCCTGCTGTGACGTGTCGTTTGATCGAATGTCAACCAATCACATGTCAGAATCCTATCATCAAACCAGGAGAATGCTGCCCACAATGTCCAGGTAAGTTATGAATACATTCTTGGCTAAGTTGATAAGTGTAGAATTTGATTTATTAAAACAAAATTGTGTTTTTGTTGTATTTTTTCTTCATAAGCATGATAAGAGTATCAACTCCCTTGATTTTATACCATAACATTTAATGTTCACACCTTTAATTTTCCCAGGCATTATCGACAGTCAAAGCTTCCACATTTTATCTGTCTCGTGACTTTTAGAAGATAATGTATTTAACCTTTCTTTAATTTGGTATCATGTTTTTAACGTGTAGATGAGGAACAGGGATGGAGTGATTTTACCGAATGGACATCATGTTCAGTGACTTGTGGTTCTGGGACCATGCAAAGAGGACGCTCTTGTGATAGGATGAGGTATCCCTGTAACGGACGAAGTGTGGAGACCATGAACTGCATCCGGGACCCGTGTGTCTGTAAGTCTCTTTACTTGTATCCATCAATGATATCAAGATCGGTACGAGGATGAATAAGAGAGAGAGGGAGAGAGAGAGAGTGAAAAGAAAGAAGAGGGAGGAAAAGAGAAAGAGAGAAAAAGAAGAGGGAGGAAAAGAGAGAGAAAGAGAAAGAAGAGGGAGGAAAAGAGAGAGAGAGAGAGAAAGAGAAAGAAAAAGAAGAGGGAGGAAAAGAGAGAGAGAGAGAGAGAGAGAGAGATAGAGAGATTGAGAGAAAGAGAGGGAGATGGAGGGAGAAAACGAGAGAGAGAGAGAGAGAGAGAGAGAGAACAAATAAGAACAAGACAAAAGTGACATAATAATGGTCAGCTGACCTGCTGACGCTGGAATTTAGTTCTTTAAAAAATCTTTTTGGATTTATTAAATCAAAAATTGCATTATAGCTTACTTGCTTTCTGAGTTTCTACGATCAACAGATCAATCAATTCACCCTTTCATCAGTTTGTGTAACAGACTTATGAAACCAGAAGTCTGACAAAGTAATATGAAATTTATAAGCGGAACTACCTCTTCATACCATTCATCAGCACTAGTCTGGAGGACCTTATTTCGTGTCCCATTTTCCAAAGTCTTCTTTAATATCCTTCAAGGAACTAAAAATGAATTAGAACAAATACTGGAGAAAAGTAAGAACGCTTCTGTCAGCGAAGACATTTTAATAGGACAGGGGAATTGACTTAATGGTAAGGGAAATGTGTATAGTCTGAGAGGGAAAGAGAATGAAAGAAACGTAGTATTCATGTGTCATTAGAATTTCACCAGATAAAAGACCAAATCGACAAATAGACGATAGGGGGATTTATTGCATTCGATGTCATCATGCTATGGCCCTAGTGTATTTACTGGGCTCAGTGGGAATACTCAGTTGGAAATCAACTGGTTTCAAAAGAGAGCGTGATATACTTGAAGGGAACTAGTTGATAGATGGCAGACGGACAAAAGGGTAGAAACCCTAAAAGAATTGTTCTTACAGGTATTCTAGGGATGTAGAAGAGATTAAAATGTAATTAGTTTTGCATTGTGCATATCATATGCATTATGCATATTTATTTTGTATTATTCAGTGTAAAATCATTTTTTTAAATTAAAGACGGAGGGCAGTTTCAGTGGAATGAGATCGCTTGATGTTTGTTAAGGATTAAGTTCTGCACAATGACTATCAAAATATAGAGTGTTTCATAACTCATACTGAATTAAAAATTATAGATGATCCAGAGGAAAAAGAAACAAAATACATTGTAGCATAAATGAAAAGAAGAGAAAGGTAATACGAGAGGATCGTAGGGCAATGTCAATTGTAACAAGAAATAAGAATAAAGACATGTTATGTTTAAGGAGAATAAGAAAGAGAAACTGATCAGAAACAGAGAGTGAGAGTTAGATCCGTAAAACTGTCTGGTGATGTAATGAGACGGTGTCTTTACTCATCTTACTTATTTCTACACTTCACGCCAGATGTAGTGCAGTGATGATAAGGAGCATGTCTGAATGTTCCGCACGCAGAGACCAGGATAAGAGTGAAATTGTGCATAGCATACCTTGCGTGACACACCTTGCGTGACACGGGGGAAAGGGGTGCACAGACTCGGATACTAACCTAGATCAGACTACTACGTGATGGGATTTATAAGGATGAGATAAATACATAACTGAAATAATGCACTGATGACGTAAACTGTAACTTTTCATCTTCTCTCCGTTTCGAGGGGAAGAGATCTGTTCTGCATCATTCATCTTGGAATGTGTTACTCTGAAGTTTTTATATATTTATTTATTTAATAACGCATTCTCCGCATTTATCCTCTAGTAAACCTCTATTTACATAATGAAATTTGACCTTTCCATGAATTAATATCTTGGTCAATTAATAATTTGGAAACTGCAACATTCATGTTCAAACTACTTAACAATTATGCTTCCTGAAATTTTAAATAATTATCTCACTTTAGATTGTTTTGTCAATAATTATAATACCAGGAATGCTCAATATATTCATCCCCCATTTAATCGTATCTCGATGACTCAATCTTCCATCTTTTATAACGGCTCAGTTTTATGGAATAACCTTCCTATATGAATTAAGAATAGTAAAACAATAAACCAATTTAAACGACTATATAAGCAATTTCTTTTTGGAAAATTCCTATAACTTAAATGTCAATTTTTTTGCTTCCTTCCCCTTTTTCTCTATTTTCTGTAGCTTCCTTTTTGTGATCTTGATTTTATGTAAATTGTGTACCAAAGTTATTGTTATTTTTTATATTTTATGAGGATAATTTTTAACGAGCCATTTTTGTGTTTTTCATAATCCTCCCACTTCAGATATCTCATTATATATTTTTGTATTTTGACGATTATATAATATTGTTTGTATCTTGTTGTGGAAATAAATAAATGAAATGGAAAAAAAATTCCGCTTTTTTTCTGGTATGAAAATGATTTAATATTCATGTTCACAAAATGATACATTAGCTGACTTGGGGTAAAGGTGTTGGGGATATGTAGCCTAAAATACATTAGTAAGAGTAGTAAGCACAAACATTGAACGTACAATTTCAAGAAGTTTTAACCAAATCAAGACATTTGTCTCTTGGATACAGGACTGGAATCTTTGTTTGTTTGAAAGGTTGTACACAAAGTATGCTATCCAAGAAAGTTGTCCCCAAAGATTGTGAAATCAAAATATGAAATAGAAAGCAATACGGGAGAGTATAGGTGCGTGAAAGTTGATGTCACTGATAATTCAACATGACAGTAAAGAATTTGATAAAGTCCAATTTCATTATTTTTGTGTCTGTTTCATTGTTTAGCGGTTGTTGATGGTGGTTGGAGTAACTGGACACCATGGGCTTGTGGCATCACTTGTGGTGTAGGAACCGAGACTAGAGTACGATCTTGTAACTCTCCACCCCCGCAGAACGGCGGGGCAAGGTGTCTGGGTGAAGCCTTCGGAGCAGGACGTGAAGAGAGACTGTGTCAGCGCGACCCGTGCCCTGGTAAGACAGATCTCACTTATTCCTCATAAACATTTTTTTCTGATCTGTTTATTTGTTCTCACCGATGGTAATGCAGTCACATGTATTGATGGAAAGAAGGGTGAGAATGATAGGATGGATGGGAGTGCTTGAAGGAGACTCAAGAGGAATTCAAGATGACATAAAATAGTTCAGACTTGAGTGGGAGATGATGTACAGAAGCGAGATGGGGGGAGAGAGAGAGAGAGAGAGAGAGAGATATAGAGATGAGGCAGATAGCAGAAAAAACAAACTCTGCATGGCTACAGTGGCTGAAAAATATAAACATTGGTTATTCAATTAGACTAATCTTGTTATTTATTTAGTTCGTTGACTTCGTTCAACCTTGCTTCCATTTATGTTCTATATACACTCTTGACTATGAGCCCTCCCACATTTTTTTTCCAAAGAGAAATTGTAACTTACCAATGATTATGTTTAAACATTGCTGTATTCATGGTAACCTAATTATTTCCGTCTCCGAAATCAACAACACTTAGCACTTAGGGTCAAATCTGCATGGGTGTCACTTCTGGGGTATGAATTCATTAGAACCTATTAACCTGAAGGAAAGAGGAGCTCATGAAATATCGAGGAAATAGTGATTATATAGCAATAAATGATAATACAATTGAAGTAATAACATACCATATGCTAAGATAAATTTGCGTAAACATTAGACACTTTGGACAACACTTTTCCCGTTTTTGTTTATTACCATCGAAGATGGGTGTAATTCAAATGGTCAGCTTATGCATTTATAAAAGATAAATATATATAATTATATATTATAAATTATATATTAAATTAGCAATATCCCTATTGATTACATTATAATTATCTATACTTTTAACTGTAGCTTCTTCAGACCTGCGTTATGATTTGAAATATTAAAATAAGATCATATCAAGAATGTGTTTCCGCTGACGCGGTGAAGACGGATATGCCAGTCTGGAGAGTATACTCCTAGTATAGGATATCATGTATCCCTAATAATAATCCTCCTATACGTGATACTTCCGTAACAGTGTTCACCGATCCATCATCACACCTTTAGCTGATTTCGTTATCGCGTTCTTCAATTGATTTAAGTCTTTAGCTTCATTAAGAACACTGTAGCACAATTGATATAAGTGTGAATGCCACGAATCTTCTAAAAATAGCTGAGCGAAACATTTCCTTTTTTAAATGAATATACATCCCTGATGATCATTGTGACACGTACTACATGCCAACATATTGATTGATTCATGGGTGATGCATGGTACTTCATCAAGTCATAATCATAATTCATTTATGTTGACTGTGAGGCTCACATTACTTTATTATCTGGATCAACTTACAATATTTGACAATATTCATTTAAAACATAAATGAAATAATCCTGAAGATTATATTTGATCATTGCGGTAGGCCTACTATGTTTCATAATGCTGATTCATATCATATTCCGTTAATATCGAGAGCATGACATAATTCAATCAATCATGTGACTATGATACTAAATCTTCAGAATTATCCCCTTTCTTGGTATAGTTGATGGAGCTTGGGGCGAGTGGTCGCTGTGGACGGCATGTACCCATTCTTGTGATGGTGGCAATCAGGAGAGGTATAGATTCTGTGATAGCCCCGCTCCTGCACATGGTGGTAGGAATTGTTCAGGTATCAAAAGGCAAGAACAGATGTGCAACCAGAGACCATGTCCGATTGGTAAGTATTCTTATCATTTAATATTTTGAGAGAGAAGGAGAGAGAGAGAGGGAAGAAGAGAGAGAGAGAGAGAGAGAGAGAGAGAGAGAGAGAGAAGAAAGAGAGAGAGAGAGAGAGAGAGAGAGAGAGAACAAATCAGACGTATAGAGAAAGAGAGAACTGAAATAGATTATACATGCAGAAGATTTTTAAATAAAATTCCTACTATGGCTACAGATTATTGTGCCTTACTACCAGTAAAAATACGTTTGAATTGATGGGAAATGCATGTGCATGGCTGCCAGTCATTATAATTATTATGATAATGTACATAATATTTCCGTAGAGACAGTTAATGTTGATCACACACCTGTAAACCATTGGCGCTGAACTTGAAAGAGGAAAGACAAAGTGATATTAGTCTGTGAAAGCGGATCTCCTTCCTTTCTACATCACACATGTTTCTACTTTCAGTTGGAAGATTAAAATGTCATTCGCCATTTTTCGATTAAGTAGACATCTTTATTCAGACTGATGTATTCTTTGAATGCTATCACGATGTGAACTTTTATGTTCTTTATATTCTCCTGTGATTTAAGGTCATATAAAGGGCGGGATGGAGGCAAAGTAGAACAGGAGACACTAATTTATAAGAGAAAAAACTACACGAAAGATGCCAAATTATTGTACAGAGTCTTTCAATTATCTCACGAAAGTATTTGACTCTTGAGTTTGGCGTTTGAGATAAAAGACCACATGCGTGCCATGATTCAGCTATTAGTGTTTAATGTATACTGCTTATTAAACCATACATAAAGATCTGAAGATATATTTGCTCTTAACGGATAACCCGTTGAAAATAACACGATAAGAAACTTGCGATAAAAGCTTCATATTTGACGCATGCATTATTCATTGATATTCATGGTTTATGGTAGAATAAGTTCATGTTGATTGGTCAAGTTTAAATCATCTCCCATTAATTTCCAAATACCTGTTTGATTTATAAACCCCTTTATTCTTCATAGATGGATGTCTTTCAAGTCCATGTTTTGAAGCTGTTGATTGCCGTAGTTCTGATGATGGTGTGTTCCAGTGTGGACCATGTCCTGTTGGTTTCAGAGGGGATGGCCAAACATGTACAGATGTCAATGAGGTACGGATACATCAAATCATTTTGTATTAGAAACTCTTCTTCGATTGAAAAAATAGCTGTTGCCATTCTTTACATCTTTTTCATAATTCATGATTTAATTCAATCAGTTTTCTTTTATGTTTTGTTTCTCCAATTTTAAGTTTCATACGCGATTTATTCATGTCAAGATCTTCTCGCGTTGAATAAGTTATGAGATCATGTATTTTCATCTGACCTTTTTAGCCTGTGCTGCTGGTCAGCTTTTATACACCGATAAATAAATAAATAAACAACAATTTATTTTCCAAATGTATATTGAGAAGACATATGTTTTTCTATTCTGTCTTTGCAGTGCCTTGAGGTTGTAAATACGTGTTTCCATCATCACAGTCAACATAGATGTATCAATAAGATCCCTGGATACTCCTGTCAAGAATGTCCTACTGGTTACCGCGGTAACCAACCCAATGGTATTGGTATCTTCCATGCTAGCAGATACAGACAGGTAAGAGCTAGAGCTAGCCGTATCTTTGGTAGCTTCATTTATCACTACAATTTAATTATGGTCCATGCTATATCACACAAGCCATCATTTGAAGGTAGAAGAATCAATTGTTTTATCATGATTTGGTCCAATACCCGAAGACCTATCGTTTGGTGGGTGTAGAGATTTCGATCGCATTGAACCAGTCAATATGTCTGGCGCCGCTGCTATCATCTTAGCTAGCGTCATCTTCATAACAATATTGAACGCAGTAGTTTGATGATCATCACATAGGCGTTTCATTATTGTTATATTTTACTCCAGCTTAGTAATTTAGTAAGGTGATTCTGCATTAAGAAAACGAGGCTCATCACCATGGTTACAATGATTTTTTTGAATTACTTCACTATATTTAAAGAACTTCATTAAATAACTTTATTGGTTAAACTCTTAGAAATTCAGACCGATTATTTATTTTTGAAGTTCTAAATCAAAACATGTCAACTTCTCCGAGAAATTTCATAATAATGTAGTTTTGAAGTGAAAGCCCTATGTATGTGCATAAAATAATGATATAAAAAAAAAAGCTTCCAAAGTAAATATATTCTACTCAACCATCCTTGCCTAGGAGTTCCACACTAATCAATACCATGAAAAGGGCTAGCAACATGCGAGTTAAATATGTTACCGCCCAAGGCGCTTATGTAGATTTGCCCAAATAAGATATTTCTCCTTGTAAATCCATCTTATACAGTTATGCTATGTCAACAATAAACTGAGACTATCCGTTTACCTAGCAAATTTTGTAAGTCATTCTCTGTCTAGCCACTTTACACTCACTCAGCAATTTGCGATGTTTCTGTAAAATATAATGTAAACAAGATTTCGACAAGAAATGTCATGATTTGTTTCCTCCGTGTAAGGGTGCTGGTAAACGAATGTTTTTTAAGGTAGTGGCAAAAGAACGGTATTGTGTTATGGGATAAGTGTAATAATGGAAGGAAAACATTCGTTTCGTTTTCATTTATTTCGTAAAAGTAATTGGAAGTCAATATAATTCGTATTGCGTCATTCGTATGTGAATAGTGCATCGGATGATCCGATAGTTTATTAATGGTTTAATTAGAATTGAGTGGTGTTTCACCTGTTAATGCCTTCCCACCACCACATAACCCTTCATTGTGCGGTAGGGATGGGGAGAGAAGTAGGGAGGGGGTCCCGGGGTGTGTTTGGGTGGGTACACCCTGATTCGATGACAAGACCGCTTTACTGATGACCTTATCCTCCCATCCCGAGAGGAAACACGCCTACCCTGCAGACATTCAATGTTAGACATTTTAAACGCCCCTTCGCCTTCTCTCCTCTTATACCTTCCACCGACCATTTTCCATCCTGCTCTTTTCATATAATTTTGGCATTTGTCCTACAACTATTCAGACGCGTCTCACTTCAAAACATTAACAAAATAGGTCATATAATATTATGCCCTATTCTGAACATTATCATGTATATCGTACTATCCATTATATTTGGGAACTTTCGATATTCCATCAAGTAAATAAATCCCTGTCAGCATTATGGTTCTAGACAATCATGTCGACGTGAACACCACAAAATAACAACATTTTAACCGTTTGACTGGATGAATGTCATATTGCGGATAGACTGTGGTTTTGCTAGGAAAACCCAATTTCTTTTACTACCTGACGTGCTATTTTGCACGTTTATTTCTCTCTTTTTATAACATTTTCACTGTTTTATACCATTTTCAGTCTAGTAAAATATATCGAAAGATGAGGTTGAGCGTCTATATCCGCTTGATAATTTTGCGAAGTTTCTCTACGAGGAGAACCATTCTGGTCTAATCGGAAACATATCCATTCCCCTGACGCCAACCTCCCTCTCAATGTTTCCTACAATGTCATATTCATGTTGACTTCTCGGCTGACATGTCGCCTAGTCTCAACTTAACCCGTACACCCAATCTGCAAGCTTGGAAAATTCAAGGCCATTGTGTACTCAAACCATATTTTCATTTTCTCAAAATGCCTCCGAAAATGTTTATTGATCTGAACGTGTTTTCCAGGTTGTTTTTATCCAGATGGATATCGATGACATGTGTTTAGAGGAAAGATTTGATAGGATGGATTGTTGGTTGGAATATACCTCATAGTGGACCTCATTTCCTCCCACCCACCCGATAGAACCTCGCTTGTCTGACTCGGGCACGGCTGTAGGATTGAAGAAGGAAGCTCTCTATTTTCTAAGTTCTTAGAGAGTGGCCAACATTATAGAGAAAAGACAAAACAGTGTCAGAGAGAGAGGGAGAGAGAGAGAGAGAGAGAGAGAGAGAGAGAGAGAGGAGGAAGGGGGGTGGTGGTAAAAGAGTTAATAGAGTCACGTACTTCAAGTCTAGTATTAATAGTTCAGGAGGCAAAAGTAGAAAAGGGAGATGTTAATACAGACAGGAAAGAAGATGGTTTATATAAAAGGAGGGCAGCCAAGATCACGGTAGATACTAAAAATGTTATCTGTTTGATTCACACCGAGCATCTCTGGTATCATGCTGAATTGAAATGATAACCTTCCTATTTCTGTTAGCTTTCTCCCTGACCATTACTAACTTGAGACTCCTGGAGAAGAGGTTGATTTCCTTTGCCCTTGAAAGTCAATCTTTAAAGGTCAAGGTTCACCCTTGTAATGTCAATGTCATGGTCAGTTGAGACCATAAAACCATCATGATGACTTTTCCTGACTGCAAATTATTTCAAATCAAATCGAAAGTGAAGCGGCAATAATAAGGTGAATTTATTTTGATGAGTAGAGAGGCGTCGGATGTTTGAAAATAACATTTCACCAGAAAATGGGATAACGAAATTTGAGTGGTTTGGTCTAGTTGTGTGATGAGATGAATTCAATACCAGACATGAAGTAGCTAGGTCATACTCTGTAACTTTCCACACATAATCGACCTACATCTATTGAAGATGAAGTATGTAATTTTGTGAATTTTAACGTCAAGCGATGTAGAAACTAACGATATTATCGAGAGAATCAATATTGAATTAGTTTTGCAAGTATTGTCAGACATAATACCCCTGGCCTCCATTTACTTTCTTTCATACCTGCTACAGACAACTCAAGTTCTAAATTAATAATCGTTTACAATTAGTTCTAGATTAAACCTGGTTAATTCTTTTTTAAAGTAAAATATTCTTTTTGTTAACCACGCAGCAATGTATCCCGATCAACCCATGTACGGAAGGTACACATGACTGTGCTCCTGATGCCAAGTGTACATTCTTTGGACCTTATAGTCAACCTCAATACGGATGTCGAGTAAGTTCCTATTCTAATCAAAATAATTCTCTCTTGTGTTTCTATTATGCCATTTCCACATACCTTGATTTAATATTCAAAATTCCTGTGCTTTTCCTCATATTCTTGCTTGGAAGAAAACTGCTTTTATGATAGGGCCTATTCAGCGGTTATCAAAAAATAAAAATACTTACATGAAGAACATTAATAAGCGATCGGTTTCTGTAAATACTGTTATAGATAATCGTTAAATCATTAAATTCATGCGATGAAAATACAAATGAATTCCTTAAATATTTAAATTAGAAATTAGAGCTAAATTCAATGTCTCCTTAATTATTGTGGATGAGAATAGCTGTTTCGTTTGTATAAATACAATAACCTATTATACAATAATTGTGTGACATAGAATTGTCAGACATAATATTCAGTGGATTCGATCATATTTGTTAGTGTGTTTTTAGACAGATTGCTGGAGCAATCGGAAACGCTAAGTTGCTGTGAAATCATTCCATCTGAATTCCACCTTCATTCCTATGGTTGTACATCAGCTTTCACAGCAGGCAATGTTATCTAAGTCGAGTTGTGTTTATTTTTCAAATCAATCAAATTTGCGAATAAATTGTGGCATTTTGGTCAAAACTAATGTGCGTGAAGTTTTCCAAGAAAGGTGATCGGGTATTGCCACACCGCGTTGAATTTTTCCCGCTAGTCATGACTTTTTTTTCTATCAAAGGGAAGGGAGGGTGCCATAGTGCCATAGTGCCATATACGATTATGTTCAGTAGGTCCATTATTGTAATTTATGTATAAAATGTATGTCTACCGATTGGTGAAACATGCATTCGTCGATAAATTCGTTTGTATTTGGTAACTCCGATGCAGTGTGAAACATGTATTCTACCGCTAACGCGTCAAAGTTCACGCCCTTTCATGCACTTTAGGAAACCACACGATCCATTAGAAAACTGTCATCAAACGTTAACAAATTCAAACAACCTCGCAGCTAAGATACCTAAATATGTCAACAATATATGGAATTCCATTAGCTCCATGGGCGGGGATGTCAAGATACTTCGTCAAAATATTGTTGATTTGATCCCCAGGCCCAATACGAGATTTATTCTAAATCTAACACATCATGAAACCATCATGATTAATGCAGTGTCATGGCTGATTTCAGAAGGTGTCATGTAATCGTTGTTGTAGAGGTAAGTTTTGGTGATTATAGTTGAACAATCATCATAGAGAAAAAACAAAATCTGACTTGAGTAGAAATCATCCTGTTACCTGGTAATAGTGTGGCTCTGTGTATCAATGCAATGCACACGCTCTTTTTCAAATGAATATTTATATTCTGAATTTGAAAAAATACAAATAAAACTTGTATAAACAGAGAATCGGAATGGATCATTGAGAAAGCTTATGTGAATGTGAACGAAGAAAAGATCCATATTTAGCGTGATACCACCTACCCTTTTGGCAGCCATCGCATATCTCGCCTAATTCAATTTGACGGTTCCTCTCCCCTAAAATGAAGAGTATCAAAATGAAATGATAACAATCGGTTTATACTTCTTCAGAAGAAAAAAAAAGATGATGATTTGTGTCTTTGTGGTGGGAACCAAAGCAACAAGTGCGAATAAAGAAACACTGAGTTGGTATTCTCTGCAGGAGATTGTATATAGCTTCTTACTAGCCGAGCCTGTCGGCTTACCACCATGCTACCAACCCGCTGGGTTTAGCTTCACCATCCCAGGAACTCTGTCATACCACAGGGATCTAACACTGACGTCAGAGGTCATGGATAAATCAATTGAAATATGAAATATTAGCACTATCTCTTGGTTGCTACTACTGATAGGAATTTATATGTTGCATTTAACATGTTTATCAACGTGTATTGAATTACACAGGCGGTTAAAGGGGCATTATGCCTTCTTTTTTTAAATTTCAGTATTATATTCAAAGTTTTTAAACTTCTTTGAATCTTGAAAATTCATGTTTTTTTTAAATAATTACAATGACGATTTTACTATGCTATATATAACAGTGATGCTAAGTCAACTTGTAATCTCGATATCATAGTTGAATGAGTTATGTCATTTTTCTCTTTGTAAGAACTTCATTGTTTTCTTTATATGCTTCTGTTTACTCACCTTCCTTTTATTATCTTGTTATATTATATATATATATATGTATATTGTAGAGCGCATTGAAATGTCAACAGACATGAAATGCGCTATAAAAGAACAAAGTTATATTATTATAATTATTATTACGAAAACTTTAGATAGAAATGTTTCCGTAAATGAAAAACGAGAAAGCGTGGATCAACAGGCATGAACATAAACCTCTTTCTGAATCATTAAGGTAATCTCTTTCTCTCTCTCTCTCTCTCTATATATATATATATATATTAGTGTTTACCAATCATTTTTTGTTAACGTTTGGATGTATCTTTGATAAAATTAAATGTTTGAGCACCGTCGTTGTCCATATGCATATCAACGTTTTGGCAGAGATGCTGGATTATGTTGAAATTCTTTTTGGGGAAAACTTCAAACACTGTTCCTTTTAAAGTGACTTCTTTTAGATCCTTATAGATTGTAGATAAGATCACGTTTGCCACTTCTGCTGAGAATCTCCGGGTAAATCTTTTTCTTCTGACATATATTCTCCATGGAATCCCGCCCATCAGATGATTCTTACATGAACTTTTTATTTCGCTCAAAACCCGTCACCATCTTAGTAAGATACTCAACTTATCTTGCGCAATCTATGTTCACCGTGCATTGTGTGCACACAGGCTGTGAGGTCAGCGCTCGTAGCTGGACTTAAATAGTAGGCTTTGCCAATAGAGATTACCATCATGGGTGTTATTCCACAAAAAAAAACATCTGGGTGACAATCACGTCTGCCTAAAAACATACACTACTGATTTAATAAATATGACTTTATTGTGTGTTTTTGAACTCCCCCTGTGTCATGTTTCTGCCAAAACAGTAAACTTTGGAAGATACATTAACATGTTCTTTGTATTAATTCAGATATATTTCAATTATCTCACCCTTTCTCGATCAATCTATCTTCCTGACTTATTTTCCTAAACCCTCTTCATATCCTTGTACCTCTTTCCTGTTTTCATCTCTCTTCTCCACCTGCTTGTATCTCAGCACGACCAAAGAAAGATATATTAGCATTCAAGAAAGGTCAATTCAAAATCTACCCCCTTGATTGCTTATAGGCCTATATGGATACACGGGAAAAGGAATACAGCACACTTTCCATACAAATGTATATTTTAGTCAATGTTCTCCTTCCATTAGCCATTTTTATTTCAACACTGAATACAAATTGTGCTTAACAAAATTTATTCTGCAAAATGCCAATGACAATTTATTCATGTGGACATGTTCGGCAAGTAGTTTTCTTTCATCTAAATTGAATTACGGTCATGGCGATATATTACGTAATAAGTTCACCACATAGGAGGAATATACAGAATAATAAGACTAAAATGGTTGGATCCATTAGTACATTATTAGTCTTCAATGTCACGTAATTCAGTTTCTGTCGCACTTACTCAGTCATTTAATTACTCAGTAAAGGTTTGATCAAGACCAACTGAACAACACTGAGCTACACTTATCACAATACCTGTCACAGACACCTCCATGAGTCCGTCTTGTCTTAGGAATGTTAGGCGACGGAGAAAAAATGTACACATTATGTCCGATTTATCTGCAACTATTTTTCAAATCATAAACTTTGTATGTGATATATAATAAGAGGGTTGTATGATATATACTTTTGCTATTTAAACGTACGCAAAATAAAAGAAATTATACATTAATGTGAGAGCCATTTCTGCTGAGAAATCAGAATAGACCGTTCTGTAACTCAGTCTTTATGCTAGCACCTCATGGTTCTACTCTTCAACATGAATATATCTATTTTCAAATGAAAACATCTGTCAATACCGTGAATATGACTATTCTTGAAATGTATTCATATTTCTCTACTGATGATCTTGTTATTTCATTACAGTGCCGAACAGGATACGCTGGTGATGGATACGCATGTGGACTAGACAGTGATCTCGATGGCCGACCTGATGTCGATCTCGACTGCCAAGGACTCGGTGATTACATGCATTGTCATAAGGTAGTCTTCATTACCAGCCATTCAAAGATAATTACACCGCTGCCCATATAGTTGGAATAAGTTTTCCTTACCTCTTTTCATAAAATGATTATGACAACATGATGAAGTTTATAAATGATCTGCCTAGAGCTTTATTGATCAATCTAAAGAGTCATAGAAATTGATCAATAACGCTCTGATAAGATATAAACTATCGACAATAATATCGCTAGTGATATTCGTTTGTCTCGCAATGTATGGTCAACAAGGGATCTAAAAGATCACGACGTTTCGTACGCCGCTGCAACACTTCGTCAAGTGATAAAATATAATGTAAGCAAGCGTGTTTTATACTGTTCGGGAGGACCGGCGGCCGCATAATTCGATCAATAATTAGAACAATAACGAATTAGAGACAAACGAATATCACTAGCGATATTATTTTCGATACTAAATCCACAATGAGTAATATATTTAGCATTAAGATATAAACTGTATGTATCAAGAATAATCATAATGCCACAATTACTTAATGTAAAGAGGTAAGGAAAATGTATTCCAACTTTATATAGGCAACAGTGTATAACGAACTATATTCTTGAAATGTATGTGTGGCTCTTGCTCTGCTCAATGCCCCTATAGGCATGATATTTCAATGGCTTGGGGTGGCTGAGATGTGTGACCTCCCATCTGCCCAACGAACGTGTTCATCTGAACTAAAATAGGTGCCTTGATATTCATGGCATATGCCCTCTACATGAATGAATATATTCCATATGGAATTGATGTGGTCTTATGCAATAATCATCTAGAATGATACAGTTTAAAATACATTATACATTCATCTATTTTAATAACAATGACGCATACCCTACCCGCTCCTACCATACCCTTCCCGTTCCTCTTAAAACTCCCAAGTTCTTTAAACTGCACCCTACCTGTGTTGCCTCGTAGGAACTCATAGGGATCAACAGTGGGATGTTAGCAATCACTTTTCTTGTTCAAAAACGTTTCAAAAAAATCCATGCATTGTCAGCATGTATTACCCTGTATCGAAGTTTGCTCTATGTTGGCAAAACATGATGGTTCGTTACCATGATCATTGATCAGTTATTATTGTATGGATATGTGATTGTAGTATCTATACAAGAAGAACCAATTATGGCGTCATCCATTCCTCTTCCTATCTCTATACCGATTTTCCACAGTACCGTTATATATATTTTTGACACTCTTCACCTCTACCATTCCACTCAATATCAAATTTTTAAACCGACAAATCCTTCTTAATAAGTTAAAATGAGTTCATGGCGACGCCTGTAAGATTTTCATTACATAAATCTCGTTTCTTTCTTTAATAACAGGATAATTGTCCTCGCCTACCAAACAGTGGACAAGAAGACAGCGATGGCGATGGTGAGGGAGATGCTTGCGATGATGACGACGATGATGATGGTATCAGAGATGACAGGGTAAATAGATAATCATTAATCAACATCATATTTGTTTTGCCTCATTATTTTCTTCTTCTACTTCTCCGCTGTAACATCTTCAGGTGTATTCTCGTACTGTTTCTTCACCACATATCTGACTGTTTGATATAGTTTCATTTTCAACATAATTATGAAAATATTACAACACATTTATAAACTCAGATTATGAGAGAAGCTGACAGGATATTTTTCGATAAAATGATTATAATAATACGTCCATGATAGCATTTCATTTGACATTTTAAAAATGTTGCTATTTATGATATATTATCAGAGTAACTATATTATGCGAACAAGAGAGATAAAATATGAGATTATGTTTATTTTCCTTGGTAGGATAACTGTCAGTTTACTCCTAACCGATGGCAAGGAGATCGAGATCGTGATAAGGTTGGTGATGAGTGTGATAACTGTCCTACCCACTCCAATCCAAGACAAGAGAACGTCGATGGCGATGAGTTCGGTGACGAATGCGATGACGACATCGACAATGACGGTAAAATAGTGACTTGTTTGCTCTCGAAAAATCCCCTTAAGGCCAAATTGGAGTTATGTTCTGAAATTCAACATATGAACAGTGATTACCAGATTAGGTTTAGCTTCCATTAACATCTTTAAAGGGTTTGTGATCACTAGCAACCACAATTGAGACTTCCTATACATGGCGTGTCATTGAAATGTACGTTACATTCTTTTCGAAAATCGAGATTTAGGTCTTCTTCTTCTTCTCTTTCCTTTTCCGCCAAGTATTACAATGGTCCTCATTATTTCATCGATTAGTACGAGATAAAAATTGTATATCTGATGTGTGTAGCTTAACTGACCTCAACCAAAGTGTTTGCCCATTAAGGAAAATATGACTTTTTCTTCAAATCATGCGTTAGCCAAAAAGCCCAAATGGTTCTGAACTCAAAAATTAGATTGCTCAAATTAACGACCTTCATTTTGTTTAAAATGTATGCAGGACACGACAACTTTATAGATAACTGCCCAAAACACGCCAACGCTAACCAGGATGACAGTGATCATGATGGTCTGGGTGATCTCTGTGATAACTGTCCATTCGACTTCAATCCTCTACAGGTACGTGTCTTCATCGTAATTCATATTGTCTGAGGGTGTTCACACTAAGATTTGTTTTCATGTTTCAAAGTATGTGTCATTTGAACCAAGTTTGCTGCCCATACAGTGAGTGGTATCTCAAAGATGCGTGTAAACACGACGTGAAATGTGCCACCATGAGAACGATATTTTGATGTTCTCTCTGTGTGTCAGGTGACATGTCAGGTGACATGCCACTTTCTCAGCATGCTTTGATACCGTATGGACAGCAGAAATCATGATTATTCAACTCAAGATTGCAGAATGAAATATACATCAGCAGTTGTGTAAACCTATTTACGGTCATGCCCAGTTCTATATAATAATTTATTTCTTTAAATATACATTTTAAAGGTTCATATCAGTGTATTTATTTCAAGTTTACAATCACCTAAATATTTTTGTTCTTATTTTTTCAGATCGATACCGATGATGATAACGTTGGCGATGAATGTGACACGGATGAAGACGTGGATGGTGACGGTCATCAAGATAATCTAGATAACTGTCCCGACATCCCTAATGCTAGTCAGAAGGATCATGATAACGATGGCATCGGTAAGACCAATATTATAGGAATACTCGGATTGATGGTTTTCTTATAATTAAAACCACCTCCTGATTGATTCCACTGTTTAATAGTGCAAGTGTTTCAGGGTATTATTAGAGTTAATAATAAAGATAGGGTTAGCTTACGCTGTCAAAGAACGTTTCCACCATGAGCTGTTCCCACCCCCTTCTTCTTCATATTGTTGGTCTGAAAAACACATTGGTGTAAAGTTTATTTCATACCCTGCTATCGTACTTGTATCATGGGTGATACTAAGGAGGTAGGAGTTAACTTAGAAAACTCTAGAGCATGCGCGTTAATATCAGTGACAATGTGGACACCAAATAGAGGGTTTTCCTTTCAGGTTTTGCTTCATGACATAACGGGTTGTAGGATGTGAATCATAACATTAACCTTCGCCATGCTCGACGCAATAATGAATTCAACTAATGTTCATTAGGCTTCAAAAGCCCTCTGACTGTGAGTAAGTACACAGTTAGATAGGACAACAATTTGCAGCAATAGCACTTAGTATCTATATACTACACCACCTTAAAGATACTACATATTTAGATAAAGAGCCAAATGCGTTAACTTGATATGCATCTTCTTGAGTATCGGTATTCATTTACTATAATTATGTTCATATAACCCCTCCCCCCAAAAAATACATATGCAGGATATACAAAACTTAACAATCGCCTTGCATTAAATGACATCTTCATGATATTTGTGGGACAAGACCTTTTATCAAATGGAATGTTCATGACAAATGTGACTTATTAAAGAGTTGATATAATTATCATTACTTTATGTGTAGAGCTTTGAGAAAGAGGTTATCAGAAAAGATACTAACATAAACCTGAACTATGACTGTATCACCATGTGCTAACTTCGACCAAAAACATTCTTTAAACATTTTAGATAATGAATGATATAGATCGGTCCAATTTTACAATTCAAGTTTTCCTGTTATTCATTCAATAATTACATGTGAATGGTCCTCCAGACGCTCTTTTCAAAACGTCGATCTCAAGGAGAATTTTCTTTACCTATTTCCTCGTAGATTGCATTACTGCTCAGCGTCCAATCGCGTTGAGATATTGACCTTATCTTGCAAGCTATCTTGTTGAAACTCGGGAGGAAATTTGGGCAATTTCAACTTCTTTCCGACGTTTAAAAAAGAGGAAAACACTTTGGCTAGATGCCAGGTTAACCCATCACATATACCGAGAGCTCTCTATCTCGAGTTAAAGAGAAGGTTGAGTCCTGGGAAGAGGGGAAAAATAATTTGTGAGCGTTTTCATTGTTATAAGGCCAAAAAAAAAAAAAATGTTGTATTGCCCTTTAGGTGCCAAAACATGGGTCGGTCGGTCGGATTCTGTTCTTCTTTTTTCCTCCCTCTTTGGGCTGATATTTTTCATGCTTGAATGCTTTAATACATATTTTTTTCATTCATTAAACATTTTTTTTCTTTCTAAAACACGGTAAAAAAAAAAAAACTTTTTTAAAAAGCCGACCGTACATTTCAAGATTTTAGGGTCGGTCGCAAAGGGCAATTTTTTTTAACGCCTAATGCAAGTTTGGAAGAACATCAGAGAAAAAATGTTCCCTGAAAAGCATCACTCTTCAAATGCCTTCATATTCTAAATATGACAAGTAACAGCTTAAAAATGAGGCCCGATTTTTATGCCACATGTCTATGTAGTCCCATATACATCTTTCTGTGTATACAGTGCTTGTTACTTTACCAAGACTGGGCCAAATTTCTTATCATTTTGATGACTCCAGAACCTTGCAGTACACACCAATACTTATATGCTACATGATCAACTCTTTCTGAATGATTCCACACCGTTTCTTTCACAATGCAATCGCATGACCAGAACTCAACTATGGCCAAGTTTGGGATAGTTCCATGACGTCAAGGGGAAATTGTAACCATAATCTTGTTCCTTCAGATTATAACATTTTGTAAAAATGTTCTTTCAACATATCCTTCTTCATTTCCCCTTATTTCATGTTTCTTTAAACGTAACATATGCGGTAGTTCTTAAAAGATTACCAAATATCACTGATTTGTTTCTAATATCTGTTTTAATTAATGACTGTAATTATTTAGACAAAGTAAGATTCCGTTTGAAAAAATGTATTTGAGTTTTAAATTTCTATCTCGTTTTCTTCGGAGGGTTAATGTTCAATACTTAATTTATCTGTCCATCAGGTGATGCGTGTGATCCGGATGACGATAATGATGGCGTGATCGATGCCGATGATAACTGTCGTCTGATTTTTAATCCTAGTCAGAACGATACCGATGGTAAGTTATTGACTGCATTAACACTTCTACTACAAGAAAGAAAATTATTAATATGATCATACAAGATGAATTAGATTCCATTTTTAGCCAGGATAATGTAGTGAAATAGAGTCTCTACCCTAACAAGAGTGAACATAGTTCCATAATAAAGATAAATATTGCAATGTTTTCTTCAATTGCTGATGGTGTGAATGATTTGTATTGAAGCTCACAACTGCTAGACGTCTTAGTTGCCGGCCGAGCTATGACTGTTGTTCTATTTTGGTAATTATATCCGATATCTCCAATAATAGAATTTTATTATCCTAGACGGTAATGAGGGATATTGTAACTTGGTTTTGCTATTAATATTTTTCAAAGGATTTGAATAGCTGTTACTAAATACCACAAGGCAGCCAAATTCAAGTACTCAGTGCGTACTTCCCGAAACTCTGATTTGGAAATATTTCCCGCTTTACATAATGTACTAATCTAAGTGAAGCACCTTAGAAGCTAACATTCCGCTACAAAAACCAAAATCAAGATATTAAGTAACAGGGGAAAAAGATCGTTTAATTCAAGACATGTTCCTGTTTTTCTTCTACAGAGAATGGACGTGGTGATGCGTGTGAATCAGACTTTGATGGGGATGGTGTAGCTGACATCATGGATGCTTGCCCTGAGAATTCTATGATCCAAAGAACGGATCTTTCAGCATTCCAGATGGTACCTATGGACCCATCAGGAGCATCTCAACTCGAGCCTAACTGGATGGTTAGGAATCATGGTCTGGAGCTTGTTCAGACTATCAACAGTGATCCAGGATTAGCTGTCGGTTAGTCTCAGTCTCATCATATTCTCCTCTTTCTCCTCCTGATCCCTCTCCTTCACTCATTCCCGTTCTACCATCATCTTCTTTCTCCTTCTTCTCTTCCAGATGCCCCCTCCGTCCCTCATAATTTTTCTTCCATTATCCTTTCCTCCTTCTTCACTAACCTTCCTCTTCCTTCGTTAAAATTATTTTATTCTAGCACTGTGTTACTGTATCAAATATCACTCATGTCATAAATCCAATCGAGCTATTCTAACGAATTCTATCTTCTTCATCTTCGAGAGAGACTCACATTCTCCAAAGTCATTGATTCATTCCCTCAGCATCAAGTTCCATACAAATATGAACCAGATTTCAAACTTTTGCTCATTGCCTGTCAACCAGGTTCTAATAACGCATGAAACATGGAGAAAAGGAAACGCGCCCAAATGGCTATTTTGGCACAGCTACAACAAAAAGATATTGAAAAATAGAGATGTAAGAAAACTGACATTATAATCGGGATGTGATAACGATCCTTGTTACAAATTGACCATGTAAACATCCAACATCCGATATGGTTTGGTCGGTCTTCTTTGTGGTTTCCTGAAAGTAAAATAAAAAAAACAGGATTTACAGTCAAACCACAATTCCAGATGGCTCAACACCTGAAATAACTAACAGGACATCTAACTAAACATTGCTGAAAAGTCAGTGAACTTCACGCAAAATACTAAGATTGATATAGTGCTAGTTTGAGACATCTATAATGTTTCGCTGTTTGCTTACATCTTTTAATATAAACCTTAATGTTTAAACGAGCATTGTAACATCATATTAAGACGATAATCTACAGTTTAAAACTCAGAATTCATATTCACATTTATTTAGCCATAAAAATATCTACATGACTTTATTCATTACCCCAGGCTATGACGAGTTCGAGGGCGTAGAGTTTAGTGGTACATTCTATGTGAACACAGCGAAAGATGATGATTATGCTGGGTTCATCTTTGGCTACCAATCCAATCATCGATTCTATGCTGTCATGTGGAAGCAGGTCACGCAGAAGTATTGGCAACCTGACCCTAGCCCTGCTGAAGCTACTGCTGGTCTACAACTCAAGGTAATGTCAATTCATTTTCATTCATTTTCAGTCATTTTATTCTTTATTCGATACAGAATGCTTAGAGAATCGTGGGTCCCGTTTGTTTGAAATGATCGCAAGACCTCAACCAATAGCACAGTTACAATCGACAATCTCTACTGTTGGTGATTGTAGCGGTAACAAAATAAATTGCCTTCAGAATTCCTCAACTGATAAGGTGTAACACCCGACCCTGGTTTTTCATTGCTGTCATCAATGATTTAATGATTATCATTTTGTGAACAAAGCTTCAGTATTGTAGATTTTGTTTTGTGAAGAAACTTATGAATGAATGATAATCAGTTTGTACTTATGTTATTTTCAGCTGATCAACTCAACCACTGGCCCCGGAGAATACCTGAGAAACGCTATGTGGCACACTGGAGATACAGAAAACCAGGTAAAGTCATTGTTTTATTAGCTTAGCCATATGTGTTGTCTATAACACAAGTGATTTAATTGTAGTAATTACTGATAATAATACTCATTTTACTGATTTTACGCCCCCCCCCAAAAAAAAAAGAATCTCGAAGAAAGTTCTAGAATTAATTGTCCATCTTTTTAGGTGGGAAGGTGGCAGTTTTCCAAGGTCAATATTCCTTCCTTTTCTTTTTGAAGCCAAACCGGAAGTCGAAATATAATTCTCTAGAGCCTGAGTCATTTTGTCCAATATTTGTCGTGTCACCCTAGAAGATCTCTTCACCGTCTACTCCATCCTTCATACCTCTTTTCCTTCCAGAAATCTGATCGGAAATCGAAACATTTGTGAACGATCTTGAAACTTTATCCTAACCTAATTTCCGCGGTGGTCTTAAAAAAGAAAATAAAGCTACCTTGGGAATTCTTTTTATATTTGCGGCAAAATTCAAGTTCATAAACCTGATTCTTTTTTAAAAAGATGTTGAAATTTTCCAAAGGATGATTTAGGCCTTTAATTATTGATAAGTCATTGTATGTTGCAAAAATTAGGATTTTGGACAATTTAAGGTATCGTGTCACTAACCTAAATAAAGATGGGATTTTAAAGGGTTTTCATGACCTATCTCTTGGTGTGACCCCTACCCATTATCACGTAGATTATTTTATAAATATTCAGTTATATTCAGATATTTATACGTATTCAAATGCGATGAGTGTCCCAACTACATTGTAATGGCCCAAAGTGAAATAAAAAGCACTGCTTAAAACATAAGCTTTCTATAAATATGATTTAATTATCGATTTTTCTGATTTCATCGATCGAGTTATCTGATCTACTATCTGTTACTTTTATCTGTAAGAGATGACAGCGTGTCAGTGAATGAAATGGGCAGCACGTCCTAAATTAACAGTCTAAATAAACAGTCCTAAGAGAGTTAAATGATAATTGATAGAGGGGAAAACTGGAGCAAACTAGGCGTATAAAATGAGGAATTTCCTTGGCTGAGATTGACCTTAGATCACATGAGGAGTGGAGGAGGGGGAAGGGGAGCCCCCTTAGAAACCAACCCGCCAACCAGTGGGTTTGTTGGTAGCCGGTAGGGGTAACCAGGATGGTAGAAGGGGTGCCAAGGAGGGGTCCAAGCCAATCCATAGGGGATGCATAGGGTGTCCAATATAATCCTCATGTAGGAGTTAGGGTGTTTTAGATTTCCCTCTCGCCATTGGGTTCCTTAAATGCTTTCCGATCAGATCAATTTAAAAGCGACCACGCAGCCATCGGAAGGAAGATCGGTTTTTAATAGTATTAGAACATCTGGACCAAATGTCATTTGACATCTAGGTTCTCCAGATGGTTTTAACTTACCACTGATAGACCGTTTTTTTCTTCTTTTATCTATCTTAGTACATGTAATTAAACATTCACGTACTTGATATAGATGTTTTCATGATATATTTATATTCATTTGTGCTTTTACTATTTCAGGTGAAGTTGATTTGGAGCGATCCAAACAAGATTGGATGGAAAGATTTCACAGCTTACAGGTGGACAGTCCAACACAGACCCATTGATGGATTTATGCAGTAAGTAGACATTAGGCTAGAATGGGAAAATTATAGTTTTATCCATCCCTTGGTCATGTTGGTAAACTTTACGCACAGGAAGGTTTCCATTAAGCTTTACAAAGTTTACAGGCAATTATGTTAGGACACAGAAAATATGTCTCGATATCTCTCTCACTCCCTCTCTGTGTCATGAGCTCCTGTAAAACACTCTAAAGTAGTCTCGAAAATGTCCCTTCGACAGTGATGAAGGTGACTGAACCAAGGAGATCTCCTTGACTGAACTAATGTCGAAAAAAATACCATACGTCAAGAGAAATGGAGACCTGATTTGGAATAAAACGGCGAAAAAAAAGGTATCTCATAACATCTTAAATTGAGGGTGAAACGGAGAATTTGTTATTAGATATCGGGTTTGCTGAGTTGTATCACTCACATCATTCATTCATGTCTGTCTCAATATGATTGTAATGTAAACCCTCGTCAAAATCCTCGTCAATTGTCACTGTTTGTCATAGAGCGGAACAACCCCCTTCCTCACTTCTTCCTCTCCCCTTCCTGTCATCCATGCCTGAAGGTTGTTGTTTGAAGAATCTCCCGCAGACAATAGCTTTATGTAGGACAGGAAGAGCCTAGAGCGACTATTGCTGAAAAGACATGGAGACATGCCTAGCGTAACGCTCCAGCGCCATGACTGTATGACATGAAAATACCCACATCGGACTATGAAATACTAGATTGAAAGAAATTACTACAACTGGTTCTAAAATAACTTTATTTCCGGCGTCATAATTTCTTGTGCTATAGGGACAGGCGTCCTGCCACTGACGACTGAAGACTAACGTCCTGTTGATATCCTTGTCTATGGCATTCAGAGTTATTTCAGAAATTTGTATAGGCCTAATGTTAAATATGATTCACTGAAAATCGGAGTGTGGAAGAGAAAAAGGAAGATCATGTTCACTTTTCTTTCTTTTTTTCCTTTTTTTTCTTCAATCCAACGCGACACCACACATCTCAAAAAAGGAAAGCATCATGAAATTAATAGAAAAGTAGATAACTGTTTTTATTTTCATAAAATTATATAAGCCTTAGCCACTTTCTATTTATGTTGCTCTGAGAGTTTTTAAATGCAAATTACCAAATTTATATATTCATACATATTCATACCTACATTCGTGTGCATGACATCGCCACGGCCATCTATTCAAGTAAAAAGAAACACGACACCATCAATAGATGGCGTACTTCTCTATTAACGACTGCAATGATTCAACAAAAGATGAGTGGAATCAGAAACACAGTTTCTCTTGAGTGTAATATATACAAATAATAATAATAATAATACATTATGGCGACAGATCTATTACAAGGAGTATCAAGAGATGTATGTCAACTTCATTATACTCATAACAATGGTACTGTTTATCGTATGTTTAAAAGTTAAACTTTTGATCTCGATACAAAATCCTTCCCTCCGAAATTTCCAGCTTTTCAGCTGCAGCCTTCGTCAGTGATGTGACCCGACCTGACCTTTCCAACGTAATTGGTGATAATCGGGTCGTATATATTTGGAAGATTGTAGCGCCCTCCGTCTTTGTTGAGGGAAGGTTTGACTTTCAAACTTGGTAGCATTTATCATCAATCAGCGTGATCAGAGCATTACTATAAAAAGAGAGAGAGAGAGGCTCATGAGGCACTCTTTAAAAGGTCCTTTCCCGTGATTGTGTGCTTTTTCAGCAAGAATCGTGTGGATTGATGACTCTCTTTATTGCTTTGTTTTCTTTCTTTCTTTTTGATTTTAACTTGAGCAACCATTTTCCTCTTGTTTTCAGGGTGACAGCCTGGGAGGGTAGTAATGTATTGGCAGACTCTGGCCCCCTCTACGACTCAACGTTACGCGGAGGACGATTGGGACTCTACTGCTTCTCTCAGGAAATGGTCTTCTTCTCCGACATGGAATATAGATGCCTATCAGGTGAATAGTACATGCCATTTTGTGTTCAATAGGAAAATGTGCAGGCTGCCATTTGGGATGGTTTACGTAGGCCTGTAATAAAGCACAGTATGCTCAGAAAGAAACATTATGACCCTCGTGCCTGATATCCGTCAATATTAAGTTCAGTATTCATTTTAATTACCTGAATTACGAGCAATATATGCAGTATCTTTAGAGTTATAAAAGTTGTTTGTCATTTATTTCGTAGGGAATTAAAACATTTCTTGAACAATAAAGGAGATCATCCAAATATAAGGCTAATTGAAGTTGTCATTACCAGCCCGTCTTAAAATCTTTTGTAGCACATCTAATTTTTGTAACGACTTAAATCTCATTTACATTCATTAACGTGCTAACTAGATTTTATTGAACATTACTCCCATTGCAGATTACTAAGAAGCAAGCGATACTCCCAATTAGAATGTTAAAGAGATACGAACTTATCACTTCCTTAACACCAAGAATTGTATTCATCATCGGAGTTCATCGCTAAAAAAGACGATTATTGAAAAAGGAAAACAATGCAGGTGTGTGCTAACAGTGATAAAAGGGTCATCGACAGAGTTGCATATTCAGGGAAGATATCTTTGAAATGAGAAAGTTGGTGATTGATTCGACGAACAAACTTTGAGATGAAAGAGAGATGATAGAGATAGCCAGATGTCAAGAAATCGTACAGTTCTCACCGATGAAAACACATCTATCTTTAGAAGGAGTAAAGAGAAGACTAAACAAGGAGGCACGTTGTCGACAAGAAAGAATGTGTTTAAATTAGAGTGGGGTCATTATAAAGCCGTGCAAATGACACAGCTTAAATTTTGAAATACTATAAAGTATGACATTTTGACTGACTTGAAAGCATGATTGATTTCATGACTAATTACTCGACAGCATTGTATATGCCTCTTATTTTCTCGCTCGGGTCATAACAAGTGACCAGTGTTATATTATTGTTCTACACTTGGATTTATTATATTCAAATACTAATGGTGTATTTTAACTTATGTACAGAATTATTATGCATGGCCTTAGTGATTATTTCGCTTTCCTAAGTCTATACAGTGAGCAATATTAAAAACCCAATGGTCAATTGACACGCTGTTTTAAAACAAACTGGTTGAAATTATTAATAACTAAATAGTTAGAAATTAAAAGCACTGTGGCTTCCAAGTCAATCAAGATAATATTGATTGTCGTGATTCTATTTGTTTGACTATTTATGGTGTATGTAAGACTAAAAGTAACGTAAAGCAAGGCAACTGAATTTATGCAATGACGTGTCTGTGTATTTTGTATGTGTGTGCCAAATTGTGAATGTGTCTATGTGTTGTTGATCTTGGAGCGTGCATGCGTTGTGCTTATAGTTTATAGTTCTGCTTATTTGTACTCTTTTATAAAGTTATGAACGAATAAATTTATCGTTCATTACACTTTTCTGTACTTTACTAAGAATAAACAATGATTGAAAATATTTAAATCATGCCGTGGCAATAGATTCACTGCAATGGATAGTTGATATTGTAAGTTCACATAATCACTAAAATGTAAAAAATAATCTAGTCATTAACCTATTATTGAAGAAATAAATAAATTTCCATAATGCGAAGAATATTTTACTTTTAATAACCCATTCAATTTGCGGATCAAGTCTGTTAAACATGTAGAAACATAAGAATAGTTTATCGGTTGACACTCTCATTAGAAGTGACATTGTGTAGAATTAAACCCGTTTGCCAGGCTGCGATGTAATACGATTTTGAATGTATACGTCAATGTATACGATTTGACATAGTGTAAATATTTATCGTCAAAACTATTTTACCTAAGGTAATCTTATAGTTGTTGTATGTGTTAGTAAAACAGTTTATCACAAATATGCTACTTATTGTACATACGATAAAACTGTTGTGTTAACGATTATGATTTTAAATTAATAATTAATTATGACCTTAATCTTCTATTATCGTTCTGAAGTAAAATACTAATAAATGTGATCTTTAAATTAAATTGAGAGAAATATGATGCATTTCACATCTAACAAAAACAAAACAAACAAATATACTAGTTGTGATGCATTTTCGAAAAATATGTACATCAAATGTCTCCCCCATCGTTGGAGAAAAAATCTCTTTCATTATTATTTTCTTCACCAATATGATTACGTTCTCTTGCCAAGACAATTTAATTATAAATGCATTGACCTGGTATTTTTTTGAAAAAGAAGAAGAAGAAAACAAACGAAAGGAAAAAATTGAACTAGCTTGTATGCTTTTTCTCAAACAAGTTTTTTAGGATCAATGTTGAGTAACTTAATAATAATAAATATTGGAGATAGATGGCGATACTGAGGATTTACTTGTATAGTATAAACTACACCAGATAAAAGAAGCTGCCATTTTTATCAGTTTCCCATTATACTGAAAATTGATGAGATTTCGTGAATATTTTGAAATTAGAGAATTGAAGAGTTCATACAATGGAGACCAAAATCATCTTTGTCGTTTTGAAGGGTTTAATGGGGAAAGCGATGTTGATGTTTTGAAAGATTAATAAATATTTACCTCGGTAAGTTTTAAGCCAATGTATTTTCTTAAATAGTTTTATTTTTCTCTGAGTCGGAGAAGATAACAATTGATGCAGTGATGTAGCAGTGACCTTAGCATCGTGTGTGTGTGTGTGTGTGTGTGTAATAACACATTTTCACTTCAAACTGTCAGCAAAATAAGTATAATGTAAAGTTTACAATGTGTACAATGGATAGATAGACAATTTTTTAAAATGTGAATGGGAGAGCGTGCGTGCGTGTGTGTGTTTGAGAGAGAGAGAAAGAGAGAGAGTGAGAGAGAGAGAGAGAGAGAGTGAGAGAGAGAGAGAGAGTGGGAGAGAGAGAGAGAGAGAGAGTGAGAAAGAGAGAGAGAGAGAGAGAGAGAGAGAGAGAGAGAGAGAGAGAGAGAGAGAGCAAGGGGAGACCGAAGGACAGATGTAGAAACGACTGAAAGTAAGAAATATAGGAATAGAAAGACAATACTCAGAATGGACGAGAGAAACTTTCACGAGGCGAGGACGTGAAAAGCTTGGCTCTACTCGTATGGATGGAGTTTGTTAGCACTAGGCCCTCTCGCAGACCATTGTGTTTGAGAAGTGTTTAACTTGTATTGATTTCGTGGTAAGCCCTTACACCCATTGTTACACTTTCTAAATAGGTCGTATTTCTTCGCCATATTCGAGATTATTAGTGACAAATCTGTATTTTTTTTGGTGAAACATTACGTTGAGCAGTTCTGTTCGTGACGTGCACATGGCGATTGTCCGTAGCTAGGAGCCCCCGGCAAAAATTTCAATTTAAAGATAAAGACCAGTTCTGGTCATGCGATTGCATTGTGAAAGAAACGTTGTGGAATCGATCAGAAAAGGTTGATCATCTAGCATATAAGTATTGGTGTGTACTGCAAGGTTCTGGAATCATCAAAATGATAAGAAATTTGGCCCAGTCTTGGTAAAGTTTGTATCATCACGTATTAGTCAAAACATATTCTTTCACATGATTGGTAATGAGAGCTTCCATTTCATTTTTTTGAGAGAGGGGCGTTTCCGAAACTGGTCTTTGCCTTTAAGGGTGTGGGGGCGGGGGCATCTTTTTGGAGCCCCCAAATGATTTTATAACATTGATTTGTTGTTGTACAAATGCCATTTTTGGTACAGGGCTTCCTTAGGACCTACTGAACGATATTTGGGTAGGAGCCCCCGGCAAGAGTATCGTATAAGGGTGTGAGGCAGGGTCGTCGCCTCGTAGCCCACAAATAATTTAGAAGGTAATATAACATTGAGTTGTTGTTGTTGTACAAACGCCGTTTTTGGTACAGGGCTTCATTAGGACCTGCTGAATGATGGTAGGGTAGGAGCCCCGGGCATAAATATTCATATATGTGTGATTGGGGCCCCATGGCGTTGTACAACAAAAACTCAATGTTATAAACTCAAATTATTTGTGGACTACGAGGCCACGCCCCTGCCCCACACCCTTATATGATATTCTTGCCAGGGGCTCCTACCCTAATATCGTTCAGTATGTCCTAAGGAAGCCCTGTACCAAAAATGGCGTTTGTACAACAACAAATAAATGTTATATTACCTTCTAAATCATTTTGGGGCTACGAAGCGACGCCCCCGCCCCACACCCTTATATGATATTCTTGCCGGGGGCTCCTACCCTAATATCGTTCAATAGCTCCTAAGGAAGCCCTGTACCAAAAATTGCAATCGGACAACAACAAATAAATGTTATATTACCTTTTAAATTATTTGGGGGCTACGAGACGACGCACAGTGGGCCAGGGAGGAACCAAAGTGCGCCAAAACTCATTTTTGGGGATTTATTTTTTATAAATCCAGAGGAAATGTTTGCATTTCCAGGGATTTCCGCTTAAATTGAATTACCAACATTTTTGCTGATGTCTAAGCTTTAAGTTGATACCAGATTTGGCTGCCCGATTCTGCCCGTTATTATGTTAGAGCCGTTTTCCTTGCAACATTGCCCCGAAAAATGTGTTTATTTTGGTCCGCGGTCTCAGAACTTGTCACACGCCCCCACGCGCCGTGATTTATGACCGCGAATCCTTCATGATTCAGCCGCGGACCAAAAAAAACAACACATTTTTCGGGGCAATGTGGCAAGGGAAATCGGCTCTAACATAACAACGGGCAAGATCGGGCAGCCAAATTTGGTATCAACTTAAAGCTTAGACATCAAAAAAAATGGTGGTATTAAAATTTAAGCGGAACTCCGCGGAAATCTAAACATTTCCTCTGAATTTATAAAAAACATGGATAATTAGTCCATTTTTCAGTGAATTACCCTATAATATATCATGAAGATTGTGTTTCTATTAATTTTAACCCATTCATGCAACGAAATGAACTATCAGGAATATGTGGGAGCAATTTCATATCAATAACTTAAAAACTTCATGTTAAATTGAAAGATTTATAAAATAAGTCACCTTTGCACTAAAACTGTGAATGTAGGATTTTGCTGTTTGAAGGAGCAAATTTATACCCTTATTGTGCATACCGGAATTAAATATTTTACTGAGGTATTCCTCAATGTATTACCTTTCAACTGGGCAAGAAAAAAATTGGAAAAAAAAATCACCAAAAATGAGTTTTGGCGCACTTTGGTTCCTCCCTGGTCCACTTTGCGACGCCCCGCCCCACACCCTTATATGATATTCATGCCAGGGGCTCCTACCCTTATATCGTTCAGTAGGTCCTAAGGAAGCCCTGTACCAAAAATGGCATTTGTACAACAACTAGTCAATGTTATAAAATCATTTGGGGGCTCCAAAAAGGCGCCCCCGCCCCCACACCCTTAAATTGAAATTGTTGCCAGGTGTTCTTAGCCTAATATCGTTTAGTAGGTCCTAAGGAAGCCCTGTACCAAAAATGGTGCTTTTATGCGGCAAGTAACGATAATCGATAAATTTGACGCTAAGCCACCTGACTAACTGTACTATACACTGTTGTATTTCCGGGCCTTATGGAGAGTATCAAAGTCCGATCAGATATTATATTTGAGATTCCTGCATCTCTTGGATGATATTTGCGATGTAAAATGAATTTATATTTGCCTTCAATTTTAATCTGACCTGTGATCCCCAAACTCATTGTGCGATAACCAACCTGTACAAAAGCATTGTAAATAAAACTTTGTTCTCACTTCAATCAATACGAGCACTGAGGTATCCGTACAGGTTCTATACGAATCTGAGTTCGTTGAGGTAAGAAGAACGATGTCGACAACCGATTCTAGAAACGAGTACGTGTTTCATGACGTATTCAACGACCCTGAGAGAGATGCTTTCCTTTACGGAACATTCCCTGAAGGTTTCATCTGGAGTTCAGCGACGTCATCATATCAGATCGAAGGAGCTTGGAATGAAGATGGGAAGGGAGCGTGTAACTGGGATACTTTCAGTCACACCAAAGGCAATATCAAGAATGGTGATACTGGAGATGTAGCCTGTGATAGCTATCATAAGTAAGTGTATGGAAATTCTGAAGATCAGTTGAAAATATATACTCCAAATTCAATACGTATTTTTAAATGGGATACCAAATAGTAAGGGGTGATTATGGTGGGTGTTTGCATGGAGGGGTAGGGCGCCAATTACTTCTTGGGTCTCTACTTGTCTCATTTGGAAAAGAAGAGGGGTTGGGCTATCATTTTGAACTGGCGATCAAGGCGACATTGTGTATAGTATTTTATGCCAATGTATGTCGATTCAAGCCGTTTCTTTACGCATTTGAAATTATCATCAGTGATTTAATACAATAATAGTAATAATAATAATATAATGATATGTCTTGTTTACCCAGGGTAGCCTCATCAGTATGTATGGTTTTAGCTGAGCTACCATGAAAAGGAGCTCAAGCATTCAAGGAATTTCTTCCTACCGGGAACCCATTTACTTCACCTAGATGGAGTGATCAGGCAAATGTAGATTAATGTCTTGCCCAAAGACATGAGTGCCGCAGTGGGACTCGAACCGCGAACCATATGATCCACAGTCCGGTGACATATCCACTAGACCACGACATCTACAAATTAATGTTTGATTTTTATAAGAAAAGTTGTAATACACATTGTACGTTACACTTCAATACTACCCATGCCGGCACCGAACGTTTGTTTAAAATAAGATGCAGCTTTTTAAATGATAAAGAAGAAAGATCTAGAGTATTGCCAATGGTTCATCTCTTGCCCTCAAGTACTCTCTGATGGTATGTGCTCAAATAGAAAAATATGCATTAATATAATTAAAAATAGTTGTGCTGTAATAATGCGCTCATTGCTTGATGTAAAAATGTGTAATATTTTTTCCTAGGTATAAAGAAGATGTTGCTTTGATGAAGGCGATGGGTCTCAAGTATTATCGCTTCTCAATATCTTGGCCTCGAGTTCTCCCTGACGGTACTCTCAACAACGTCAACGAAGCCGGCATCGCTTACTACAACAACCTGATCGATGAACTTCGACTAAACGACATCACACCCATGGTCACTCTCTTCCACTGGGATACACCCCAGACCCTTGAAGACCACGGTGGATGGGACAATGAGGACATCATTGACCGTTTCAACGACTACGCCGAGATCTGTTTCAAGAAGTTTGGTGATCGAGTACCGCTATGGATCACCTTCAATGAGCCTTGGATCACATCGGTTAAAGGCTATGGTAATGGAGAATTTGCTCCAGGAATCAAAGAGATCGGAGCCAAGGTGTACAGGGTGTCTCATAACATCATCAAAGCGCATGCTAAAGCTTGGCACACCTATGATGACAAATACAGAAAGGTGCAGGTATGTAGGCCTATTCGAAATATTAATTCAAGTATCTAGCTATATTTCTAACATTCCTAATAAATATTAACACTGAACATTGGAGTAACATTTCAAACTCAAGTTTTGAAAATACCCCTCTTCAGCCCGAATTGCTTAAATAGGTATACATGCAAGTTTTTTAGCATGGACCTAGAATAAAATTTGTAACATTTATTATGTTAAGTAAAATAAGTTCCTAAACCTAAAGAGTAAGTTGATTGTCACTTCATAACAAAGTATAAGTGAGGATTGGTAAAGGGGCAACTATCACTTGTCATGGGGTGGGGGGGGGTAGAGAAGGTGTGGGTGACGAAAGATAATCTGCAAAGTTTATAAAGCAATACATGATAAACCATCTTTAAGTTGGAAAGAAATACCTTTTTAAAACGACTTCTCATTTTTTGACTAATTTGATGTTATTTAATCTAGGGCGGCAAGGTGGGGATTACTCTCGATGGTGATTTCGCTGAACCGTTTGATCGTTCAAACAAAGCACACGTAGAAGCAGCCGAAACCTTCCTCCAATTCAAGTTTGGCTGGTTCGCGCATCCAATATTCGTCAATGGTGACTACCCAGAAATCATGAAAACAAAGATCGCATCAAAGAGCATTGCTCAAGGTTTAGGTACATCACGACTGCCAGAGTTTAGTAAAGAGGAGAAGGCATATATCAAAGGGACCAGCGATTTCTTCGGTCTCAACGCATACACAACGCAGTACGCAATTGACGCAACAGAAGAATCGTCGCATCCTCCAAGCTACTGGAATGACCCGGATGTAAAGACCTGGCAAGATGAGGGGTGGCCGAAATCTGGATCTAGCTGGTTGAGGGTGGTTCCATGGGGTTTGAGGCGACTTTTGAAGTGGGTCAATAACCGTTATCATGCACCTATCTATATCACTGAGAATGGAGTTTCTACATCAGATGTCTTTGAGCTTGACGATCAACTCAGGCAGAAGTTTTATCAAGCTTACGTCAATGAAGTTTTAAAAGGTAAATCATAGGTCTTTTTCTTCTTTTTCTTCTTTTGTAAATAGGTCCGTCCTATAGGTCACAATGAACTAAGCACATATTGTTATTAAGATATTATTAACCCTTTCCCGCTAGACATTAGCCACTAACATTGACGGCAAACAGTAAACGGTTGATTGATTTTCCCTTTCCATTAGATGACTTACATGTATATTCATTTTGCGACAGAATTTTTATATTCGAAAAGAAATGGTTGGCGCACCATTATGGCCTGATGTAATCCGGGTTTAACTTGGTCTATACTTTCGAAAATATCGGCCAAGATAGATAGTGCAAATCTATATTATAATTTAAATTAAAAGACCAAGAAAGTGGTTTATTAAACAGTCTTTGGTTCACACCCTGCTATACTCGACTGTAATGCGGAAGCTGTATTTGTATACTCGTATACAACTTTGGAGGAATTATGCATTGAATAGATTTTATTTGTTCTATTTTTGCATTTATATACTTCTCTAGCTATCAAGTTAGACGGTGTTGACGTCAGAGGTTACACTGCGTGGTCGTTCTTAGACAACTTTGAATGGGCCTCTGGGTACAGCGAGCGGTTTGGGATGCATTACGTCGACTTCAATGATCCCGAGCGACCACGAACAGCTAAGAAATCAGCTAGCTTATATTCCAAAATCGTCAAAGATAACGGATTTGTAAAAGAGAAATAATGATAGACTACTCCTTTGATGTTGCATTCTTGAAGGGGATATCTTTTGAAAGAATAGTAAAAAAAAAACACTAAGAAATAGTGCGATAAAAAAGTGTTAATAATCGTATCATACATAGAATTTTAACTCTCACTTTAAATGTCTTAATATTCAATCCCCCAGTTGATGAATACCTAGTTGATCTACTCCATTCACACACATCCATGTACAATACACACTCGGCCACTAGTAATACGCTCACCGTCCCTCAAACCGGAAAACAAATAAAGGATAGGGTTTTTTTTTTTATAGTTATTGCCCCATTCAACCTGGAACTCCCTACCCCATGTATCGCCGCTCTTTCACACCTTTCAAGAAGTGTTGGAAAACACATATTTTTTAATTTGTTTTAATAGCTCTCTGTAATTAATGTAAAATTTGCATGATAATGTTCTCTTTCTTCGTTTGTAAGTGTTTCTGGTTTATGCACTTTGTTTCTTAAGAAAAGGCGCTTTATAAATGTAATGTTATAATCATTATCATTATTATTATTATTATCATCATCATAATTTCGTTTATTAAACCCTACTATGTCTACTACGTAGAGGTGTCGTGGTCTAGTGGGTACGTCTTCAGACTGTGGACCGCATGGGTTCGCGGTTCGAGTCCCACTGCGGCACTTGTGTCCTTTGGCAACACATTAAATGAGCAGAAATTCCTTGAATGCTGTGAGCACCGAAATCGCTAGCCTCGCAAAGAAAAGGTATTATTGTAGCGCCTTGAGCACATTGCATGGTGGATATGTGCGCTGTAAATATATCCATTATTATTATTATTATTATTATTATTATTATTATTATTATTATTATTATTATTATTATTATTATTATTATTATTACTATTATTATTTTCATTACTATTATTAGTATTACTATTGTTCTTAGTATTAGTATTTGTCAAAGGAAAATTCATCAGGGAAGGAGAGAAACAATTAATCACGAATTATAAAGAAGTCCAAAGAGTATAACTTATTTTCTATTTTGGGTTCATCCTTTCACTTTTAATAATAATGATAAAATAGCTTCATTTATATTGCGCGCGTTTACATTCCAGGGGATGCTCGATTGTTATCCTGGCTTTACCCCAGCTCCCCTGAGGCGCTAAAAGCATTCAATGAACAAATTTTTACCAGGTAACCATTTACTATACCTGGGTGGAGAGTAGCAAATGTAGATTAATTTATTGTCAAAGGGAATTAGTGCCGCGGCGTGACTCGAACCGCGAACCGTGTGATCCCCAGTCCGGTGACGTATCCACTAGACATCGACACCTCTTTACTTCCTCTCTCTCTCTTAATCTTTCCACTATGAATATCCTTCATTATTTTATTTGCTATACATCTTTCTAGATCTATCATTGCACTCTCCTTTTCTTGTCCTCCCCTCCCTATCTTTCTTTGTTCTATACTCCACCTCTCCCATCTCTCTTTTCTGTATCTATCTCTCTATCTTGTTTCCTTCCCTCTCCCCCTCTCTCTCTCTAAATCCGTCATTCTCTCTTTTTTTCGATGTTCCTACTCTCATGTTATTTCTTTCTCCCTCCCCAGTCTCCCCCCCCCCTCTCTCTCTCCAAATCCTTCCATTCTCTTTTTTTTCTCGATGTTCCTACTATTATGTTATTTCTTTCTCCCTCCCCAGTCTTCCTCTCTCTCTCTCTATTCTCTCTCTCTCTCTCTCTCTCTCTCTCTCTCTCTCTCTCTCAGTGTCACTGTTTCTTTCTATGTGTTTATTCCTTGCTCTGAAAGATAAATCTGATGTCCCTTGGGGATACGATGAATCACAATTATTATGCTTATTATGTTTCTAATACATACAAATACAGCATACAATCATGAAGAACTCATCAAACATGAAAATATAAATACATTTTTATTTGCATATAAAGGTGAAATTATGGAGGAACTTACCTCTGAATCGTTGAAGATAGTTAATAATTCTTGCATTTTCCATGCCGTAGATGATTTAATTAATCTTATCTAGTTTTAGTGTTGTTTATTTAGTTAATTAGATATTTTGTAAACAGAGTTTATAGAGGTCAGGGCGACATAAACATGGATAAAAATGAAACGTTGATAACAAACAAAACAAAATGCACACATCGAATGAATATTGTTAAATAACAAATGTATGTGGAAGATCATATTACACCCTGTATCATAAACGTGTAAGTTATCTTTATTTTCATGATGTCCTGATACAAGTTTTTGTTAAATGTATACCTACTATTGTGATAGTTCTATAATGAAAATCAACCCAGTATCACTGTCGATACGTAACATAACCCCTCTAAGTATGCATATACATATTTGCATCGTTTCCCTACTTGATTAACACTGTTGTTATTACAGGCTTTGTTTGTGATAAGATCCTAATCAAGAATAAAACATAGGGCATGGAAATTGTATTTACAAGACAAATCAAACTTATTTATATCATAATTTTTCTAGACTTGCATGTTTTGGCAATATAATTCAAGGCATACTGGAAAGTAATAAACATTTAAATGGACAGATTTACATCTTGTAATGACTTTCGTTTCACTACGGTTTAGCAGGTTAACGATCAGCTTAGCATTATATTCATGCAACATGAACTTAATAATGGAAGAGGTGGGTAATGCGAAGGTCTAGTTCTTAGAAACCGAGGGAGGGAAAGAATGTAAGAGGGGAATGTGAGGAAAAGACTTTGCATGGTAGAGATAGACAGAGAGATGACAAGGGAGAGAGAGAGACAGAGAGAGATAGAAAGAGACAGAGAGAGACAGGGAGAGAGTGAGAGACAGAGAGACAGCGAGAGAGACAGAGAGAGAGAGTGAGAGAGAGAAAGAGAGAGAGAGAGAGAGAGACAGAGAGAGAAAGACAGAGAGATTAAGAGAGAGAGAGAGAGAGAGAGAGAGAGACAGACAGAGAGAGAGAGAGAGTGTGATAGAGAGAGAGAGAGAGAGATGGAGAGAGAGAGAGAGAGAGAGAAAAGCCCGTGTAAACAGTTCACTTTTTTATGTACATTATGTATATTCAATTGGTTTACAATTCTGATGACATTATTATCTTTTTCTTTTGTTCACTCTGATCACACAGACATAATCGACTTCGTAATGCTTTAAATGCTTTGGAATTAAATATTTAAAATCTGAGAGAGAAGAACCACGAAGCATGTGAAGACAAGACCATATGACGTGACGACACGAGCATTGTTACCTTTGTCATCGCTTTTAATGAAGCCATTGTTTTTTATAATTTCTGATAGGACATCGACTGAGCCTTTAGCCAGTCGCTTTCGATCGGGGTCATTGAAGTCGACGAAATGGAGACCGAATCGCTCGCTATATCCAGCTGCCCACTCGAAGTTATCAAGCAATGACCAGGCTGTGTAACCTTTGACATTTGAACCATCCAGTACGATAGCTAAATGTAGGAAGGAAAAGAGAGATTAATGAATAAGGACGAGATGGGAATTAGGATGGAATAAAGAGAGAACAAGAGAGAAATAAAGAGAGAGAGAGAGAGAGAGAGAGAGGGGGGCGGCATAACAACAACAAGATACAGAGTATCACCGGAAGTTAACTACAAGGCAAGAAAGAGAATCACTCCCCCAGAAAACCTCGTCTTAAGTGTAGATATATGGTAGGACAAATAGCCCCGAATAACCACATCTATTATGTCAAGGACAATTGCAACTATTTGGACTTCTAAGACAACTATCCCGGTAGAACTTCTGAACATGACTTTGTGTTACAACTCGTCTGCTTTAGTAGTACAGATTCGTTCTCCTATAATTTTACAGGTGTTGCCTAGGGGTATTGCCATAGAGTATTTACCTTAATTGTCTCATTTTGATATTCAAACACTTTAGAAACTTCATTAGAATTATATTTCATGCTGTCGAACTGAAGTTTGTTGAGTCTTCTTAATATAAGTTTGACCTTCACATTAAAGCTCATCTCTCTGTAGTTGAGACACTTTCTCTTGACCAGAGTCATTAGTCCCATTTGATTTCATATGGACAGAATATTCCCATCTGAATCAGTTTATATCACCTGAAAGCCTAGTCCAAAAGACTTACCTTTTAAAACCTCATTAATATAGGCTCGGTAGTACTTTTGTCTGATGACGTCATCAAGTTCATACTTGTCGCCTGTCGAGACACCATTCTCAGTGACGTAGATTGGTACGTTGTATTCATTATCAATCCAGTTAATAAGCCGGCGGATTCCCCATGGAACTATCTTCAACCAGCCAGAACCGGATCCAGGCCAGAACCCTTCTTGCCAAGAGATGATGTCAGAATCCTTCCAGTAGCTTGGAGGATTAGAGAGGTCTTCCACGTTTGCCACTACCTGGTTGGTTGTGTAGGTGTTAATGCCGAAGAAGTCTCCCGTACCTTTGATGTAGGCAATCTCCTCTGGCGTGAATGCGGGTAAACGAGATTCACTCAAGCCTTGGGCAGTGCTCTTTTTGGCGATCTTGGTCTTCAGAATCTCTGGATAGTCACCTTTAAAGATTGGATGAGCGAACCAACCGAGGTTAAACTGAAGAGCTCGATCAGATGCATCAAGACTGGTCTGGTTCGTTCTGTCCCATGGCTCTGACCAATCAGAGTTTAATGTGATACCTAATTGCCCATTCTAAAAGAGATAAGGATAAAAAGAACACGTTCATATCATAATACGTATTTACTCAATGAACACGTGGTCCTCTGGATGAGCAACATTTTGTGTTACTAGAATTAAGTAAGCTGTGCGAGGACAATGTTAATAAATTATCGTACTAAATAAAGAAATATTACAAATCCTGTCATGGCCTTGTGTAAATTATTCAGCAACTATTGCACTGTAACTTTTTTCCCCAATGTAATAACAAAATGACGGACAATGAAAACAAAGTCATAATAAAATTATGATTGATAAAGTAAGTTTCCCCATACCTGGAAAGGTTTGTAGGTGTCGTTGTAGACATGGTAAGCTGCAGCATGAGACTTTATGATATTATGGGTGACTCTGTACGGAGTGTATGCAATCTCTGAGATTCCTGGAGCAAACTGACCCGTGCCATACCCAAACAGAGTCACAATCCAAGGCTCATTGAATGTGATCCACAGGGGGACTCGATCCCCGAACCTCTGAAAGCAGAGCTCGGCATAGTTCTTGAAATGTTGTACGATTTCCGGATTGTCCCAACCACCAATGTCTTGCAGAGCTTGAGGAAGATCCCAGTGATAGAGGGTGATCATAGGCTTGATACCATTCGCAGCCATCTCATCGATAAGGCTTTGATAGAAGTTGATACCTGCCTCGTTGATGTTGTTGATAGTACCTTGTGGAAGGATTCGAGACCAAGCGATTGAAAACCGATAATACTTCAAACCCATGGCAGCCATTAAAGCAACGTCTTCCTTGTACCTGGAATGAGAAAGCAGTCAAGGAAAGTTGGACTCCTCTTGGCCAATACTGTTTATATTATAGCGATTTAACAATGTTTGATAGAAGTCAACATGACTATATCTATTGAAAACTTTAAGCCGTTTCACGTCCATTCTCGATATACTACTTTTACTACCTGAATGATTGAGAACAAGCCTTATTTTTAGCCTACCCAGGACAGTCCCTCCCTAGACCTTACTACTAGTTATCTGAGGATGACATGCCAGGGTTGGCAGTCGGAAGAGACGTCAAAACACAATTTAGTAAAACACTGCGAAAACTGTTCACACTGCAACCATGACAACAGATGATTCTTAACATTCCGTAGTCTGACATGCTCTAAGGTCCAAGATACCGTTAAGATAAGCCATATACATGTAGAATATGTTAGTCATTGTGACTGTCAGTTACGAGGTTATGGGTTCGAATCCTATGAGTCGACCATTTGATGTGCCCTTAGACAAGGTGTTTACAAATTAACAGTATATAGGTAAGACGAGATGCAAAGGTTCACTCACTTATTGTAACTGTCACAAGAAATATCACCATTCCCATTGCGATAGACATGGCCTCCTTCATGTGTGAAGTTATCCCAGATGCTTTCTCCCTTCCCATCGGTGTTCCAACCTCCTTCGATCTGGTAGGCTGATGTCGCTGAACTGAATATGAAGTCATCTGGAAAGGTTCCGTAGAGGAATGAATCTCTGTTTGGATCATTCCAATCATCAGGGTATACATACTCGGGATCATCACCCATGGCCGTACAAAGGCAACCAAGAACCATCGCGATGATGGTTAGTAATTTCAGAGCAGCCATCTCGAGAGAGAATCTATGTTACGTCCGGATCGAGAAAGAAGCTCGATGTCATCTCTTTGGTCATAAAACCACTGTTTGTGATAGCGTCAATGAGAAATGCCTTATGTCACTCAGGTTTGGTTGTGTAATATTGATTCTTAGTGTATTTATATAACTATCCTTATCTACAGCCCTAACAAACAAAATGCTGTAAATAATGTACCTTTAAAAACAAACATTTGACCCTGACTTATACCCTGCTAGTACTTAGTTACAAAACCTTTGTAATTTGTTATTTCGCTGATTTCAAAATTCTGAACAAAAAAATAAACAATTGACGTTTATGTAATGTTTGTATAATCATCATCCCCTGTCCACATTTACATGACATGTAATGTAGGCAAGTAGGCAAACTTTCATCCACTGCCGTGATCTTTCACAAGCTTGAGAAAGTCCGTAATAGGTAATAGATTTTGAGGTTGGTAGAATCCCATGTAATGATCACCCGAACCAATGAACGTTTTCTGTATCGCACTTCCGTGTTTTGTCTTCATCTAATTAGTCAATGCCAATGATTAAGAGAGAAAAAATGAATCGGTATGAGTCAACTTGAGCAAGAGCAGCACATCTATTTTATTTTATAGAAAGCAATGAGTCCAATACATTTTGACCATTGAAATATTTTTAAAAAAATCTCCTTTAAAGCGATTAAAGTATTATTAAAAATCATCCATCATAATATTCCTCGTATTTATTATCATCATACAACTAGGAACTAATGCAGTAATCTGAAGCTTTTGATCCACCAACTTCGACTCTGGGCGATAAAATTATTAAACAATGTAGATATGAACTGTAAATTTTAAAAGTCTACACCCATTAAAGCCCCTCTAAAGTGTTGGGAGCCCCAAAAATTTGATGGCAAAATTCCTTTAAACTGTATCCTAGTGTGAAAGAGGTTGTCATTTATGACACATTTCTGCCAGGATTTTCAAAATGAATGTGTTTGAAGTCGAATATTGACGAAAGAATACAAAATTTAGGTTTTTTTGCGTACAACAGAAAACCCAAATTATGTATTCTTTTATCATTATTTGTCTTCAAACACATTTTTTTTTTTTTTTGGGGGGGGGAACTTTGCAGAAATGTGTCTTAAATGACATCCTCTCTCACATTATGATACAATTTAAGTGAAATTTTGCCATCAAATTTTTGGTCGAATTTGGGGCTCCCAACACTTTAGAGGTGCTTTAAAGGGACTTGGTAGCATTGTTCAGATGAAAGATAGTGGTGCTAAGGTAGTGACTTCAATGCTAGATGTACAATTAAAGATAATCTGAAAAATGAGTGAAAACGGACCATTATTAATGATACAAATTGGGAAAAACTGATCCGATCGATTCCTGAATTCTTCCAACTATATTATTACAATTCAATTACATTTTAGGTGAACGTAAATCGTCACAAAGCAATACATTGGCTCTACATACCATTCCAGACATTTAAGTGTTGACAGATTTTTAATAGCCTGTTTTATGTCAATTTTTCAATGAAAAACGGTTGGGAAAATTCAAAAATGGTTGGGAGAATTTACTGTTAATCAGTGTTAGAGGGTGTTGCACAGTGACGCCTTCGAAGAAAACCATAAATATTTTTGTGGTTTGAGAATTTTTCAGGATTTTTTGCATGTCAGATGGTTAGTACAGTAGAAGGAATATAATAAGTAACATTTTATACAAAAATTAAGCAATTTTCATCAACCTTCAACAATGTTACCGAGTCACTTTAAGGGAGGTGTTCAAGACCTCAGCATGGATAACAGTGTTTACTTGAAGGGGGCGTTCCTTTATTACGTGCTGGACTTTAGATCATGGTGTGTCGAAGGGTGTCATGTATATCTTAAAAAAGTAATATAGCTCTGGTCCCAAACTGTATATTAAAAAAAACTACACCCATTAAAGGTACTATGTCCCATTTGCAGGCCAAAAAATGAAAAGGTTAAATTCCAACGGCATTTGAAAGACAATACTAATTTAGAACTTCCCTAAAAAAATTGGGCTTGAAAATGTCTTTAAGTGGGAAAATAACGACTATTAGTTGTCGAATCGACTTAGGAGCTATAGAGCCAGTAAGTAATAGTCTGATTTTTCAGACCATTGTACCGAATGGTCGTACGTTTTATGCTGCGCAAAGATTCAATCAGTTTAATTTTGGCCATTACAAGAAGTGGGTTATTGATGTAGACAAATGCTCATGTACCCTTTACAGCTCATTTTATGTATGTTATTACCAAAGATGAAAAAAGCCAGTCAGTCACTCAATAGTGTCTGACAGTGAAGTCTAGCAAGTAAACGGTTTTCCTTGCATAATTTGAATATTAGGACACTGCTAACGTTTAAATTTCACAGATAGGACATACATGACATATTCATAATTCCTGCAAAGTTCTACAGAATTTGATGTTGGCTGCAAAAGGGACATAGTATCTTTAAGGGAGGTGTTTAAGACATGGATAATATTGTTTACTTGAAGGGGGCGTTCCTTTATTACGATGCTGCAGTTTAGATCATGGTGTGTTTCTGCGGAAGTTTAAGGTAAAGCACACGTATGCAAATTACTAATGAGCCTTTTCTATATACTGTGTAACTTAAATGTAATACACAAATTTTCTCGCAATTCAACTCTTATTAGATTTAATTTCATGTATATTTTAAAATATTATATAGCTCCAAATTGTCCTCGCCCAGACATTAATGACATGCCATGGTACTCTCATATATAAGGGGTGTAAAGACAGGGGTAGCGGCTTGTGTAGATATGCCACTGCTAAAATGATACAATTTAATTGATCAGGAGATGATATTCACACATTTATGGTATGTGAATTCAACCTGAAACAGATAGCTTATAGCTATTCTCAAAATATTCGAGGCTTCTATTACTCCAGACCACAAAGCAATGCTTCATGACAGTCTCGTGATTTGCTTGATTCTCCCTTGAGTTAGTGCAAATAATAAATTATAGCGATCGTTCGAAACAAATAAATGCAATTTGTTTCTTTATGTGCAAGGGTTCAAGAATTGAAGTAATTGATTACGAAATGTTGGAATGTCGTAACATTCACGTGTTTAGAGCATGGAGGTACTCCTTCAAATTGAATCAAGTCCAATAAAATGTTTGCAGTGGCTTGTTAATCATTGACAATGGGTTTGTTATTTGAGACAGATATTTCCTTTTTTAAATGTAAGTTTTACCCCCTTCGTTTCGATTAACAACGCCAACAAGAATCATTAGAGTTTTTTAAATAATTTGATAACCAAGAAGAAGAAGAAGAAGAAGAAGAAGAAGGAATACAGGAATTAAAAGAACAATTCACGGAAGAGGATGAAGAAATAAATAAGAAGAAAAAAGAAGAGGAATAAGCAGACTAGGAAGAGGGGAAGAAAAAGTACAAGGCAAAGAAGAAGAAGTCTTTATTTTTAATTATGCCTACAGATTTATGAAATACGGACAGTTCGATTGAATGAAGTCAGTATTGAACCATGAATTTGAAGCTGATTTAGCATTTCCTTTTGTTGCTTAATTCACATAGTAGTATATAACTGAAAGGAATATTCCAATTTGAGCGCATCTGAACAAAATATATATAGAAAATGCGCTATGTAAATACATTATTATTTTCATCATTATTATTATCGTCATTTTAATCATAAATAAACGTGAGGCAAAATCAATTTTGTCTTGCAATATTCCAATTGCTCCTTCCGGCAGGTGTTTTCTAGTACACGCCTTATTCTGTCTAAAAGTTGTCAAATAATTTATGTAGGCTATTATATAACTTATTTTTCAGTGATATAGGTCTCATGTCGTATAGATTTGAAGACAGATGTCTTTTTTGTAATCTCTCTCTCTCTCTCTCTCTCACACACACTTGTCTTGTTCTTCTGGTTTCTATTCTATTGTCTCATAAGTAAAGTTCGTTATAAAAATGGCTTCAGTTATCGTGTACGGAATGTACTTTAAAACTATTTTGTACTAATTCTATGAACAAGTGTATCAACAAGTATGTTGAATTCGTGTTTTGTTTGTTTTTTTGTCAACTATCGCCTCTAAACCTCTAAAATGAGGCACTCACACATTTAAATTATAGCTGCTCATACTGTCTTCTTCAACATCATTTATAAAAAAGATATTCAAGCCAATTAAGACATAGTTTGTCTTCTTATAATTTTATTTGAAAACAACGGAAACAGAAGCATTGCTACCTATCAAAGTTCTACATGAGATTACGTATTTGTTTAGTTTATAATTGCTTTCCTGATTCTGAAAATAAGCGACAATGTAGTGTAATTCACCATGTTCATAATCATAGTTTATGAGAATTAAATCCATTTTAGTCTTGGAATTTGTAGCAATGTAGGAGTTTGTACCAACATCTAGTTGCCTCATCATGCATCCATGATTAATAAGGGAAATAACGGATTAGTGGGTAGTTGCATTGTATAACAAGACAGATTGCTTTATACGCACAATCGGTCTGATTTGTAATTGCTGTTCTTATACAATTATTATTCAACATGCTATCTTTTAAAATTCAATTTTCATATGAAATGAAGGATTAGGAGCGTCGACTATAAACATGTTAGCGGTAGAGAATGGTGACTCAATCTTGGTCCTGAGACAGGAGATGTGCAGACTCTTCTTGGAGGCATTCGCGTCGTGAAGTCACTCCCATTTTGTTTAACTTCCTCATCACCATTAACATCATAGCAACCATTGCCATGACAACGATTACCATGATAGCTGAAGCGATTATCCAGGGGTTGAAAGCAGTCTGAGGAGATGCTTGATCAGGGGTGTCTGTTTGAATGACGATATAACAGAAAGAGAGAATGATACTCCACGTATATTCGATTTAATCAGTACTGTACCATATTGCCGAACAACATAACTTTAATTGACTTTCTGGTACTTATATATATATATATATATAAATATCATATTTTATGGTACCATATCTGTTAGAAAGATGGAGGTTACGTGGCCGATGTTTAAAGATACTTTGAGAGGATGCTTGATAGGAAAAGACCTCTTCTCTCACCCTACTTCATTTTCTTTTTTTCGGGCGGGGATCATGGTGTTTATTTGTCTATTTTTAACATCTTCCCGAGGTAAGAAATGTTCTAGGCATGCCCCTGAAGAAACATAATCAAGGTTACCGTTTTCGTAGAATTGTAGACGTGAGAGTGTCTCCTTCTTCTCGGCTGCTCGAATAAGACGAACCGGTCCACGAGTGAATCGTCTTGTGTTTGGTTCAGTACTAACATCACGTCTTCTACGACTTAAAGCATCATTCTCACAGTCATCTTCCTTACAAACAGAATCAGTGTCATCAGAAGCACACACCAACAGATTACAATGAATGTAAACCTGCAGGTTGATAGAAAAATAGAGGGAGGGTGTGGAAGAAAGATTTAACGAAAATAAAGAGTTCTAAACGATGAAGAAATGGATTGTAGTGAAGAGTACACAATATATTTCACAAAAATATTGTTCATAGAAATACGTACCATTTCTTAATCTTACGATAAATTTGTCTTGAAAATACTGATTAGAACTCAAATCGAATTTCCTTTAAATGTCAATGAAGTAAATTTATTATGTAACAGTGCTATAAATATTTGTTGCATTCCCGTCGCTTAAGAATACTGTTTTACTAAATTTGCCTGGTTGAAAGCTTCTATTTTGTATTTTTGTGTATTTCTTTAGAAAATTTAATTCACACGGTACATTAATAGTTTGTTTTACAATACAAAAGCAACATACAAATATGGAAAAAATTATTTGAAAGATACACGGAAACAATAAAGATAATTGAACGAGTATGTATTTATGCATTACTTCAAGTTAGATTCATTGTTTAGAAAATGACAACTGAAATTCATATAAAATCTTTTGCGTTTATAATATACAAATCACGGCTTTAGCTTTGTCCAAGTATATCGATATACAGCTACATCAATTAAGTATGTAACTAACGTGAGGCTAATCAAAATGAATATAAATATATTTTAATTGATAGCTTGAATTAACTGATATCACGTGACTTACAAAGTCGCCTTGGTCGATGAACCGGAAGGTATTCATTTCGACCCCGACCCGATGTCCATCATCCAGTCTTGTGATGTTGGTATCAGTACTGTCTGCTGAGCATCTGAGTAAAAGTAGCAAGAGATCAAGACATTAAAATTCCGGAAAGGCAAATTAACCAACAAAAAAAAAGAGATAAAAAATCAATATCTTATTTCTCATTTACAGATAGACATGAACGTAAAATGTTTGATTTCTCTGTTACAAAAGGAAAAGATGACATAATTATTCGTTATATTAAATTGCCAAATTCATGCCATCTGGTATACTTTGATTTGAATTTGATTTGAATTGATTAACATTTTCTGTTGTATGATTACATTATACTTACCCATCTACGATGAAATCATAATGAATGTCATCCTCGTATTGTGACATGGGTGTAGCCCTGCAAGATCGAATAGATAGATCAAGAGTGCCATCTAGTGACATCACTGATGCGGAGAAGTAGAGTTTTTCATTCAGTCCAATCAAGAGAGGAAATCGTTCAACCACATCATCAAAAGAGTCATCGGTGTAGAGTTCGAATGAGAAAGAATATTCGCCATTCTCATCGAGAGTCTTGTCGATGGTGTAGTCATTCAACTGGTAGCGGATAGATTCCATACGTTTGCTTCTGTTGTAAGAGCATGTCAAGGGTATATCGACGGCATACAAACGGCTGATGAGTCTATCTTCGTAACGACTGATCACTTGATTCGTGTAAGTTTCATCAGTCTCAGATTCCTGGAAACATATTGAATTTTCAAAACTGTGATTACTGTCTACACTTGACAACATAAAAATAAGCATGGTAAGAATAAACCAAAGACATATTAGCGAACGTTCTTGACTCTCATACGAGACTTCCTTGGTTTCATCATTGCTCAGCTATATAGTGCCATCCTTGACAAGGTGTTTTAGCGGTTTAACACCCATTTCTCTCTCTTTCTCTTGACCCAGGTTAATTGAGTAGGTACCTGGAAATACTTGGGTATAAATATATATATTCCCTCAGGAATATTGATGAGCTAGGCTACCCTACAATACAAAACTTAGCTAGAAAAAAACCGATGCCACTTAGTACCCATTATGCTCTCAGTCACGCACCACAGAAAGAGATACACTGAATATTTTTGTCACAAAAGTTTGATCTTTACCGTTCTTGTAGTTCCACACCCTGTAAGGTTGGTAGTGAGTTCAATGATGTCCATGTTAAGTTCATTGACCTCATCGATTCCCCAGCAGTCCTGGTCATCTTCAGAAGCCAAAGCGAAACGGACATCGGTACCCATCATGTCCCCAGTCAAAAGAGACTTGGGTATTTCTACAATCATCTGGGTTTTGGTACAGGTTAGGACGATCCCTTCCGTGTCCAGCTCTAAACAATCAAATTAACGACAATCATCTATAAGATTGCTGGAATATCAAGGTGAAATTAACCCAGGTGAGAAATTGACATCACTAAGTAAATTAATGAAGGTTGATCATTAAATTAGCATTAACCCATATCTGATAAAAATTGTCTGCAATAATCATAAAGCTATCACATCTTTCTTTTAAAAAAAGTACTACTCAACCCCCATTTTATGCCTAGTAGTAAAATAGTAAATGCATCGTAGTAAAATAGATAAGAGCTGTAAAAAAAAAAAAAGGGGGTTCGGCCCGCTATGAACTGAAAACCACATAAATGGATCTAGTTCTCTACGTTTCAGTCACATTGTCTCGATGTTTCCGTATGTTCCGACTGCCATTAGAAGAATGACTAGAAATGTGGAATTTATGTAGGATTCCTGTCTTGACATTTATGATGCACCCTTGTTATATTCTTAGCTTTGAGTCTAATGATGATAAAGTAGTATGTAATCCGTTTTCAACTTGAATATATCGTTATCATTTGTTACTCATATTGCTGAAGGGCGCAATAGTAGGAGCATCGGTTTCTTCTGATGTTATGTTACTAAAATAATATAAGTTTCAATATTTACTGTAGCATGATCCATAGTTTGTAATTGAGCATGATACTTCTTTCATTCATTTAGACGTCGAAAACGGAAAAGTATTGTATGCCTATACTGCCCATTACATTTATATTTTCCATGTGCTTTTTATATAAGATAATTTAAGATAATTAAAGCCAATAAGTAACATTCCATACAATTACCATTGGCTGGTGTAGTGACTTGTTCGTCTGTGATAAAGCCATTGTTGGATATGATCTCTGAGAATACACTGACTGATTGTTTAGCTTCTCGAGGTCGAGCAGGGTCTGAGAAGTTAACATAATGGAGTCCAAAACGCTCATTGTAACCCGAAGCCCACTCAAAGTTATCAAGAAGTGACCACGCAGTATAACCTCTGACGTCAACACCATCCACATTGATCGCTGTACAGGAGAAAGACAGGAGAGAGAGAGGGGGGAGAGAGGGAGAGAGAATGAGAGAGAGAGAGAGAGAGGAGAGAGAGAGGGAGAGAGAGAGGGAGAGAGAGAGGGAGAGAGAGAGGGAGAGAGAGAGAGAGAAAGAAGGGGGGGGGGAGACCCGTTGGGTCATGTCATTTCTAAAGCGCAACAAATTGTTTAAAACATGAATGTTACGTCACATTATCATCCGTTTTTTCCCTATGTTTATTGTAGTATAAATTAACCGTTTATATTTTTCTTAATATTTACATGATAATCATGTAGTGATTTTGCGAGATAACTTTTCACAATCTCTTAACCCTTACCGTACAACTAACAATTTAAAAACAAATACTATATAAAATAGGATATTAAGTGACATGGTGTCCTATTTCATTGTTAATCTTGACTTTTATTTTTTAAAGAATAGTACCGTGTATTTGACTCTATCAAACTGAAAATCCAGGATTCCTTTGGAACTTCAAGACGAGAGACAAATTTTAGATTCAATGAACACGATCGCAAAGACTGTCGAAATTTTTGTTTATCACCTTTTGAAATGGACGAACATTAAAATGACAGTATGAAATATGAACATTATTTCTATGGGATAAACAAAGGTGTTTTGCAATTGCCATGTAGTTGATTTCTCGAAACTCTTTCCGTTAACATTAAAACTCAGTCTAAGCTGTCTGTGTTACTGCATTCTTTCTAATGGTTGAGTTGTTTACCTTTGAGGAGTTCATTGATGTAAGCTCTGTAATAATTTTGTCTGATGTCGTCATCGGGTTCGTAGATGTCGGCTGTGGACACGCCATTCTCCGTCACGTAGATAGGCACTCCATACTCATCGTAGATCCAATTGACAAGATTACGAAGTCCCCATGGAACGATCTTCAGCCAGGTAGATCCAGACCCAGGCCAATTTTGATCTTGATAGGAACCCACATCTGAATCGGTCCAGTAACTTGGAGGATTGGAGAGGTATTCTGGCACAGCGAACGCATAGTTTGAAGTATAGTGATTCAAACCAAAGAAATCACTGGTTCCTTTGATGTAGTCTATCTCTTCTGCGGTGAATTCAGGTAGACGGGATTCATTAAAACCTTGGGCAGTGCTCTTCTTGGCGATCTTGGTCTTCATAATCTCTGGGTAGTCACCTTTGAAGACTGGATGAGCGAACCAACCAAGGTTAAACTGAAGAGCTCGATCAGACGCATCAAGACTGGTCTGGTTCGTCCTGTCCAATGGTTCTGACCAATCAGAGTTTAATGTGATCCCAATTTCCCCTTTCTGTAGGAGAAAATTATGTCAACGGTTTCAAAAGATCGTAAAGATGATTTTTGAATCCAACTTATATCGAAAGCATATCAGAGGTATGTAGTTTTTGAAGCATCAACGTTTTTTTATGTTCAACATGTCCAAATTATTGTCATTTCATCTAAAATATGTTTACAGAATGCAACGAACAAAACTTCATCTGTATACTAAAAAAAACAAACTTACAATTGGGCACGAAAGCACTTCACACAGTGTTGGTAATTATTCAATTAACAAGAAATGTTTCACGCAATTGCAGATCGATAGGTGAAGAAAGAAAATTGTTTGGAAAGTTTGCATACATTTTTTTGAAATAATAAGCAGCAGACTTGCACTTTCCTGTATTTCTCTGTACGTGTCATTTATAATAATGTAGTAAGCTGGAGGCAGAAAAAGGTTTACAAGTTTGTTTCTGCTTACGACAGCTTGCGACAGTATAGGACTTGCAGTGATTACTTTGAAATGTATAAATACCTGTAAAGGTTTGTAGGTGTTGTTGTAGACGTGGTATGCTGCTGCGTGTGATTTAAGGAGATTGTGGGTAACTCTATAAGGAGCGGACCCAATGTCTGATATTCCTGGAGCAAACTGACCCGTGCCATACCCAAACAGAGACACAATCCAAGGCTCATTGAATGTGATCCACAGGGGGACTCGATCCCCGAACCTCTGAAAGCAGAGCTCGGAATAGTCCTTGAAATGTTGTACGATTTCCGGATTGTCCCAACCACCAATGTCTTGCAGAGCTTGAGGGAGATCCCAGTGATAAAGGGTGACCATAGCTTTGATACCATTTGCAGCCATCTCATCGATGAGGTTATTGTAGAAATCGATGCCAACCTCGTTGATGTTATTGATGGTTCCATCAGGGAGGATGCGAGCCCAAGAGATAGAGAAACGGTAGTATTCTAGACCCATGGCCTTCATCAGACCAACATCTTCTTTGTAGCTATAATCACAAAGATACATGTTATAAAGTAATTATTGAAAACTGCGTGGGTTGATTTATTTATCTGGATTTAGAATAAGTGTTTATTATGCAAACAAAGGGACGACACAATGGACACAAATATTTACTTGGTCGTTTACCCCTTAAATTGCAATATAATTAATAATTCTTATCTACATTTATTGTTTGGACAAAGTATGGTTTACAAATATGCAGTAATTCTGAAGTTGAGTTGAATAAATATTGAAACTCTTTTTATATTATAAGATTTATAGCTTAATTTACTTTGGTTGTAATGGTCACTTTAAAAGTAAGAAATTTATCATGGTGGCATTTAGTATGGAACAATCTTGATTTTGAACTCAACAATTAACCTCTACTATCAAGATTTAGAAAGAAATATAGATATGCACTGCTCGAGTCATTATGTGACGAGTAATTTTGTTACCTTTTATCTCTTCTGGGTTCTTTTTTTCCTTTCGTTAGTTTTTATTTGACATTCATGTATATTAATTAACTATAACCAAATATATAAACTCATGGACAAATATTTGGATAGACGATTGGCTTTTCGACCCATTCAAACCACCCTAGACACATTTGCATATTTCTGTTTCGTTGCCTTATTTGTAGAAATTCACTTCGTATTTTACATGTTATCAATGCAGGTGAAAAATAAACCTCTAACGAAAGAATTCAGGTATATGAGAGGTAGGTCAAATCATGTAGCCATTGGAAATTGTAATAGATGGAATATGCTTCAAATATTATATTGCTTTTTATTCAACTGGACGAATAAGCAAAACTGAATTCAATTTTATATACATCTGATGCAAAGATTTTGTAATTCACACCATAATTACCAATTGCACTAAACAAATTGTAAACGGGAAATTCGTAAAAACTGGTGGAGTAGATAATCTCTTCTATTTTATTTACAAGTGACACAACTATATTCGGTCATAGCTGTTGGTATAGTCGTTAATAGATGTGAATTTTGTTTTCCATTTTGCACCAATTTGCTACATTTTCTAAAATTTTGTGTAAGATACCTTTTGCACAGAGTCAATAATGAGTTTTCTTGCTTTTAATATCCAGATGTACATGTTTTTGTTTTTTATGTACTTACTTGTGGTAGCTGTCACAAGCAACATCTCCAGTATCATTGTTGAAGACGTTTCCACCTACATGAGTGAATCTATCCCAAATATTCTCTCCCTTCCCATCTTCATTCCAAGCTCCTTCGATCTGATACGATGACGTCGCTGAACTCCAGATGAAACCTTCAGGGAATGTTCCGTAGAGGAAAGCATCTCTCTCAGGGTCATTCCAAACATCAGGGTAGACAAATTCAACCTCCTGTGAGACAGTTGAATACAAACAACTCAGTAATACAATCAAAACTCCTTGTAAGAGTTTGATAGCCATGTCTCTTCTCTTAGATGCTACTGAATAAAACTGCCTAAAACCCATCTGAGCTTCACACCTCTACATGTATTTTGCAAACTGAAGGAGTTGCTTTATGGTAAGATACACGCATGCGCGACATCAAGACTAAGTGATATTTGGCTCCACCCCTTGATTAAAATATTTTTTTGTTTTTTGTGAGTCTCTAATGTCATGCTTGTAATAAAATCAAAACTGCCATTACCAACAAAAAACAATGTCACATCACATGACTGGGATAAATCAGAAAAGTGTGTGAGTCGTAAGCGAGTGTTTGCCTACTTGGAAACGCTACCATTTCATCAAGACAATTCAATAAAATAATCATGTTAATTAGCTCCAACATTTTCTCTGGTGATAATTTTTCCTTGAAAAACGGTGTTCCGTTGTACATAAACTAAATACTAGACATGATACATGAATCATGACAATTTGATCATAAAGATACATTTATGATTGGCCTTAAATTTGTCATTGCTGACATTTCATGCAGCAGTTTGGTACAAACCAAGATCACAGGTTAGGAAAAGGTTAATATTCTTTCAGCTTTCTTCAGTATTTTACTTCATATACAGCCTATTTAGAAATTCAAAGTAAAAAGACAAGATCTTCTTTAAAAATTCTAAATTTGTATCTAATTATTGCTAGTCTGGCCTTCCTAAATGTTCTAGTGGTCAGCAGAATTTGGGAATATGTTGTATACATTTATTAATGCAACATAACCATGCTAATGCGCCATTACAATATTTTTTATAGTGTATCGGAGGTTTTCGTATTATTAAGCGAAACAACTTTTCTAAACATTCAAACGCCCTATGTACATTTGCATATTTGGGCTGTTTTATAGCCAACTCTTGGTATGTTGTTCATTAACTTTTAAGCTCTTCGCACCACTTAAGCTTATCTATATAGCTCTTCTCTGCATACTTTATCCGAGGCATTCATCTGATTACGAAAGTAAATCAAATACCCCTTGTTTCCCCGTCAATAGAATGGCACTTCAACATCATTTTAGAAAGAATGCCATAAGGGAGCTAGGCCAGGACTAAGAAGTTGTAAAGGCCTGTGCAGAACTAATATATCGCTGTATAATTCATTAATGCGCTAATTCAATCGAAATCTCAAGTCAATATTTTCAAAATATTTAATAATGTTCATGCCATTTACTAGGAATTTTCGATAGGTCATGATATGCTAATACATTATGCTTTAGAAGATGTTAATATATTACTAAATTTTCATTTCTAACACACCATGGCGAAGATCAAACAAATGTCCTTCATGGTAAATCATGAAAACTTAAAACTTAGTCGTGTATATAAAAAACTAATGGTATGTCATATTGCCTATTTATGTGTACATAGGTTTGACATGCATTTACATAATATACAAATGAGTAAACATCAGAACGCCCCATGTTTGCTGCTATCGTCAGTAAGGTAAAAACTTTACAAACTCCATGCACTATGCGATAAAGTTTTTATTTTTGTTTTAGTTATTTATACATTTCTTCAGAGTGTCATAATTATTATGATTATCCAAACCATCCCACCCCCAAAAAATGTGGAAATTATGAATTTAAAACGAAAAAAGTTTTTGTTATTTATTTTGATGTTGTTGTTGTTGTTGTTGATGATGAAGATGTCGCTGGTTATTAGGGGCAACCAGACACATTTGACCATACTAAATATTTTTAAATATTGGTTTCAAGTATACAAATAATTATATAGACATTCTTTCATGAAATAAACAAAGAACGACATACCGTCTTTAACTACCGTCTTTCGATTTGACACATCATATTAAGAAAGCAGTAAACAAAATATAACTTAAACCATTTTACTTTGATATCAGATATTATGTTTTTAATTTTTAGATTAGATTGCATCATCCTAAAAGAATAATCTACATATTATAGAGACCTATTGGGGGTAATTATGAGAATTTCTTTTTTTAATGTTGCAAGATGATTATCATTAAAGTATAATATTATCATTCTGAACTTCTAACCTTATTAGTGTAGAGCGAATGGTGCCAAAGTTTACCCTTTATTTTATTTAATCTGTTCTTTTAAAGGGATCCCGGAGATTTAAGGAACAGACTCGTGAGATAAGGTCTCAAATGATCGCAAGGTCCGCGGTTCGAGTCCCGCCGCTGCACTAATGTCATTTGTCAAGATATTGATCTACATTTGCCACACTCCACCCAGGAGAAGTAAATGGGTACCTGGTAGGAATTTATTCCTTGAAACGCAGCGCGCGTAACAGCTGCACTGTTAAAGCCAGGGTAATTATGCTGCATTATTGTAGAGCGCTTAGAGACTTCAGATAAAGTAAGTGTTAGGCGCTATATAAGCACTATAATTATTATATGATGACCTTACATTACACTGATCTTCGTTCGAATGTAAACTAAGTACACTTATGTAAGCACTTCAAGATAACGGAATATGTATACACATAACAGAAAACAGTTTGAAAGGCATTTTTTAAACCAAATGATCGGTAACTTGTATGAAAACATAACGTGTCCATTATTTTTTATCTAATGTATGGTAATTTCTGATCGATTACCCTTAGCATATACTACCTGCGTGTTCTAATGATCACCATATTAATATCGTTAATAGCAAGATTACAAAGGAAAATCAACCTGGTGGTATTTGCTATAAATGCAATTTGTACACTATTTCGCAACATTCTGTTGTCGTTCTTTCGGTTAAAAAATAACTTTCTTCCTTGGGTGGAGATCGGTAAGAGTATATTGAATTAATTTTCCTTTTCTTCTCCAATTGGCGTAAGGTAAGGTTAAATTATTAGTAGTCCAGTTGTTTTATCTTTTTACTGGGGATGTAGAGGTTATGGGTTCAAGCCCCCACAGAACATCCATGTCATTAAGCGAGCTTCAATTGGTTCTCTCTATCCAATGTATTAAATGAGTACCAGGTAGGATGTGAGAATTATTGCGTTTAGATTAGTCTGTACCATTGTGACATAATTGTTGCTCTCTTACCTCGAATCCATTGTTGGCGATGATTTCAGCAAAAGCCGATGCAGACTTTTTCGGGATGCGGGTCCTATCTGGGTCGTTGAAGTCGATGTAATGAAGACCAAATCGTTCCGTAAAACCAACAGCCCATTCAAAGTTGTCCATGAGAGTCCAGGCGACATAGCCTCGAACGTCAACGTCATCGAGGAGATAAGCTGCAAGGGGGTCATAATTATCATAGTCAATTAAATATTGTATATAGCTGATTATAGCTCTACATTTACAATGTCTGTCTGTTTTAAACCCTTGCAAATTAATGGCGCGAAGAGAGACATTTTTTATGAGCTATCATAGTACACAATTTATAAAAACGTAATTATTAACTCATTTTCCCTCACATCATGTGAGATAGAGTGTAGTAGCTATCAGGGGTACCGGTGCATCTGCCCCCTATCAAATGATGAAGGAGAAAGAAAAGAAGAAGAAGAAAGAAAATAGGAGAGAGAGAGAGAGAAGAAAGGGTGAGGGCCCCTTCCTCATTCTATCCACAAATTAGTAGCCTTGTTAGTTCATATCTCCTCCATCGATGCCCCATCCCCATGATGCATGTGGCCCTTTAATAGCTAGACTCACATGACCCACGATACGACGAATGAATATGAATTATGCTTGGCATGCATGACTGAAAATGAAACAAAATAACATTATAAGCTCCATAAAGACAAATGAACAAGAAAAAAAAAGTCCAAGGAGGAGGTGAGAGGTGATATATTTATGCACTGATTTCCAAAATACGGTGGTTGAATAACTATGACTTAATAAGATAACGTATACCTTTGAGAACTTCATTGATGTAAGCCCGGAAGTAATTCACCCGGATGTCATCATTCAGGTCATCAGTATCAGTGGTTGCCATGCCATTCTCTGTGATGTATACAGGCACGTTATATTCATTGTAAGCCCATCCCAAGAGTCTTCGGATACCCCAAGGTACAATCCTGAAGCCTTCGTGTTCCGTAGAGGGCCACTCTGGATCCTTGAGAGGTAGCACATCTTGATCAATCCAGTAACTAACGGGTTGGTTGATAGAAGGAGCTGGGAATACTAGACTACTGGTGTAGGTGTTGATTCCAACAAAATCAGCAGTGTTGACGATGAATGCTTTCTCTTCATTAGTGAACTCTGGTAGACGAGATTCATCAAACCCTTGTCTAATACTCTTCTCAGCTACCTTGGTCTTCATGATGTCTGGATAGTCTCCATTGATGAAGATAGGATGACCAAACCAACCAAGGTAGAACTGATATGCTCTCTCAGCAGCATCTACGTGTGTTTGGTCAGTAGGATCACTAGGCTCATAGTGATCCGAATTCAGGGTTATTCCGATCTCTCCTCCCTAAACAAAACACAATCGGGCAATGGTAATGGTGGTTAAACAGTTTTGTAGTTTTTTAACCAGTTAAAGGGACGGTAAAAAGATGTTACCTTGAAATGTAGACCGTAATATATATCTTCAATAACAGTATTCAATAACTAACAAATTGATTGAAAGTCGTGCATATCTTGAGCCCTTGGGTTTCATAGATGCGTACAATAATTATGACGAATTGTTTGAGTGATAAAAATCCTATCCCACGCACAGACGTATAGTCACCAATCGGTGACCATATATTTAATACATTTTCATCAAAATAGATTTACTTCATAATTCAAAGCCACGTCATAAATTTGCATACCTTTGAAATATTCCGAAAATTTATAATCCTTACATTTCCGATTTACAAATTTCTTTTACACAATGCCGTCGGGACGAGTTAAATAGTTTAAAAGATGAACTAGAAGGGCGCACTGAGAATGTGGCGCCATTCTGAGGGTTCGAATACAAACCTGTGTTTCTCGGTAGGCGCTGTCATATACATGGTATGCACTGGCATGTGCTTTGATGATAGTGTGTGCTACCACATAGGTAATGGTTCCATCCCCGTCTATACCAGGAGCAAAGTCTCCTGTACCATGCCCTAACATGGTCACTACCCATGGCTCGTTAAAGGTAATCCACAGCTTCACACGATCACCAAAGTTACTAAAGCACAAATCAGCGTAGTCTCTGTAATGCTGAATGACTGATTCATTCTGCCAACCTCCCAGGTCTTGTAAGGCTTGAGGAAGATCCCAGTGATAGAGAGTGACCATAGGAGCAATGTCTGCATCAAGCATGGCGTTCAGGAGGTTGTTGTAGTAGTCGATACCAGGTTGGTTGATGTTGTTCAAGGTGCCATCAGGGAGGATACGAGACCAAGAGATAGAGAAACGGTAGTAATTCAGACCCATTGCTTTCATGATAGCAATGTCATCCATGTATCTGCCAAAAAGATTAATACCAAAAAATATAATATTTTAAGTTCTAAGCAATTAGAAGTGACTCACCCCTCTCATTCTCATATTTTTGTTTTCAATTGTAGGCCAAATTGATAGCGATTTCAAGTGGACATGAATCGCACCCCTTCTCATTTTGTAGAAGAGAAAAGAAAAAGAAAGGCACTAACTGGAAAACAAGAGGGAGTGAAAATGTAGAGTAAATCGAGAATGAGGGAGAGAGAGATAGAGAGAGAGATAAAGAGAGAGATCTTGTCAAACCTTACTTATTGTAGCTGTCACATGTAACATCTCCCGTGTCATTGTTAGCGATGTTACCAGGCTCGTGCGTGAAGGTATCCCAGATACTGGGTCCCTTTCCATCCGCATCCCATCCGCCTTCAATCTGATAGGCCGCTGTAGATGTACTCCACAGAAAGTCATCACGGAAAGTACCATACAAGAAAGCATCCCGTTCCGGGTCATTGAATACATCTGGATAGACAAACTCCGGTTCGGATTCTTGTCCCGAAACAGCAAGAATCAACTGTAAAACACCAATCAATATTAACGCTCTCATCGTGGAGCCTTGGACAGGACAGGAGGGACTACAATGTCTGATGGCATTAAATCGCTGCCACTACCAATAATCACAGCAGAATCATATACTGCTCAGGCAGTGCTTTAAATAAACCAATGATAAAAACAAGTTCTGCAATGACCAACCTGTGATATCACCGAATGAGATGTGTTTGGTTAAGATTTATCAAACAAATAGGAGATTAGGAAATATCTAAAAAGGCGACACTTTTATCAGTGATGATAGCTAATCCTCGCTCTTATCCAATCCTGATCGTGCCTGTTTGGTGTTATATCATGGTTAAAGAAGATTAATGATACAGTCTAAGATTTTAGGATAGAAAGATAAACTTTACAAAAATTCAGTGGTTCCACAAATATGTGATAGGAATCAACATTCTTACATCTGTAAGAAAGGCCAAAGAATTCACTCTCAGACGCTTTGCAGTTGATGTTTGGTTATTTTATTTTGAAGGCAACAAAACAGCCCCTGTAGAAACACAAGAGTAAAAACAAATGTAAATTAAAAACATCATAATATTCAAATAACCAATTACATAATTATATACTTCATGATCTGTATCAGCAACAAAGAAGGTGTTCAGTAAATAAGTCCATTATAGACCAGCTTCAAACATTGCATCAACTAAATAATCATCACTATTATTTTCATGACTTCAATGAACAGGTTAATTAAATAATATATCATGTCTAATATAACGGCTGAAGGACAGTTAACTTTTCATTTCACAATATAATGCCTTACATCACTTAAGCAAAACCTAAATTACAGTTGAAGTGTAAAAATTAACAACAGATTCATTCAATACATAATGCAAACAATATCTTTTTAATACAAATTAAAAACCAACAAGACTCACCGCCCACACTATATAAAAAAAAGGCTTGACTTCAACGTACGCCCTTGTACATGCATGCAATACAGTCTTTGTGGTCCTATGAGGGATAAAACGTAATATATTACAATTAACATACAGCAAAATTCAAAGGTATAAATACATACAATTCAGTTATAATAGACCATTAATCTGTATAAAATCGTAAAACATTGTACCACCAATAAAATTAACAAGTGTGAGTTTAGGATTTCACTTCGTGTACATGCACATACGACACTCAAATACTATAAAAAGGATCGCATTGCAAGAACCCATTACACACTCAAATTATGCCAATATCCATAGGAACATCAATAATTGTTCAACAAGCATATAAGTAGGATACATGTATTATATATAACAATAAATAAATGTAAAATTTATAAGGATAATCGAATGATTAACTCACATGTAACTCGATTGCCCACTATGCACGTGCACCACTTGTGATTTCTCTGCAGTAATGTCTTCTCCAGTAATGTGAAAGCTGTTGCAAGAGAGGCATTAGTGCACACTGAACAATAGCCTGCACCAAACCCAGGTCCAGCCACAGGAGGCAAAAATCTCACAATACTACACATCTTTTTAAGAATGATGTTTTTCATTGGTCATTGAGCCAAACAATTTTAATGAGGAAAGTTCATTTAACTTTTTAAAACCTCTTTAATTAATTTAACTAATTTGTTATCATTTTGTAAGCAATCTGTACCATGGTACTCGATGCACTTCAAACAATTACATAATTTTGAGTTGTCCTTGCTTTTAAGAACGAATTCAGATTATTTTAAGCGCATGGGGAGCAGCTAAAAATGATAATCTACTCCAGTCTATTATACCGAGCTTAGGGCAGGTAATCTGTATCAGACTGGTCTTACTTCGTTTTTAACTTGGTCTCGTTTTGGAAAATATCAATTTTCTATGATCATCTATCACGGTCAAGATTTAAAAAAAAAATAATGACAGACCTCACTAAAACTAATACATAAAAAATGTTAATTTAATTAAAATTTTGCTCTTATTTTTTGGAAAAACATGGAAATAGAGAATAATATCACAAAATAACTTACCATGGTCGACAATCGACATTACCATCTTGGCAGAACATGGAAATAGAGGATAATATCACAAAATAATACTATATGGTCGACAATCTACATTACCATCTAGGCAGAACATGGAAATAGAGGATAATATCACAAAATAATACTATATGGTCGACAATCTACATTACCATCTAGGCAGAACATGGAAATAGAGGATAATATCACAAAATAATACTATATGGTCGACAATCTACATTACCATCTAGGCAGAACATGGAAATAGAGAATAATATCACAAAATAACTTACCATGGTCGACAATCAACATTACCATCTTGGCAGAACATGGAAATAGAGGATAATATCACAAAATAATACTATATGGTCGACAATCTACATTACAATGACAGGATGTCGAAAGCCTTTTTTTATTTTCTTGGCAGAATTAGAAAAACAAGTATTAGGCCTATGGAATTTCCAAAATCATTTATAGTATTAATATATTGCCTTGTATTTTTACTATTATATAATTCTACATATCAAGATCAATAAACAAACATTTACGATAAAGCAATGTTGAGCTTATTGAATAGGAATTGGTTGCTTTGATTTTCCTAACATTTTTTCTGCATGCGGTTTCATTCCTTGGCATACCGTAATTAGACAGTGAATGCATTGTGTTTCTTTCTTTATTTCTGTATTCAATTTATAGAAAGAGAATACATTAATGACATTATGGAAAAAATGTATTAATGAACAGGAGAAAATGTGTTAAAATAGAAACAAATATATGTGGGAATTTAGATAAGAGACATGTAAACAGAAATCAAGGCAATATGTACATACCAGTGTTTGCATATAAGTCCGAAGGGAGGTGGTCGTAGATACATTGTTGTATAGTGTATAAAGTTGACAAAACTCCTGAAAGATGTCTTTATGTAATGATAACTAAGTGTAAAGTCGTTAAATGTCTCATTGTTTTTTTGTGATGTGAGTCTCTCTGCACTCAATCTCAATATCTCAAGTGAATTCGCTTCCTTAATTATGTCAGTTTCTATTCATATTTGTTTAATACATTTTATTTAGAGCACTATGTTGTGTTAGTGGAAAAAATGAACCGGCTGCTCAATTATTGGCTAATACTGCCTTAAAGACATCCGGCAAACAACCATGATCGGAATTCAATTAACATTCTATACTCAATTGATTTTAGTTAGTTTGGTAATTTAAAAAAATATATATTTACATACTGCAGAAAGACCATCCTTTTACAGTCTAAAGTTTTACTCTCAACGGAGATCCCCTCTCCCCACCCCTTTCCCCGAAGTTATTCTCGTTGGTTTGATATACGAAAACTATAGATTGCTGACTGGAAACCATGACATATACTTTGATAAACTCCGCGGCCTGGCCGTCAACAATAAAAGAACCTTATACACATTGTCATTTGCCATTTTCTGCATTTTTGTTTTAGAAGGTTTATGATGGCTTTACAAACACTCTAATTTATGTAAAACAAGTACAAAGTACAGGTACAAAGTTGAATACGTCTTCATAGAGACCGAAGAATGCTATTATATAAGCTGTAAATAACGCTGGTTGCGTAAGTCAAAGTTTGCGAACTCACTTCACTCTAAGAATGCTTCATATCCTATCTTGTCAAATACACTAAAAATTTATCAGAGTATTATACAAGTGTGTGGAGTCAACACGTATTTCCTTTGGATTATTCAAAATGGATCTTCTTCAAATGACTTTAGTATTTTCTTGTTTAATGATTCCCGTGATCGGACTTGACGACGAACCCGAGTTCGTTTACCCTGATCGATTCAACGATCCTGAGAGAGATGCTTTCCTCTACGGAACATTCCCTGAAGGTTTCATCTGGAGTTCAGCGACGTCATCATATCAGATCGAAGGAGCTTGGAATGAAGATGGGAAGGGAGAGAGTATTTGGGATAGATTTTCCCAAGAGGGAGGTAATGTTGAGAACAATGATACTGGAGATGTTGCTTGTGACAGCTACCACAAGTAAGTACACTGGATATAATTGTATTTTGTAATGTCAACACCTCCCTGTGTCAACGAAAATTCTATCCAGCAGTTATTGTTATTTTGTTTTTAATCAGAGTAGGCTCTCAGGCTAAAGATTGACTGTTGTATAAAGACTTGCTCGAGAGAAGGGATATACCAATGCACTCATCTTGTTATATGAAATGCATGTGAAGATCTATCGTAAACAATTTGTTTTGTCTAATGTAACCTGCTTCTGCAGATCAAGTCCCTTGCCGTTTTGAAAGAAGTTTATCTCTGCATTCTACTCTCGTTATGTTGTTTAGTACATTAAAAGTGATTATTACAGAAAAGTGAAAGTAGAAATGTAACTTCATTTAGTACGATATTGCAGATTGAATATTATATTGATTTTGTAAATTTGTAATATTTTTTCTAGGTACAAAGAAGATGTTGCGTTGATGAAGGCGATGGGTCTCAAGTATTATCGCTTCTCAATCTCTTGGCCTCGAGTTCTCCCTGACGGTACTCTCAACAACGTCAACGAAGCCGGCATCGCTTACTATAACAACCTGATCGACGAACTCCGACTAAACGACATCACACCCATGGTCACTCTCTATCACTGGGATCTACCTCAAGCATTACAAGACGTAGGAGGCTGGGCTAATGAAACCATCATTGATCACTACAATGACTACGCTGAACTGTGTTATCAAAGGTTTGGTAGTCGTGTTCCATTCTGGATTACATTCAATGAGCCATGGATTGTCACTCTTCTAGGCCATGCTAACGGATACTTTGCTCCCGGTATATCAGAAGATGGTACTACTATCTATGTAGTAGCTCATAATATCATCAAATCACATGCTAGAGCATGGCATACATACAATGATACCTACAGACAACTACAGGTGAGTCCTCTACATCCACTTGTAGGATGGAACAACCTGATCAGCACGACGGTTGTTTTTAATCGGAATCCTACATAATTATTATAGAGGTCTCACATTAAATTATTCTTTAAATTTTCATCGGACTTTTTTCTGCATTCAAAGAAGGGTTGTTCATTAATCCAGATCATTGTTGACAAAATCCAAATCATTTCTTGTTTCTTTCTAAGAAACTTTACAGTTATAAAATATAAAGAGGATTTCAAGTTAACGGCCTATTTTCGAATTGATATAAACAGTAACTAACCCTGCGATTGCTTCCTACCAATTCTAGTAGTTCATTGGGTCAAACGAAATGAATACCTGTACTGTCGTAATGACAAATTGAATAGGGATTAGATTTAAAAAATCAGAAATATAGCTAAGGAGATTATGTCATAATACGATTTGTTTGCTTCTCATCTTTTAATGAAAGTAAAGATGGTGAATCTATAAGATATCGACATGATAATTAACATAAGTTATTATTATGATCTGCTTTACAATTGTAGAATCGTTTAATATTTTACATGGATATAATAATTCCTTTCTTTTCTGCACCCTGGAATTTTCCTGCTGCATAATAGAACGGTCAAATTGGCATCACTATGAACTCAGATCACGTAGAGCCATACGATCCAACCAACCAAGATCATATTGACGCAGCTGATCGATGTCTACAGTTTCACTTCGGTTGGTGGGCTAATCCAATCTTTAAGAATGGTGATTATCCTGAGATTATGAAGACATCTATAGCGAGTAAGAGTGCTGCTCAAGGCTTCACTAAGTCTAGACTGCCTGAATTCACCGAAGAAGAGAAGGAATATAATAGAGGTAAGAGGAATGGCCAAGTCATTGACGGGACACTGGTCGTCGAATACGAGAAACAAGAGCAAACTGATGGATGGGAATATGAGAGAGGGATCGTATTGTCTTGCCCTATTTTCCTTTCCACTGTCCCTTACTCTTTCTCTTCTTCCTTCATTCCCCTTTCTCTCTCTCTTTATTTCTCTTCTTTCGGCGGGGGCGGGGCGCATTTGATTTGCGAGGTGCTTTCCTTAGCTATGGACCACTACAAATTACAGTATACACTGGTATACGGGTATAATGATCGTACATTTTTAGATATCTTTGAAGGTTAACAACCCTTTTTTTAACGTCCTTTCGCAAACCGCTTATTTTATCATTATAATTTTTTTTTAATGTGTAATTTTGTTCTTAATGTATTCGAGAGATAGAGGAGTTTTCATTTGAAGAAAAAAAAAGGTAATGATTTTGATGAACTTTGTTCCTTGACTCAGGTACGGCTGATTTCTTTGGTCTGAACCAGTACACTACCCTCTATGCTAACAACACACCGGAGGATGAGAGCAATCCCCCTGGTTACCTCAAAGATCGTAATGTTCTGACCTTTGTTGATGATGATTGGGAGACAGCAGGTTCATCATGGTTAAAGATTGTACCATGGGGGATAAGAAACATACTCAAATGGATTGATTCACAGTATCACGTGCCAATCTACGTCACAGAAAATGGTGTCTCCACACACGATGTATACGAGCTTGATGATGTCATCAGACAGAAGTACTACAGGGCCTACATCAATGAGGTCCTTAAAGGTATGTGCCTAATATTATGTGCATGGTTTACAGTGAATCCTTTAGGCCCTACATCCCCCACCCTCCATTAAATCATTTTTCGATGTTACATCTGTATATTTTCCACCTTCGATTTATGCATTTTATAGTATGAAGTATTTTGTATATGTGTACTACATTAATATATAATTGTTTTCTTCTTTCTATCTTCCATAGTATTGTATCATAATTCATTAAGCAAAGTGGTGAAATCATTTAGATTCTAAAGCGATCTGCTACATTCATTTTAATCTATAATTTTGTTGTATCTGCCCCCAAATGATGCCCATTATCAAATGCTATTATCATTACGTTCTAGCAATCAAACTGGACGGTGTTGACGTCAGGGGTTATACTGCGTGGTCACTCTTAGACAACTTTGAATGGGCCTCTGGGTACAATGAGCGGTTCGGAATGCATTACGTCGACTTCAATGATCCCGAGCGACCGAGAACAGCTAAGAAATCTGTGAATGTCTACTCCAAGATCATAGCTGACAACGGGTTCATCAAAGAGGTCTCAACTACTCCTGCAACTGAATACACTACTGCAAGTGCGCCATCTCGCAAAACGTTGAGTCATATAACATGTCTTTGTTTCTGCATTCTCGCAAACGTCTGGACGCAATAAAGCTATTACCAGTGTTTATATGGTAACATGTGTTTTGAATTTATTTCAATCACTTGAAATAATTGAAATTTTATGTTTCATCCACATAGAAATGAGTAACGATTCTATTACATGATTTTTATTTAAATTTTTCTAATAATGATCGCTTGACATACCTGCAAATTATAAAGACCTGAATTTGAAAATTTAGCTGAAATTGGTTATCTACCGTATCTGCACTACAAGTTGTATTATGCATCAGTTTGTGACTCATAATGGAAATTTAAACAAAACAAACAACCGTTTGAATTTTTCTTGAAGAGGGGAATTATCGGACATAATAATCCTAAAGTAATTTGTTGCATTAGAGTTTGCAAATTCGTACTCTCTCGATTGAAACTTGTTGTTTTCGACATGTTCGTGGCTGGATAAAATAAATGTTGACAGATATAAATAAAAGCACCTCATCATTACTGCTATATTCTATTATTGCTTCATCATTGATCATTAAAGTACAAAGTCCAAATATCAGAGCAAACCTTGCATGGTGATTTCATAGCTTACAGGGTTTTTTTGTTTTAATACTTTAGCATCCATACTGATTTTTATTTGGATCGTAACAATCCATACTAGTCTTTCTGAAACACTGACTGACTGAACAACAGGGGGAAATGAAAAGAGGCATGAGAGATAGTGAAGAGACGAAGGGGCGGGAAAGGGAGAGAGCGAGAGAGAGAGAGAGAGAGAAAGAAAGAAAGAGAGAAGAAGAGGGAGAGAGAGAGAGAGAGAGAGAGAGAAAGAAAGAAAGAGAGAAGAAGAGGGAGAGAGAGAGAGAGAGAGAAAGAAAGAAAGAGAGAAGAAGAGGGAGAAATGAAAAGAGGCATGAGAGATAGTGAAGAGACGAAGGGGCGGGAAAGGGAGAGAGCGAGAGAGAGAGAGAGAGAAAGAAAGAAAGAGAGAAGAAGAGGGAGAGAGAGAGAGAGAGAGAGAGAAAGAAAGAAAGAGAGAAGAAGAGGGAGAGAGAGAGAGAGAGAGAAAGAAAGAAAGAGAGAAGAAGAGGGAGAGAGAGAGAGAGAGAGATAAAGAAAGAGAGAAGAAGAGGGAGAGAGAGAGAGAGAGAGAGATGGACAAAAAGAAAGAGATATAATTTGATACAGTCGAAAAAGTCTTCAGACCCTTTTCTTTAACGAAACGGCATATTATGTCTAAAAGGACAATGTGTGATTTTCAATTCATTCATTTTTGTAATCGTTGGTCTCTAAAAAAGAGCATTCCTCTATCTATTTTATGTATATATATATATTTTTGAGGGGGTACATGATGGGGCTTTAGTCCCCATAGTCCCCGGACACGCTAGTGTTATTAGCTCTCACTCCCGCCTTTCCTTCCATTCTCCCACCCCCTCTCCCTCAAACTCTTTCACAATCTCATTTGTTCCTCTTCTTCTCCCTCTCTCTCTCCCTCCCTCAAAACCCTGCCCCCTTTGCCAGTTTTCCAAACGATACTTTACCTTATCAAGTTTAGTTCCTTGTCTTATTTTCTCTTTACAGTCCCATCCTATTCTTATCCAGACTGTAAACAACTTTGCAACATGCAAATAAAAATGGGCAGGGTTTTACTTGTCATATATAAAAGGGCCTTTAACTTTCACGAGGGAATACAAACAGTCTTTCATATTCAGTATATTATTTTAAAGCACCCCCTCCCTCGTCTTAAGCTCGCCTGCAAAATCAGCTAGTGCTCAAGACCCGCAGGCTTATGATGATAGTACCATTAAGTTATTTACTTGTATGTATAGTTATTTGTATTCATTGACAGGGTACCTATTGATATCATGTATATTGGATGCTCTTTAAATTTTGTTTACAGTAAATACTGCCGAGCCGCGAATCATCTACGGCTTCTTGTCTGAAAACCAAACACAGGCTACACTTGTCAAATTCCGTACTGCATCCTAGATTGCCCTCTTAATGTATTTTTCCAACCTTTTAAATTAGTGTTCAGTTTGCTTTCCCTTTCTTATTCAATCTCTACATGCCCATGCAAGCATTTCTAGTCTGTAAAATACTTTTCAATATGCAAACAATGCTAGTCAGGTATCTATTTGTCATATAAAAACGGCCCGACAACCCACATGAGGGAATACAAAAGATCTTTTACATTCAAGTCTATTGAAAGCATCCTACCGTATTTAAAACAAATATAAGACTTTCTATAGAAGTGAAAAGTAGCTGGTCTGCATTCTCGAGAAGAATCATAAAGTGGTCAACAGAGACACGCGGGCTTGGACATAGTGCTCCATTAAGTTATGTATTTATTTATTTATTTATCTTTCAATATTATTCTGACAGGGTACCTATTGATCTCAGGTATATTGGATGCTATGTTAATAAGTACAATCAAGACTGCCGAGCCACGAATTATCTACTACTGCTTGTCCTAAAGTCTTTGGTGTCTAAGGAGCATTCATCTTTCTTTCTCTCTCTCTCCCTCTCTATTTAGTTTTCATGTAAGAAGAGTTGTAATAATTTCCGTTGTAATAAGTGGGAGGTCATTTCCATAAATGACTTCAGTATTGGTGAAAGCATACATTTCATATATTTCCGAAAACTTGCAAAATGGCATTCATACGTGTCGTTTTCTCGGTTATGATAATGTATCATTAATGCATCAATCATCAATTATCATCAATTAGGTATCAATGGAAAGGTGAAGAGTTTAAATTCATTTGTAAGCTTTGTTATTGTGAACGTAAATAAGCTTGGAATATCAGCCCTCTGAACTGAGATTACCACTGTAGAGGACGTAGGGGGCGCTAGACCAGTAAAGGTCATGGACTGGAGAGGGTTTGTGAACAAGGATTAAATTGTTTATGTATTGGTCAATACTGCAAAAGTCGAAGCTGAGTTTCCTTTCATAATTATACAGACCGATTTGTTAAATAAATATTATTAATAATGAAATTCATATATTTGTCCTTTCTAGCATACAGATGGATTCTGCTATTATTATTAAGGGTAATTGTGTTACCAATATATGTTTTTGAAGGCTTTTGGGGGAAGCTAATTCTTGTAAATATTCTCGGGTTGTTAGGCACACCTAATGCCATGGTCACAACTCACCTTACGACCCCTCGTGGGCGCCTTGCAACCTTCTCACACCCCCTTACCTGCAAGAACCCTTGAGGTGAACTCTCATTAAAAAAAAAACGTAGCCGCACGCATGCAGAGATATACCATTGGACATGTCAAAAAACCTCCTGCATACACTCGCGTGTTCTTGAAGACGCACAGTAGTGGGCTCAAGTGGGGAATTCGACACCATTCGGGTGTTTACCCAATAACAGGCGTTGCCAATCACTAGGGTTAGCCTTTAGTTTTATGACCAACGGCCTTATGTAATGCTCTGCACCAATCGACCGATAGGGAAAAGTCATATCTTATACGTTTCCCTCAGCCGAAGAATCTCCTAGAGACTAGGGGATATTTCTTAATGGGACCACGGTTTTGCTGTGTGCAAGACTTACACACCCATTAATGGTATTTCCACTAAGTCTGGTGTCAGTGAATTATGACCTACTGCACATGGAAACTAACGACCGTCTCCCTTAAAAAAAACGTGCAGACCCGTGTGTGTGTGTGTGATTGGGTTTTTACAGACGTGTATCAATCAGATATGATTATTTACGTCTGGGGACCGACCTTTAACGTCACCATCCGAAAGACGTGACTCAGTTTCGAACCTCTAAACCTCTTGCGTTCGACACAAGGATTTTATACGAAATCCGTGGCAGAGCAGACGCAGAAAGGTGCACAGCTAGCTATACTGATGTGACCATGGGTTATTTAGAGATGATAGGAAAACACGTACCTTTTTGTATTTGGACTTGACTGAATTTACAGATAGATTGAGCTAATGATTCTGGGTGGCAACATCGAGAACTTCTCGAGATATAGCCTAGAATGTGTTACATATGTATTTCATGGAGATTTTGAGTTCCTTTCCGATTAATTCCGGTTACTGCATTTTATATATTTCTGTAAACGTGAAAGACTGTTTTATAAAATGAAAGACTTAACATTTAATGCCCACACATGCCCACTTAGATATTTTCATTTCAAATTGTGTATCTTTTTTAACGCTAAATAGGTTCGCTTGTACCCTGGTTAAACCTGTTTTTTCCATTTTCTTTGTAAACATTTGGGTCCACACAAAAATTATTACCATGTTATAATAAGAGAATATCTGTCATTGGTAATGTCTCAACGCTATGTGCAACAGAGATTTATTTGATTGTTTTCACCACCTGCAAAAGAAGGAAATATTTGTCATGCTTGTTGCGGTGGCTTACACGAATTTGCAAGTTTTTAAAAAACTTTTACAACTTTTACAACTTCTAATGCTTACAAATTTACTTTCCTTGTTCTTATTTTGTAGATGTATTTGACTTTTTGTATTATGTTTACTTTAGGAGCTACGCCTTACCAGTTTTAATCAACCTTTTTTGTAGTTCGCAATTTTTCTTAAATCAGATATAATTTATATACAGTCATGTACATCAGGATATTTATACTGCATACGACATTGCCATTGCTGTTATGGTTGAGAAAGAGATGAAATTGAATCATTGAACCACTATTAGGATTAGAACATCATTGTAAAGGGCTTTTCCATAAAATAAACTTCAACTGTGATAATGATTACGGTAACAAGAGAGATATCACTCCAACTTGAATTGCAAACTTTTTGTTTTAGTTTGTATTGCTCCAGTTTAATAAAACATTGTTATATCTCACTGATTAAAACAGACACACCGCTGTTTAGAGTTATAGGCATTTTCCTCTGCTGCACACACGCACACCCCTCCCCCGTACACACATCTGACATAAAAATTACTGTCTATAAATAAAATTCACATTATATTGCTTTCATTTATCTGCTCAATTTATGAATTGTTGGTTAATGCGGTGAGGGGTGTTTTATGGTGTGGTCAGCTAGACCTATCCTGTTTTGACTACAAACCGAATCCACATTAGGCTTTTTGCAGACACATGATATCATTGCTTCCTGATCTTAGGGTTTGTCGGATATCCTCGAGTAGTTCTCTCACTGTTTAACTTACTAGGGGCAAAGCAAGAGCATTACTCCTAATCAAACTGTTTAACTTACTAGGGGCAAAGCAAGAGCATTACTCCTAATCAAACTGTTTAACTTACTAGGGGCAAAGCAAGAGCATTACTCCTAATCAAACTGTTTAACTTACTAGGGGCAAAGCAAGAGCATTACACCTAATCAAACTGTTTAACTTACTAGGGGCAAAGCAAGAGCATTACTCCTAATCAAACTGTTTAACTTACTAGGGGCAAAGCAAGAGCATTACTCCTAATCAAACTGTTTAACTTACTAGGGGCAAAGCAAGAGCATTACTCCTTATCAAACTGTTTAACTTACTAGGGGCAAAGTAAGAGCATTACTCCTAATCAAACTGTTTAACTTACTAGGGGCAAAGCAAGAGCATTACTCCTAATCAAACTGTTTAACTTACTAGGGGCAAAGCAAGAGCATTACTCCTAATCAAACTGTTTAACTTACTAGGGGCAAAGCAAGAGCATTACTCCTAATCAAACTGTTTAACTTACTAGGGGCAAAGCAAGAGCATTACTCCTAATCAATTTCCCAGTATGCTCACAGCAATACCTTCTGTTGGACTTCAAAGAAAGTGAAAAATTGCATGAAAAATTAAAATGCATAAATATTTAGACTTTGATGAAAAGTTACACTTTATTTTAGGAATATAAACTCAATATAGGTCTTCCATAAAGATGACTTGACACTCAAAGCAGAAGTATAATAGTATATCGATATTGATGGTAAACACCGGGCACTAATTGTCGGGTCGGGAGGGGAGGTGGTTGTCATTAATGAAATATTAGAAAACGAGGCCATTGAATGGGGAAATGGTTTAAGAAGGGACATGTCATGTATACACTCCCCTTCTTTCTCTCTGTTTCTTCTTTTTGACTGTCGTTCTAATAATAGTAATCTGGATTTATATAGCGCTCAATACGAAATACCATCTTTAAGCGGCTTTACAGATATTATTGGATTCGGATTCATTCACGCACAATGTGCACCATCTCCACTCCCTGAGGAGTATTCTTACCATATATGGTCACCGTGAGGGTATATGGCAATTACTAACCCAAAGGCTTTCGTCATCCTACCAGGTTCCCATTTCTCTCCTGGGTATGGAGTGGCAGATGTAGATTAATGCCTTGCCAAAAGACAAAAGTGATAATAGTCGGGGATCGAACCCACGACCTTTGAATTTCAAGTGCTTAAACCACTCGACTACTACACCTCTACGTGATGTGGGCACGAGAAACCAATCCTGGGCATATTGGCTTATATTCTACTAAAATATTAAACCCGACGTTGGGTTTAGGCTTTTGTTCCAAACTGGGTTTGACAAAAGAAGGTATAGTCTGCGGTCTAAGTTTTCCTTTTTGTTAAATGTGAGTTTAGACCGAAGGTCGGGTTTACGAGCCATAATCATACTACAATCATACGTCTCTATAAGGACACATGCACAGCGCCATCTCTTCTTTGGTAATCGGCTGAACGAACGCTACACATTCAAACTGAAAAGTCATTGTACTAATTACCATGATTACTTGTTATTGTCTTTCATGAATACCATGGAGCCTTGTACTTCGTACCTTTCAATTCTCTTGAATCTGATTCGTAAAAGTGTCATGCACTGTTGAAATGACTCATTTTCTTTGAAACCTATGCGTTCTCGTGTGTAAGTTTGAGAACAAGTAAGCAGTCGTTTAGATAGACCTTCCTGTCTGGTATCCAATATGCACACTTCATCTGACTGAGATTGATTTCCTGCTAATGATTACAGACTTAGTGACCTACTTCTTTTACCATAGTCGATGATAGTCTATAGGCGGGATTCATTGCAAAAGTGCTTATTTAATGAATTTTCCCCATTTTGGATGAGGGAGGGGTATAGGGTATTAAAAAATGAGACGTCTGTCGACATTTTCAGGAGCACATACTCCCACCGTTTTACCTCTGACATGCCTGAAAATGGGCAAGAGGCTAAACTAATTAATACTAAATTCAGTTAACTGATTTCTTGTATCCACAAGGTCGGTTTGATGACTAACAGTTTAATATAATTCGTCATACAGGTGTGAAATACATGTCAACATAATTATGTTATAATCATTATTGAGTGATTATGCATTTAATCATAGTTGCCAGAAGATATGTTGTCAGATTATTATGAAAATGATGATTATCTAATAAAACTTTAACATTGGTGTATAAAAAGTATGAACAACATATTGATCACGATCATTAAACTAGTATGAAATCATATTTCCATATAATGCTTATGATTTCAACCGAATGTGACGTACCGGATATGATAAATACATACTGCAATTAGTGTTTGGTAATTACAGTAAAACAAGCAAACTTCCAGAGTGACAAATAGATTTTAAAAACTGTCTCTGTGTATAGGCGACCTTTTACACTACTAAAACACTGATGCGTTTATGTGAATATTGTGTTTATTAGTCTAATTCCAATGCAACACGGTCGGTTTCTATTTTAAATGAAGAGTTAATAAAATTAATTGATTGGTTTAAATGTAATAAATTATTGTTGAATTATGACAAAACTAGATATGTAATTTTTCACACAAAGAAAAGGAAAAAGAAATCACTGATCCTGTTAGAACAGCAACCGCAACTATTGAACGGGAACTAAGTGTAAAATTTTCAGGTACTAATATTGAAGAAATTCTAAATTGGAAATGTCATATTGATTAGGTCTGTTCTAAAATTTCTAGAAGTATTGGAATCTTGTCTAGACTGAAGAATTTTCTCCCAAGGAACATATTAATAAATATTTACAATGCAACAATTCTTCCCCACTTGAATTATTGCAATATTATTTGAGGCAATACATACAAAATAAAACTATTCAAGATTTATATGTTACAGGAACGTGCAGCTCGCTTGATTACAAATAGTAATTATTTGTATCCAAGTATACCACTATCTATAAAATTGAAGAAAAAATATTCCTGTGTTTGATTTGATCAAATTAAAAAAATCCATATTTATGTTTAATTTTCATAAAAAGCTTTTAATTTTCGTTGTTAGATAATATGTTCCCGAACAAATTCTTCTATTCATAATTACTCACTCGTCAAAGTTAATTAATTGAATCATGACCTTAGATCAAGTTCTACAATTACCAGATTCAAATCGATGTACAAAAAGGTAGTTTTTCAAAGAATGATATCCATGACTGAGTAGATACTTCTCTTTCCTTTCTTTCTTCTACTTTTATTTCTTCCATGCTATTTTTTCTCTCCTTTCTTTGATACCTTCTTAATAAATGTGTGTGTTGGTGTGTATGTGCATGCTTTGTATTATGTAATTTGTTTTAAATGTTCAATATATCTTGTTTGTTACAGCCTTACAGGGCCCCGAATACAAGCATAATTCTGCTTCATAGGAATCATAGGGGTCCAAACCCTTATCTTGCTTATTGTCACTGTGAATTGTTTTATAAAGGTTGAATAAAGATTTGAATTTAAAGAACAAAATCTGCAATGAATATGCAAAAATATTTAGAGTTCAAATTTTGTTTCGAGTGCCTAACAAATTAAACAAAATGACCAATTACGTATCATTTGAGCTTTGTTTTGTTACAAAGTTTCACCAGGAGTTTGGACAATACGTAAACAAACTGAAATAAAACGACGTGGAGTTATAAAGCGAAGAGAGAATATTAAAGGGTTTTGGAATGTCTAGCACAATCCGGAATAGGGTTTATTATGAATTATAATGAGTTATATATAGTTATATATATATATATAATGTAAAGCATACACCATGGACCTTCATATTGCTCCATTTCAAAATATGATATGATATGCGCTTTAAAATGAAATTAACTACTTTTAAACATTTATGATGTAGATGCGCAATAAAATAAAAATCATATTATATTCCTATATCTTCTCTAATGCATATCACATGCACACCTTGAGAAGCTCATGCTGATAGAATTTTAAATCCTTTGTCTCTAATAGATCAAGACTTTCATGTAGGCAACATAAATCATTTCAAGTGTCCATTTTTCATTTTAACTGTTGATATGAATATCAAGATAATTATTGTTATATCTCTATTTTATTTCAATGCGTTATTTCGACTGCGATGAACGAAATAGTGCAAGATATATCGGCATGCTTTTCCCAAGTGTGACCATAAATCCATTGCATACTCACACACAATCAGATACTAATATTCATTAAATTTGATAGATAAGTAAAAACAAACTTCAAATTGAACTTACTTTTCACTCACAAAGTTATGCTAGGAAGTTTGACTTCTTATCGTTCCGTTTTTTAGAGAAAGAGAGGTATGTAGAGAGAGAGGGGGGAAGGGTGTGGGAGGAGGGACGGAGAGAGAGACAGAGAGGCAGAAAAAGAGGGGGGATGAGGGAGAGAAAGAGAGAGAGAGAGACAGAGACAGAGAGAGAAAAAGAGAAAGAGAAGGGGAGGGTGGTCGAGCTTGAGAGAGATCACAGTCATAGCCTCCATTGCTTTGTAAATCCACAATATTGTAAAGCTATTTACGGATATGTATGTAAAATTAACCCAAGAAATCAAAATTCGTTCTAACTAAAACTAGATTTGTTAATAATGATATACTTTGTACCTGATAAGCTATATCCATTTTTACGGTGATGGAAACATTGACAACGATGTGCTGGGCAAAGGAAATATTTACTGCGTGTGAAAGAGAAATTCCTTGTCTTAACAACCAATCACAATCCACTTATCAACTTACACTCAAACTCGCACCCATATATTTTTCTCCAAATAAGGAAGAAGAGGGCGGGCATTAGATGGAGAGCAAACTTTACAAGGTTCAATCATATAATTGGCGACACGCGCTGTGGGTGCAAACCAGCCATCGGTAGCTCAGAAACACGTATGACACGAACCAAGTTGTTGGTGTTAACTTTCGTTGATAGAAGTATATAAATATCAAACACGAACAAATGTAGGACTGTGTAAAACAGTAGAATTTACCTTGGAGCTATGCCACTGAACTTGTTCATCTTCGGGAATAGCACAACCAGATGCTGACCAGGCCAGGCCAAGTGGACTATCTGCAGAGTGGGTTACTCTTTCGTCGAGTCTACTTGTGAATTTATTGAGCGCTGGAGTTGGTAACATGTAAATATTTATGAAGAAATATTGATAATTTGGGACAGATAGCTGATTTTAATTCATAAGTTGTTCTCATATTCATGCTGAACATTTAAACATTTCATCATGTCGGTTCTCGGATTACAAACTGTTCTTCTGTTTGTGTTGACAACCTTAGTGACGATGCTAGCAGTACGTTGGTATCGTCAGAGGTCTCGTTTACCGGGTAAGCTGCCGCCTGGTCCATGGGGTCTCCCGCTGATCGGCAGCATATTCAGCTTGGGTAAACAGCCACATCTAACTCTGATGGACATGGCTAAAAAGTATGGCAATGTGTTCACTCTCAACCTAGCTGGTCAGTTGGTCGTTGTCCTCAATGGTTATGAATCTGTCCGAGAAGCTTTGGTCAAAAAAGCTGGAGTGTTTGCTGGACGTCCACATCTAGCTCTAACTCAAGAACTTACTGAAGGCCAGGGTAAGATCATCCTCTCATATTCTCTTCAAGATCATGTCTTTTTACCCCTTTCACAATTGACATTTTAATTAACAGTGATCACCATATAGCAATATGGTCTAAACTAATCGTAATGTTCTCTCTCTCTAACCATCTATTTTCTTTAACCCATCTCTTCCTTTCATATTTGTTTCTTTTTAATGAGTATGTTTGATGTAGAATGTATACTATTAGTGCAATTAATTAGGATTGTCTGACAGGGATGTGCACTCACTCAGTCTTCAACCAAACAAAACCTTGAAAGAATGACAAAGAATTAATTTAGCACATGACAACAAGTTGACATTCTGCTGGTAACAGAATTTAGGCCATACTATGTAATAATTATTTATATTTTTAATTTGGCAGAAAAAAAACTTAATAACACAAGAATAGACAGTGTGAAGTAATAAATATAGTAGTGGATTGATGGGTGGAATCATATTTTTCAAATTTTCTCAAAGTTCTCTCATATGCGATTATGTTGTTACCATATTGTATTATATTGTTTGTTTGAGGAAGTAATAGAGTCGATAGTTACACTGTGTTGTTGATCTACTTCTCTGTCTAGTCAAGTTCACTCAATCAGAAAAGGACAGCTTTGCATATATATGTCTAGTTCATCAAGTCAATATTTTCGAAGAACTTACATGGCGATTGTCGGTAAGATGGTGATAAAAGCTTCGACTTTCGGCACGTTTCAACCTTTCAATTTGATCACACATAGAGATGGACTTTGACATGTATTCAGCAATATCAACCCCCCAAAATAAATCGTGTTCAACATAATATTTGTCATTTGATTTGAAGTGCTTGTGTTCATAAGAGTAGTGTATATGAGGAAGTAAATAATGAATTAAACTTTGTGTAATTCCAGTGAATTACATAACTCTATTTCTTACCCTAACTCACAGTACAGCTCTTTAATATGTTTACTTGCGTTTTAATAGCATAGGAAGTCTATAACAAAGTAGAGAAAATGGAGAAACTTTTGCCAGTCAATGTGGACTAATTGGTCTCGTTTCGTTTAAACTGGTTATTCACCTCTCTATTTCGATTTTTGCAATCGCTCTTTATCAATCGATAAGATGGCCTGTTAGCAAACATTGTTCCATCCCATAGAATGCTGTACAATGAACCACGAACTGCATGTACCTACTGGTTCTAGTTTCGTTAGTATTTAAAAGTGGCTTGTCAATCGATAAGTATTTGCGTGCGAGTCACCTCGAGCTAAAACAATTACATCAGGATGATCATTATTGGTAACAACATTGTAACGACCAAACATCAATAGGCTATGACAAATGATTAATGACAATATCTCAAACATGATAAACGCGACATAATGTCACCAAGCCCTAGCACTATAGTTTTCTATTTCAGTTTCATTTTTGTCCATTAATTACTTCTCTGTTTACCCCGGTACACTTTGTGATACATTAAACATTGGCGTCTGTAGACGTCATGTTAATACTCTCTTGGCGGGATACAATTAAAATCTATCAACATAGCAGAATGAAAGAACGATGAAAATTGATCACCTCCACAATTTCCATTGTCGCTGTTGTATTTTTATATGCCGAAAATAATTGTTGTCGGTAGATAGCAAGACAGAAATATACTATATAGAGCCAGGCATCGTATGCATTTTATGAAGAAACTGTATTCTGTAGTACACATGTTGAAACATTATGATTATTAAGATAAAGATAGGTAATGATATAATACGATACAAACATTTCGGATAAAAGTTTATATGTTTTTCGACAAGGTATGAAGTCAACATAATTTACGCGTCTGTATATATCGGTTTACCGATAAACATGCTCAAGCGGTGACCGTTTGTTTGTTATTTGTACCCAGTGTACTCTATTTAATGGAGTATTTGCTGCTCAGGTCCTAACTAGATAATAGCCTTTGTGTGGAGATGATTAGATTGTAAGCTGAAAGAGAGATTACGTCATATGGGATCCTATTTAACCGCTGTCTTTATACACGAACTTGACGCTTCAGAATTGGAGTTCGGTCTCCAAGGGACCAAAACGTATACTTTCTTCATTTGGATCATACTCATAAAAACAGATTGAGACTTTGAACTGTGTTGTTCAACAAAAGAAATGTTGTCTTACACACCCTTAATACGAGCTTTACCAGTACTCCATTCACCCGTCTTTTACTTCGAGACTGGTGTTTGATCAATACAAAGCGAGCTCCTTGTCCCATGGCTTATTCGGTATACCTCTTTTCATGCTTGTTTTTACAATAGCTCTGGCAGAAAATGACAAACTCAATATTGGGTTTAGAAGGAAGAAGAAAACTGTGAAGGTGGAAGTAATAATTTCAGGTGTCACTCGACACAGCTTAACCAATAGCCTTCATAAACGAGTGTTAAGAAGTTAGTGATTACCTCGTAGCATACACTGACACAGAGTATTAACTGGAAGGATGTTGGTTGTGCATAATGCAGAGTATGGTGTGTTATGACACCTTTTACAAGTTACTATACGTGGTCTATACAAGATAATCATAAATAGGGGTTATTGATTGTTCATAGAGTTCAATCAATATGAACTGTTTTTCACAATTACAGTCCTATGAACCGAGCAAAGGATGGACTTAGGAAGGAAGAAGAAGAACGGTAAGGAGAACAGATCGAAAAGGAGGAAGAGAAAGAGAAGAAGGAGAGTTAGAAGAATATCAAAGAGGACAAGAGAAGGATGATAAAACAGAAGAAAGACTAGGATGGGATGTTGCAACGAAAGTATAAAATCCTACAAAAATATGTTTATACAAACATAACGAGGGAAAAGTTTATAAAAAAAATTATTAATCATGTATTAGAACTTTACTTTTATTAGTAGGTCTAAGTATGTAATCGTATCAGTCTTGGCGTGTCAATAAAACTTGGGTAAATGAATGGTATTAAATGAGCAGAAGGATTTATCGGTCGTTTTGTGTTAGGGCATACAGTTATATAGGTCTTATGAAAATACCACATTTAGACAACACGGTAATACTGGTAAAATGACGTATATTGATTACAAAGCTGAATGGGAAGACCACTGACATTATTATAGGAAACACATTTTCTACGTTTTAGTCAATGTTGAAAATGTACGAATGACTTTATTAAATTATCTTAAAATATGGAGCTTTGCGTTTTGGACTTGTATAGGTTGGGAGCAAATTTCTAAGGTTTTTCTATTGTTTATATAACTGCAAATACTATTTTTGTTTTGTTCACAATAGTGATTTAAGGCAGGAACCCCAAAAGAATTCCTCAAATACTTGAGTAAATTATATATTTTCCTCTGGCTATATGGGTTTCTCTCACTGTGTGTGTTGAGTGAAGCGAAGATGCACAGTAGGCAAAATACGACATGAAAAGGGACGAGCTTTATCACTTTATGAATGCAATCGAGATCTCGAATAGAGATATGAATTTTGTTATTAATGCAGGTATACCAACTCCATGCACACACACAAATAAACCATTATTTTCTCTCCGCTCCTTTTCTGATGCGATTTCACAGGAGACAATGTTCATAGAATTGAATTTAGAAAAAAGAGATGGAAACCCTTTGATATCATTTCAACCATGATTCATGATCCAGTTCCACGCTAAAATGAAGCCTTTCATTTTCATTTTTGAAGAGGAAAACGGCTGTATATTGTTATCCCTTCGTACAGATCTATAACCAGTGAATTAATTTCATAGAGTATTGTTATCCCTTCGTACAGATCTATAACCAGTGAATTAATTTCATAGAGTATTTTGGTTTCATTGTATGTGTTCAATGACTCGTTTCACCACACCATTACATTTGTAGCATGGAGAATAAAAAACCTTAGAGTTTAGCTTGTTACACGCCACATAAGTTACTCCGAGCATGGACCGTCTCGTACCCTATTCAACTAGTATCATAAAATACATCTAGTGAAAAATAGAGTTAAAATAATGGGGAAATTGAGCGGGGGATATGGAAGTATATACTGTACTTGTTGACACTGTACTCTTATTATTATGATACCCAAAGTATAACGTGTATGAATGTATTGACGAAATGTCATTCTAAATGATTAATGTCCTTTGTCCTTTTCACTAATTGCGAATGTGGCGCCGTCGCTTTTTTCGATCTTTTCATATTAATGCAGGTTGAGCATTAATATAAAGCAGTTACAATACTCTATGTATGTAACCTGTATTTTGAATAAAGCTTGATCAAATATGTTTATAACAAAACAGTACTCTCTTATTTTCAAGGACTCCTTTTACAACAAGTAACATGATATTAGTCATTTGAAAACGCTGATTGAAGATATCTGTTTCACTTAAAACTAGATCAAAAATTCGCTATAATTTTGATAAATATTTCACGAAATAGGTATGGTCACGTATGCTATAGCTTCATACATCTGAGCATTTTAAATGTGCTTTCAGTTTCATATTTCTGCACTGACGCTTAAAAGTTACAGATTTTATTTTCTAAAAAATGTTATTAATTTTCGTAACCAAATATATTCTACAGACAACATAGCTACATGAAATAGTAGATTAAACTTCAGCTAAAGTGGTTACATGCAGCTGTTGTGAGAAATCCTATTTCTCATGTGATATTATTGGTGCAAAGCAAACTGCATCATCCCCCTAAAATGATTTTGCTTGGTGCCTGCCTGGTTACGAATATTGAGAGCTTTATAAACTGACCACACATTAAGTCAAATAACATCTTCACTGATTGAGGGACGCTTTGAATTACATGTACTTGTTTATTTGACGAATTTTCCTTCTCACAAACACAGTCCTGAAAAAACTTTGAAATATAAGTCCCTGATATCATCGAATATCGTACCAACTGTGGAGATGTTTATTAGTTGAACCTTGATCAACACAATGATATGAAGTCCACCATGCCCACTTTGGTGACTACTGACGATTTCGTTACATCGTTATTTTGGAAATCTGGCATCCCCATATGTGCGATCTCTAAGGTGTGCGTTTCTAACTGAAATCCTCAAGTACTACTCATCTCTTTTTAATTTGTTCAACATACATTACACCCTTCTGATTGAACTCAAACACGAATGAATATTGAGACTGGTATGGGAATCATGAGAACTGTTTGATATGATCTAATCTATTGTTGGTGGAAGGATAAGGAGGTGATGTTGTTAATAAGGAAGAATTCTTTGCTAAGGAGTAGTTATTAGTGACTCAGGGTCGTCGGTTCGACGCCTACCTCGTCACCACTCACTCCATGATCACCCCATGCATGCTGGGTCACCCTGTAAGCCTACCTCGTCTCCACTAACTCTACCTCTCACCATGCCTGCTGTGTCGCCCTCCAAGCATCTTGTGTTGATACTATCGCAGCATCAAAGACCCTGGTATCAGTATCATGGCTTCAAGCTTATCTTGTGGATCGTCCAAACGAACCAAGGGTGAAACTCTGCCAGGGGGAACACATTCGGAGACTTTCATCATTTTTCTCATGATTGTGATAAACTAAAATGTATCAAGGGCCCTTCCTTTGTTAGAAGGAAGCAGAGATAATCAGAAAGAGAGAGAGAGAGAAAAAAAAAAAGAAAGAGAGAGAGAAAGAGGGGGAAATAAAGATATGTAAAGGGATTGGGTGGGGGTAAAGAATATGAGGGCACACCATTGCACAAGCGATCATTTACACACCAACATTGTTTTAGGGGGAAACACAATGACTCAATTTCTGAAGTCTAATGAAATGAACCAGTGGAATACGTAGTATCAGGATTTGAGAATCAGTAAACCGCAAAGGAGCATACAGCTGAATATGGGATGATTAAGATGATATGACCTTATAGAAAGTACAGTTCACGTAGATGTCCTGGTAGAGAGTCAGGTATAGCCTCAGGGTGACAAACAAGCATTGGTCCAAAGAAGCTCCAGGCCATTAACTCATTAGATAGCCGGATAGAGCCGCTCACTGCTGAAGATGCTAACATCGATATTCAATTTACTCAATCCCCACTTCATGCAATCAATTTGCACGAATTTATCATGTGAAGGCTCTGAAATTGGATTAAGGATCTTGCAAAGACCAGATTTAGATGTGCCTTCTGTAAGGTTAAATAGGAGCCTTGTAAGACATGAACAAAAGCACCAAAGATTTACAAGATTCCGCGCGCTTTTCTTGCCTGTCTGTCTTTGTTTATGTTGTGTGTCGGAAGTTCCTTTTTACGAGTTGGACGGAGCGGACATTCTATTAGCAATACTGCTGAAATATTTCCGATTTTGTTTGAAAACGTATGTAAAGTATAATTCCAGTAATATTTAAGCTTACAAGCTTGTCTCGTCTGACCAGTGTCCCAAAGTTTAGGCTATATACAACTAATCTAATGCTTATGAAGAAACATTAACACACATTGGCGTCGATCTTATACTGGATTGGGGGCGGGCATTAGTTGGAATATTGCGACACACCCACTCCATCCTGAAATTGACTCCCTTAAAACACACATTACTTACTGTGTGTTTTCTTTTGTGTGAATACTTGGGTAAAGATCTCATTCGTACCAGATACAAAGTTCAGATTGGTAGCTGTTCATCAATAAAGACGATGTTAAAGAACTTGACCTCGTATAGCTTTGTCGTATCCCTTTATATTTACGACTATTGACCATGTTTTTAATAAATACATCAAAGCAAAAGCCCCAGTTGTTTACAAGATTCAAAATGGGTATTATAAAACCTGTATTATCTGATATAAAGCTATGAAAAATATACTTTAAGAGCCATCTTCATATCCCTCCCCTTCCCCCTCTCCCCCTTTCTCCCTCTCTCCCTCTTTCTCCCCCCCCCTCTCTCTCTCTCTCCCATTCTTCCCTCGTACCTCCTTCCTTCTCTCCCTCAATCTGATACTGGAGTTCACTGGATATCATTGTTTGTAAGGTTGATGTGAAAGACATCAACCTGACTATTAAACCTGAACACCTACTGAACTGTTCGAAATAAGTCGTTTCCTCTCGTTCAATTTGGGGCAATTTTATTCTAAGCCGATACTCCTCTAGAGAGAGAAAGAGAGAGAGAGAGAGAGAGGGGAGAGAGATAGAGGGGGGAGAGAGTCTGATATCCATTTTAGTGAAATATTTTATAAAACATTGAACTTGACAGATTTGATGGTATCATTTTGATTCTAGTAGACAAACTGTTTATTTGGGCTTAGTGATGGTAGGGCTTGAGATGAGAGCCAATTACACCAATCTCTGTATATCCTGCCATGGGTGCCAATTTGAACGCTTAAAATGGACCAAGATAGACACCTTTCCAGAGAGAAAACGCTAAATCATGATCCAATGGGATTGTATCCGTTGAGACTTAGCCTCATTTGACAGACATGATAGCGTCTCATGACCAGACCTGAGATATTCAGATGATTCCAAGATCTACTGTTTTCCGATCTTCAGAGCGAATGAGGTGACAGATCCTCTGAAAATTATATACGTGTTTTATGAGGTTTTCTGTCAAAATTAATGAGTCGCTACTCTATTTCTTGATGTTAGCTTATGAAGGTTGAGTTCTGCTTCCAATTAGGTTTCCTGAATTCGTTATGAGTATTGATCAAATTTATTTTATAAACTCTGTGACATTTACTAACACTATACATTGCCAATTTAAACATCTCTCATCAACAATGACAAGAAGGTTGTATGATAAGGAAAATAGACATAGCAAGCTAACGAAATAATGAATTAAGAATCACTCGTTCTTTGTCAGTTTATTGATTGTAATCAACAGACAAATTGATTTTCAGTCCGTGGTCTGTAAACCTTTATAGTAAACACCAGTTTTATAGATCGATGCTGAGAAGTCTGTCTTTTAGCTTGCATGGTTTTACGTCATGTTCACTAGAACATGCTTTAATACACGATACCACGAAATAGTTTCGAACGCAAATAATATATTTGAATTGTTATTCCTTTTTTCTAAGCGGATGCATAAAAGACGAACTAAAATTCGAAGTATAGCTGCATGCAAAATGAGTATTTTAGAATTACCCACACTTTTGATAACAAAAAAATAAAAGCAAATATACAGCAGTACATGAAAGAGACGTGACTTTTATCATGTGATGCATAGTGGTTATGACCAATATACTTTCGAAAGTAGTCAGACCCGATGAGATATGTTTTTGTTTATGTTTTCAAGTTTAACTGTATCCTGATCAACTTAATACACACATTTGACTTCCTTCCTTTCAAACCGGCTTTCCTAATTTATTTCCTAATTACGCCTTTCTTTCTTCTGTGTATGTTTTACCTCTTCAAACCCTTCTATTTTATTCATATTCGCTCTTTCCTGTATTGCGAAATGTTGAAAAGCAAATTAGTAAACATTACTTTTTTAAATTCTAATTGCGAATGAAATGTAGAGAAACGACCAATTAAACATTAAATAGCCATTTTCGTACAGAATTTGAATTTGAATGTAAATAACTTCTTTGAGTACAGCTATAAGATCGTTACTATATTTACAATGATAGAGCATTGTGGAAATGATACCTATAGAAAAAAATAGCAATGGCGTTGTTGATATTCATAAATAAATCCTCCTCAAAATTCATGTTATCCCTCACATTTTACAGAATGTCGAAAACAAAATTTTCCAGAAATAGTTTACTTGCGGATGAACGAGTCAAAATCCTCAACGTACGATATACTGAGAGGATGATATGGTCATTTATTTGTCATGTTTTTGATATTTTCCCTTACGGATATGTGGTCTTTTTTAGAGAGCACACTGACCTATCTAGAATAAGACAGCAAATAATATTTGTGTCAAACTTGAAGGAAGTGTTGACCTCATGGGATCAATCATAATGATGGTTTCCTAACTTTGTTTATCCCAGGAAGTCGTGGACTTGTATTTTTGTTAAGATCCTGACCATGTAGTTTTAAAAGAAAATTGCTTTCAGGTATTTCGTGCCGATTCTTCAGTTTCCGACATCACCTATTGCATTATCGTACGTGCCTTGTGATGAATATGGCGCTGATATATCTTAAGTTGTTGATCAATTTTGATTGCTTGTGGTTTGAATATTTCATTGAAATAACAAACATTTACCCATAGACTCATGAACTTTGACATATATTTTGGGTTGATGACAAGTTGTCATTAGATCCACAGAACTGCAGATTGTTATTGAGGTATAATGTCGGACTGTCAAAAACATGCTCTTGCAATGATTTTCCGCAAAGGGATAAACATAACCTTTTAATTGTCGAATTGAAGCGATCGCACCAACAACAAATTGAACATATCACTTTATGGCACCGTCAATTTCAAGAATGTACTGTTTATTTGTAGTCTCATTTTGTTGTTGTTGTTGCTTATGTTACTCATTATTTCATTTCTGTATGTTGCCATATATCTCTTATATTTCTCTTCACCGTCTCAATCTAACATTCAAACGATATATTATTTGTATGTCTAAAATATGCACAAAAATATGGAAATATGGGGACATTATCTTCATCACAACAACGTTGATCACCATCTCGTGTCAAAATTAAAACAAGATTAAGAAACAATTACATGAAATATAAAGTACAACCAAGGATACACACGGTTTATGACATACGTGTATTAATATGTCTCCATTACATATAATTTGACTTGTAAATATGTAATTTTTATATGATTGAAAGTTTTAATAAACACACAAATAAAAAATAAAAAAATTATGACATGACGGTACCAATTAAAGGCTCGAATTTCAGTCACTGCACTATAACTATCAACACTGAACAAGCTATTGATTTAATTAGTCTGTATCCTTGTCTCTACGCTCTTGTACTAAGAAGACAAACTATATCGTGTATATCATAAAAGTGACATTCAATTATCAAAATCGATTGTAAGGCCTTCTGTTAGGTAACAGAACATGGATTGATTTATTGAACTTTGGATTGATTGCAAAGATTTATGTTCAAGGGCTATTGTATGATAAAAGTAGTTATGAATGAACGCCATTACATTAAGAATGTTTTACACGATAGCTAACTGAGGTATATGCTCTCAGGAAGGTATACATTTAAGGTTATAAAGTGTGGTATTCTTTGCATTTCATTCGTTTTCCAAGTAGAAATATTGTGATTGGATTGGAAAGATTATAGGACTATACAGACACTTAAATTATTTCACATGCGCTAGTTGCCTCTGTTGGTATTCGTGTATTATATTACATGTAATAAAAACATATCATTTACATCCGAAATTGTATGTACATGTTTGAAAAATCACCCTAAAAAGAAAATGAAGCGAATTTCATACCGATTCTCTTACGTAGTTCAGACCTAAATCCTGCAGGTAATCATGTAATGTGGTTAAACCTGTGTTTGTTTGTTTCTCCATGCACAGGTATAGTAGTGGCTGACTACGGCCCGATTTGGAGAGAGCAACGAAGGTTTACTCTCACAGCACTTCGTAACTTTGGTTTTGGGAAAGAGAGTTTTGAAGGTGAGATTCAGGAGGAGATTCGATACATGTTAGCAGCATTCAAAGAGAAAGAAGGATCTTCGTTCAACTCAGATCATATCGTCGAGATTGCTGTATCTAATGTCGTCTGTAACTTTAACTTCGGACGAAGATTTGAATACCAAGATCCCAAATTCCAGCTTCTTGTGGATAGCATCTACAGGTAAGACAGTTTTTTGTCTGTATTATTTTAGAGTTTGTTTATATGTTTGTTTGTGTGGTTTGCTTTTAACCATAGATGAAATTGTTAGTAGCGGACATGACTATAACGACAATTCGAAGCTAATTGCTTTACAATATTACCTTGCATGGTCGTTAAATACAGGCACAATCCCAATATGTGTAACATTTCCACTCCAAGAATATTCTTGATAAGTGGGTGAAATATGATTGCAACAGAGAAGCACTAAAGTATATATAACTATAAATAACTATAAATAGATAAAATTCCTTCTTTGCATGAAAATGATAACCATCAACTTATCTGACTAATTATACTTTTTTCAGCATGTCCACGATTACTATTTCAATCCAAAAGATAATGGAAACACAAGTAATTGCAGCTTGCAATTATCACGATATTTAAAAGAATTGGATCAAAGCAGGTTGCTTTACATCTTGAGTCAGTACAAGTATAGACGTCATATAATTTATGTGGCACTCTTATTTTAAAATTCCAACTTCATGTTTAGAATTTTAGATTCGACGTTTTATGCTATCATTATTCGCATATTATGTCTTCAGATGCAGATTCACTATTTTGTACTTCTCATATTCTCTATTCATATTTAGATTCGCTGAGATTGGAACGAATGCCGCAGCAATCAACTTCTTTCCTTTTTTGAAACATCTTCCTATTCCTGAAATTCGAGAAGTGTTTGAGATTGATAAGGTGGTTCGAAGCTTCCTGCAGCGAATGATTGAGGATCATAAAGTGACTCTTGATGAGACACGACAGAGAGATTTCATCGATGCTTATCTCCTTGAGATCAAACGCAGACAAGAGGTAAATCTTTTCCTCTATATTTCAATGTTATATCAAAGAATCGCTAAGCATGCGCGTAACCATCGGTATTTACAAGGATTTAATATCCCCTGTCTGTCGTACATTCAATTCTTACATCCCCTTATCAAAATAAAATTATTAGTCCGTTACAATCTGATGTAGCTTATCAATGTAGTACACACGTTATTATATATCGTGGTGACAAGTACATGGAATTCCAAACATGAACAAGGAACGCTGCAACAGATAGATTATGAATTACGTTGTAACGTTTTTATTTCTTTTTGAGGAGGCTAACGGCTCCCCTGTGATAATCATGCTACAGATGTCGTAATCATGCTTCGAATATGACTGATCTTGGATTTGTTTGGAATTCTATATCGGATATGCTTAAAGATTGACGTAATTGTTATAATCCATGACGTTTTCTTGACGTCATCTTCGATTTCAGGCAATGAAGAAAGAAGAGAAAATAAGCGAGGCGGATGCTTCCTTTACAGAGACCTATCTCTTTCACATCTTAAATGATCTCATCTTTGCTGGAACTGAGACTATGAGTTCGACTATTCGATGGGCTATTCTCTACATGATTGTTCAGGTATGTAGCATCCAGCATTGGTATACTAATGTCCCGATTATAAATCAGGAACATAGTTGTGTCAGATCTGTACAGAATGTTACGACCAAAGTGAAATCTGAAGTGCAATGCTTGCCTTATGCATTATTGGATCAAAAAGTAAACACGTCTTATCGTTGCTATTTTATTCAAAACAATTTGATTGTTCATTATTTTAATGAAAATGAATCGTCAATAAAAAAAACATTAACATTCGTCATTTCTTGTATTCACTAAAGAGTTCATATTTTTGTGGTTTTATTAGTTTCGAACATTCAGACTTCAATTTACTTGGTTTTTCCATGGCATTTAAAGCCCAAGTCCACTCCAAAAATGACTTACTTTCAATAGAAGCAGAAAAATCAGACAAACCAATCAAAACAGGTTTGAGCAAAATCGGATAACTAATGAGAAAGTTATGAATTTTTAATGGCATGAACAACTTTGAAAATCACTACACAAATTGGCAACTCACTCATGAGTCTGTGACGTATGGTCCTAACTATCCACTAATTATTTTCTTTATATTGATAATATAAATTTCCTATTTTCACCCTAAGAATCTTATTTCTTCACACCAGCATCCAAGTTAGATTGTTAGTAGTATGTTTTTGTGTGGATGCACAAATACACAATATATTTTGTCCAGTTAAATCATGAAAAAATTGAATTTTGATAAACTATTTATATAAAAATCAATAATTATGAAATATAATATTCAGAAAATAGTATCAATTCTTCAAAATTCATAAAAGTTTTTGGGAAATGTCATGCACGCAATATGATACAAATCATATAACCTGGGCAAAGACATAGGGAAATCAAGTTTATGGGGATAAAAGGGAAATTAATGGGATTAAACTATATAAAGCAATTGATAAGTTGCGAGGACATGACGTCACAAACTGATAACCACCTTGGCAATTTGTGTTGTGATTCTCATTGTTTCATAGTTTTACATACTTTTTCAAAAATTCATAACTTTCTTATTAGTTATCCGATTTTGCTCAAACTTTTTTTGATTGGTTTGTCTGATTTTCTGCTTTTATTGAAAGAAAGTTATTTTTGGAGTGGACTTGCCCTTTAAGTTGATCGATGATTAAAAACTCCTTGATTATAGACTACATTGAGCAGGCACGTAGCCACGGGGGCACGTGCCCCCAACAATTTCAAGATCAGACACCCTCCTCTTAGACCCTCCACAGGACGTCGATCAATTACATGTATGTGCCCCCAAAAAAAAAAAAAAAAAAAAAAATCAAACTCTGGCTACGGCCCAATGAGATGGCGACCAGACAACACTACCTAAATGATATTGGGTTGTCGTAACCTGTCTGAAGTTTTATAGCAACAAAAGGTTTAGACAGTAACCCCAATAATCTTCTAATCAATTACTATTTTTGTTCAATATTTTTGTACTATTTAGCCAGAGGTTCAGAAGAAGGTACAAGACGAGCTCGATGCAGTGGTAGCACCAGGAGAACTCCCGTCCTGGAGGGACAGGAATCGTATGCCTTACACTGAAGCTACACTCATGGAGATACAGAGAATGGCTAACATCACTGCCCTAACCTTCCCGCATAAGACTACCGAAGATACTGAACTAGCAGGCTACAGTATTCCCAAGGACACACATGTCTTCATCAATCTGTATTCAGTCCATGTAGACCCGACACAATGGAAAGAACCTGATAAGTTTATGCCGGAGAGGTTTCTGTCTGATGAAGGGAGTGTCATCCATGCCCCGGCTCTCATGCCATTCTCTGCAGGTTCGTAACGTCAGCTTTATAAAGGTCGATATTTATGATTTCAGTTCGAAGACAGATTTCTATAGTTTGTAGGTCCATTCATGAACTACTGATAGAATGTGCCAATTTCTTTAAGCACTTTTTGGCATTAAAACGTGTAAATCGTATTCATTTTTTATTGAAGAACGACCTTGGACAAAGACGATTTGGTCCATATCCCTACAGTCACATGACATACTTTCATTGACCGTTGACCATGTTGACCGATAATACGAATGAATCACGGGTTAGATAATGTGTGGCAGTATCTACAATTACATCCACTATCATCAAGACGAGAAAATGAAAACATTTATACTTTAGTTTACTCTTTTTTGCTGTATCATTTGCAGACGTATATTCACCTTACAATCATAATATTGATTATTCTTTTCTCCATGTATTTTCTATAGGTCGTCGAGCGTGCCCCGGTGAGAAATTAGCTCGTATGGAGCTGTTCTTATTCTTCTCATCAATGCTTAGATACTTCACACTTACCCCAGCTCCTGAGAACCCTAACCCAAGTATCTATAAGAACTATGGTATTAGCTTAAACCCCAAACCATATAAGATATGTGTCATACCGCGTCAGTGAACATTTTAAACTGATCAGGTCCAAGACCTAGCTGGCAAAGATCTTGATGATAAAACTGTGAAATCTTTGATACTTAAGTACTTCAGCAACATCGGTATCGGTACCGAACCCTCTGCGAAGTATGACTGTATGGGCGACAATGAGGTGAGGGATAAATAACGAGATTCGTTATGAATCGAGACAATTAAGAGATTCAAACTTTACCTCGATGGTTGAGGAGCTTGTGAATTCATACCGATGGTGAATATCAAGAAACAATGGACATTTTCCTCACTGAAGAAGATTCCTGATGGATGCAAGGGGTTGTCGATAGTGTGCGATTGTACGATGCAAGGATGTTACTTTTTGTGGAATGTAAAACTTGTTCGTGATTACTATCGAGAATGTGACGCCGTATTCAGTGGACGTAGTCTGGGCCACAGTAACTGTTATAATTATGCAGCTCTTTTGGTTTGCAACTGATTTAGAAAGGCTTCTTGCCTGAACTATGATGACAATCTCTTTCAATCGATACGAGAAATAGAAGTTAATCAAATTTGATAGATTGAATTCAGCAGCTGATAGTTCGTTTAGAAAGCCGTATCATTATATATATATATTATTTCTGTGTAATATGGTTATTTTATCAAAGTAATATTGTACAATTCGAAAGTTTTAGTGATATTTGTATTTAAGCAGTGTCCAGATGAAAGCTATGAAGACAAAGCCTCGCCAATTTCTTTTTAGGAAAAGAAGAATTTTAGGTCACGATCTCACTGAAGTTGGACAGATCTAGCATGGTAAAAATGATCAAAACAAAACTGACATCAATGTATGATATTAATACTTTCAATTAATCAAAACAGCGAGAACTAGTGATGTGATATGTCATTATTCTACTCAGGTCCATATTGTTTAGCTTCTATCTGCAGAACGTTTCTTGTATATTTCTAGTCTCCTAAAGGCAATCAGTATGATAGGTTGAAGTACACTCCCAAACTGCATGTACCATTATCATGATTATTACTATTTATGATATATTATTTATATTATGGTGTCTAATTTATTGAACTTGTGATTATTTATGAATGATTTTAAGTTCGGAGATAATGGTGATATCACTTTACAAAGACTTTACATCGGAAGTGGTATTAGTTTTGAAGTGATTACAACGTGAAGTGTTGTAGCACCGATGGTGTTTGGTGTGATTGAGGTGCTGTGACCATGCTTGTATTGAAATGCATTGAGCCTTCACATTATAAAGTGCCTCATCTGGGTTGTATAGTATTGAACAACAAGCAATAATTATTTAAATTAGGTGCCTATAACTGTACATAGTTCGTTGTCACAACCTTACACAACCATTGATTGAGCATTTAAATTGGGATTTTGCTGAATAGAGGATACGTGATACTATAAACATAGATGCAGTGGTTCGTTTTATTGTTTTCTTGACATGATATGCACAGTGGTTGAACCAGTATCGGGTGGAAACACCCCTACACTTGCCGTTTGAAGGCACTGGAATAGAATTAAGACAACTTATAACGGGTCTACACCACGGGGGCTGCTCAGATACGTTACCCCCTCCCCGTTCGGGGAGGATTCTGCCCGGGATGCATGATTACCAATTTCTGGATATGCCACTGCTTACTTTGTTTAAAGTTTTATCTTTTTGATCACGCTTATTGATTGCAGCTTGTACATCCTCTATTCATCATGCTTTCGAATCTGTCCACCCACAATACAATACTAACAATGTTACGAAACCATCATACTCAAACCAATCGAAGCAATTAAAGAGCTTGCTAATGAGAAACCAAAAGGGTGATAGTGCATGATACTCCTACATACACACTGTCTTGTAGGGTTAACGCCCTTCTTGCTGTCAGATCTTGAAGGACACACCTCTTAGCTTTTTTCATGGAACTTATGATCTTGCAAAAGACAGGTTTCAATAATCAATCAATGGTTGCTCAATGGCTGCTATTTTTGTAATGCTTCAATATAGATTCATGTCACATTGTATTAGATGAGAGGGGTTGCATATAAATGACTGTGATTCATATAATGGTGTAGTAATAAAATAAAAGAGATACCTCATTCTTCATTTATCCTTGTGCTCATCGGTTTCATTTCTTGAGTACTGCATTTCTTGTGAGTACTGGTTAATCCTCTTGTGATTTCTTTTCAAGACTAAATTTACAGATTGATCCCAGACAGGATATAGAGATCAAAGCGAATTTATGGGAGAAGAACTGCAGTTTTATAATCTAATTTCGCCCACCCATTTTGTTTAATGCACGACATTCAATTATAACTCGGTACAAGGACATTATCTAATTTTAGTATCATTAACAAGTGGAGTTTTTTTAATGAAACTAATATTTTCCATTGGTTAGATTTGGTTAAGAATTGTCGCATTTCCCCTGCATATTTTCTCATCAAATTCAATAAGATCTATAGCACGTGATACATACCTGAATATTTTCAGTAAAAACAGAGAAAAATATGACCGGGAGAGAATAAACAAGAACTATGTCCAAGTTAGTGAGGATTTTAAGATTTCCATGTTATTTCAAGTCGCGAGAACGTGTGGAAGTAGCAACAATCCATTTCTTTCTAGAAGCTAAGCCTCGGGTATTCAACCTAGCAAAATAAAAATCACGTGTAGCAAATATTTCAACTTGTTTCAAGATGAAAATCACAAGTTAACATGTCATGTAGATGAACCAGTCTTGACCAAAATTCCCATTAGATGTAAAATTCGGACCAGATTGGCGGTGTTTATGAACTTGAACCTGACTCTGAGACGTGGGGATTTAGACACCCTTGCTTCCGTTTGCCCCAGGCAACGTACGGAGAGAGAGAGAGAGAGAGAGAGAGAGAGAGAGAGAGAGAGAGAGAGAGACCCAGTCATAACGCGTAAAATAATAATCAAACCAAGTTTTTGAAGGTGAAAATCTCAACTCCGTCTTTGCTTCTCATTAGAAATGTGTTAATGTTATAAGAGCGTGTAAGAAGTAGAGTTATTGTATTACACTCTTTGGTTGAGAAGTAGAATTGAAAGGCGATTAAAAAGAGGAGATTAGGTAATCAGAACAGAAAAGAAGGGGAATTTGATATAAAGATTTAAGGCCAATATAGATAACAGAAGACACACGAAGTATTTTGTCTGGTTGTTTTTAATAATGCCCTGTCATGAATTTGTTCATTCTTCATTTGGAAAACAAAAACAAAAGGAATGATCAGGTCTTTATATATATTCATTTGTTTATCGAGTAATATTTGAATTCACCGTTTCCAAACTTTAAAGATCGAGTCCTGATTTCTTGCTGTGAATGATAATTTGAAGTACTTGCTATAATTATACTTCAGTTTAATTCTAAACATTTCTTGTATTTTCCTCAGTATATAAACGTGATAGATTATATAGCAATCAGAAAAATTCAAATGGATAAATACGATGATTATGAGAATGGTGACAGTCCAAATTCAACATTTTCACTTGTTCAAGGATATATTTTGTTGTTGGACTTGAAGACGTTTTGAACGGAATAAGAGATATGTCAAGGCACTCTGGCACGGCAGTAGCTCGGTAAATTGATCTAAGCCAACATTTTAACAAGACGTGTGATCGTGATAAAATGAGACTGGCTTCACGACTCGTCTCTACCACTCTGCAGGGGGTTCGTCAAGAATAGCTCCACAAAAGGAATGGGAGAAGCTTCATAGCAACCTCCCCTCTGATAAGGATAATTCAGCCACACTTTCTACTCACAATTTACAATTCCATTACTCATTTTCTTAGAAAATTATGAATTGATAGCGCTATAGGGTGAGGCAGGCAACGCTGATTCAAATTCATGATATTTATGACAATTTTCCGAATCATGCTTACAATCTTTACAGTACTCCAATATTTATTATAATTACCTTTACTTTCTAATCTCCATTATCTTTATCTGTTTCCTTTGTTTTGCTTCTCTTCTGTTTATTTCTTTCTTAAATTTCTTCTTTCTTTTTGTTTTCTTTGTTTTCTTCTCCTTCTCCTCCTCCTTCTCCTTCTCCTTCTCGCACTCTTAATCTACAAGTTCATTTGAAATTTGATTTACACCTCTTAACAATTAAAAGACTACGGTTTTAATGGGACGAATATTTGGCTGTAAATACGACGCCTATTAGTTATAAACACTATGGATGAAGAATCAAATGAGTTTTTACATACTAGAAAAAAAAATCTTATTTATTTTAATTTATGAGGAATGTAGTAAGGTCAATTAAATATGACAAACGAATAAATATCAAAATAAATATTCCAAAATAAGGACATTGTGTTTTTTGATATTTAACGCATGCCCCGACGTTCCTTAAATTGTAAGCCAAAAATTAGATGAAGAATAAGTAAAATGTGACATGATAGAAGGTCACTTCAGCTATTAAAAACAGGTTTGATAAAATCGTATATAAGGTTGATTAATGTAGGGAAAATGGGATTTCAGTTATCGTAATGAAACTGTCTGTCTCACCCCTTCTCTTATCAGTTGATCTAAAACACTCGAATACTTATGTAAACGTGTTCTTACATGGTGTATTTAATTTTTAAATCAAATCCCTCATCCCCCCCCAAAAAAAAAGATGTATAATATCAAATGTACGAGGTTATGAGAGGAAGTTCGTCTTCATAATTATATGGATTTTTTTTTTTTTTTTTTTTTGGGGGGGGGCATTGTAGTCATTATTAGGGGATTGGCAACTATCCAAACTGTACTCCAGAATCGACACAGTGATTGGTTAATCCAATCATGTGACATATCATTTTTTTTGTTCATTCCATATCACACATATTCTCTCGCCCATCATTCATTCCATACAGACGTATGTCATACCGTAGAATTTGTAGGGTGTCACTTATTGAACATTTTGAATGGGGGTGTCAATCGGACCACATTATTTTGTCGACAGTGTGCCAAGTATATTTCAAAGGATAGAAACAAAACAAGAAAAATACTCACGCACTTATTAATTGCCGAGAAAACTACGAACATCTTTTTTGTTTTCAGATTAACAAAATCCTGACAAAAACAAAAAACAAGCAAAAGGGGAAAAAGATCAAACAAACAAAGAAAGTGCTCAAATATCATAACTTACCGATGAGGGTGAAAAGAGCATCAAGTACTGATATTTTCTACCGGTGGCGCGGGGTATATCCTCCAGCATTGCCCAAGAGAGATCACATTGACTTTCATTGGAAGGCTTCGAACATTTCAGCCTCTCATATTCCTCGTCCAACCTTCGGAAACCGCAGTAATGCATGATAAGAAATTCAACATTATTACAAACACTGCATATTGTTGTCATTTTTAGGAAGCTTATGACTGAACGTCGAAATGTGTGTAGATTTATGGAAAAGTAATGTGTAACACAAACACACCCGCACTCTCTCACACACACACATTAAGTATATGATTACAAACCTTAAACATTTTTTTTTTTTAACTGTGGTCTAAAATTTTTTTTTGTGGTATGGTCACCTAACCAAACACCGGTCTCTTAATACCGGACACCCGTAAATGGCCGTGTATATTCGGAATCAAAATGATATCATCGAAAGGTCAAATCATTTTGACGAGTTGGCCTACGTGACTTGTGCTTGTAACCCAGCGCAACAAAATTGCAGTTGTATAAACAAACAATATTATTTTCGTTATACAAGAACTACCGTTAGGTAAAATGTTCAATCTTCTGAGAGCGCGACTGCATTCGGAATATACAAGGGATTCTGCTAGTAAATTCGGTGTCCAGAAACTTCTTATTTATGACAAAAACGTGGATTTTGTACCTATAGATGTAAAGGGCGCTTTTTTGGGGGTCAAATTGCAGATCTGCGTACTGTCTTAACTACGCAAACACAATATATAGGTGAGTTCACAATCATGCAGTTTTTAATAGGGAAAAAGGGATATCTCAAATTCGTACCGGAGAAATATACATTGAAATATAAATTTTTGTATTTCCAAACTAGCAAAGTTAATTATGATCTTGTCGATCAATTGAAATTGTAATGAATGTAAAAATAATTTAATTTATCTTCGGGTTCGATCATGCTTTTTAGCTTATACGAAATTCGACTGGTTCCATTATTTTGACTATCCTCACTAAATGCCGCTGATTCACTGCTTCAAAGTAAGTGGACTTTATTCATGGTTATTTTATTTGTATGTCACCAACTTACGAAGACATTTCATTTAAAAGCTTTTCCTTTAGAGAGAAGAAATTGAGTGTCCGGTAATATGTTAACGCATCATATACACTGTACACAAGACCTAGAACACAATTTTGTTTCTGTGTGCTTGCCCAACAAATCAACCAATGCCTTTATTTGATCAAACTGGAATCGAGAAGACCAAACATTGCAGATGGCCCTCAGTGTCTATGCCTTCACCCCATCTCCCTTTAACCATTGAGATATAATTGTTAGAGTCAGTGCTTTAACTCAAGGGTTTTAAACTTCAACCACACCTAAGCTCTGCAAATCAAGATACCATGATCCAATTTCTTGACAGTATTACCTCAGTCATTGGATCCCCTTCAAGTCAACCTACTACTCCATTAAAACAACGATACCCCAAACCCCTCATTCCTGTACCGTAGTCAACCTACCACTCCCGGAAACCCCCTCCACACACACGCACATCACCACTACCACCACCACCATTACAATCATCCATCTAGTCAACCTACCGCTTATCCCTACCACGAACCCCTCCCCCAACCCCCATTACCCTAAAGACTAAACCAACCCACCACTCCCTTCCAACTACGTTACCCCCTCCAACATACCACTCCCTTCTCTAACCCCAATCCATTCGTACTGGATGACACCAATCTTTCAGCTAGTCGACGGAACCTGTCAATATGTGGCTGAGGGATTAGTATCAATATTAGTGGAGTGACAATCTAAAATTCCAAATATTACTGATGATGACAGATGGTATTTCGTACCCTCCAGATATACCGTACATCAAGTTCAACAGCTAATCTTATATTTACAGTCTTCATTGTCGTTAAAACATGCAATCAAATGAGTTTTATAAGAACGAAATGATAACTTGATTTAATTAATAATCGTTAAACCGCGCTCTGTTTTACCTCTTAAATCAATATATCATCTAGACGACAGTAAGTTGTTCAGCTTGTTTGAAGTACTAATAAGCATTGAAGACTTTAATAACATTATCAATAGGCCTATTTTATTAATCTTATCGATCAAATGAACATAGAAGTTAGGAAAACTTCCTTGGAGAATTTGTATAGTCAACATTTTAATTAATGTCACTAATGTGAGAAATCAAACTGTCGAAAGAGAGAATAAAAGAACATTAAAAACGAAATAACCATTACGGTCAAAAGTTTTAATCAAACTTACACCCTGTAATTAGAACGCTCTGTAAAGTTACCTTGTGAAGTTGAAATCATACATTTCAGAAAAATTGATCATTACCAAAATAAATTTTAGGAAATCCATGTTTTTACTTGATTAATAATAAGGCACACATAATCCCCCACATCTGTGATTATTTCTCTTTCCGGTACGTGTATAGCTTTAATATTTTTCGTATCTGTTGTTTCCACATATAATTAATATTAAATTAAAAAAGGATCGAACATTACTATACATGTATTTGAAAGATAAACAGGTGCAACTAAAGGTTGTTTTTTTTCCTTATCGATGATAATATGCCACTCGTAATCAGAAAAGATCTGATCATCCTATATTTTGCCAAATGATATAAAATTGACTCTAAACTCACTCTATCAGACGAATGTCCATAATGAGCCTCTTTTCAAGAGGTTTGCCATAAAATTTTACCGTCTTTCTGCATCCTTTTCCGCCTTGGTGGTCCCATCTCATCTCTGCCAAATATCCCTAGGCCTCTCATTGTCTTGTTGAACGCTATTCCGCCTACTTTTACCACGGAAACCTCTTGATTCATAGATACCACACTTCCTCAAATATGTCTGCCTCTCACTCACAAATCTCATTTCTCACTATCAAATGCACTATAGCGTTATTTTTCTTTCACTCTTCTCCTGTTTTCAATCGTGTAGTCACTCTCTACTATATAGGCTTTTCCGCTTTGAAATACTGTATTCCTTTTGCGATTAAAAGTTATGCATAATTTATCCACCGCTTGCATCTGTTAAAATAAAATAAAGTGAAAATGTACATGTTCTTTTGTCAAGTGCCGAGGATGTTTTATATTATTTTAAATTTATAATCAAAGATATACAAAAAACTAGATGGAGAGATAAACAGAAATCGAAGTAGAGAGGGCGGGAGAAGGATAAAGAGGTGAAAAGAGAGCGAAATAAATGAAGAGATTGTGATATAGAGAGGGCGCTAGAAGTGGGAGCTAGGGGGAGAAAGAGAGAGAGAGAGAGAGAGAGAGAGGGGGCGAAAATGCCCCTTCTTCGATGTAAGTGTCCAACTTTCAATGGAAAAGTAGTCTTTCTGAGGTGAAGAAATGTCTCCTGCTGAATATATTTTACACTATGTGCTTTCTTTGGTAATATGAAATTTATATTTAGAAGAAAAAAATCCCTGTCAAAAATGTTCTATTAAATCTTTTCTTTATCGATGAAAGTATTCTTCGTTTCGACTGCTTACCACGTTCTATTCAAGCGAATTGATCCGAATTTTGTTCCGGGTTTTCAGTGTTGCAGGTTACGTTGAGGTGTAGGGTTAGAGTTAGGTAGTGATGGGTCTTTTTAAGTAAGGAATTCGTCGACTGATCGCAGAGCAATTGTCGCCGGAGCATGCATGCGTCGAGTATTTATCCACAATACAGTGCTTATGTATTTGATACCCATTTCATATAGAAGTATGATAGTACAATGATAAATATCTCATTCATAGTAAAAGTGGCAGCTATAATTTACATTGTCTGCCTGGTCTCTGAATGTTCTACTGATCCAGAGAAATGTATTTTTGTTCCGTTAGGTTATCATATTCTCAAAGCAGATTTACACAAGAAAATCGAAAGAAATCGCGCTACTATTGTCTGTCATCCCTCGGAATTGTTAAAAAGATCCTTACAAAATATTGATGAATAGGAAAAACCTTAGAACGAGGCTTATGGTTTGAAATGCCAACAAAAGTAGATTTCCTTAAAGATATGCAATCGTCAGTAATTAAACTGTATTATACTGGCGGGGCATGAAATGAAGAAAGAAAATGAAGAAAAGAAAATGAGATAACAAAATGAAACAAGAATGCGAGCCTAACAGAACGACTGTTTGGTTCTCAGGCTCATTTAGATAGTGGAATAGAAGAGAACTATAAAAATAGATCTTCAAGAAAAAACGTTCCGCCATGGAATTCAAAATCAAAAGAATGGAGGTGGGCAAGAATTTGGCATAACTCTAGAGAGGTAGATTACGTCTAAAGCAAAAATTATATTAATTCACTTCAAAAGGGGCACTTTTATATTTGACAATCGGATGGCATTCAGCAACTCCTACTCCCCATCTCTTGTGGATACAACGCTCACACGATGTGATATGTGCACACCCATTTTGTTTCATAACAGGAATTATATCACGCATAAACACTCTCCTTATAATTGGACCATCTCAACGAAACTCGAGTCCAATAATACACATGCGATTGTGACTGATAGGGGCGATAGGTAAATAGAAAATAATAACTTACACCTCACATCGAAACTATGTTATCATAGAATAATCGTCGAAATCAGATTGTTGTTTTATGTTTCCTATTGACGTAGAGAACTAGATGTGAGGACATACGTGCACGTAAAAGAAGTTTGAGACCGTTATCAACATAGTTCATTCACTTCTGGAAATCATACCAACCATCGGACGATACAAGGTTAAAAACCGAATGAAAAGTTTGGTTAGAGTACATGTTTGAGGGAGGGGGGCAATTGGCATAAAGCATGAATTCGATATGGGTTCTAATAACCCAACGACATGGAGAATTTCCATCTACATTCCATACATAGATATAAAAGGTGAAACATGGTAATTAATAGAATCATTTATCTTGTCCAAGGACACTACCCTAAGCAATTTATTACAGGTGAAAGTTATCCAGCAGATTTCAAAACTTTAGAAGACACTTTACCCTCTTTAACCCCTTGGTGCCATTTGATCATAGGTTTGTTTCAGTTTTGTGCAGTCATAATACAGTGTATTATCACTTTCTCAAATGTAAGCAACAACGTGACACTTGATGACTTATATCAATTTGAAGAAAAGAAATGAATATTGATAAACAGTCTGAAAAATCTAATTCTAGATGTTTGGTAAATTACACTCGCATCTCCTCATACAATGAAAGGGTGCATCTCAAAATACAACTTTTAAAGGCTTTCTTCCTTGAACTTCCATGTATGTAGAAGCAATAAGTGGGAGTGTCGTGGTCGAGTGGTTTAAGGCGTTTGACTGGAGATGCGAAGGTCGAGGGTTCGAATCCTGACACGGCACTAATATCCTTTGGCAAGATATTAACCTGCACTTGCTACTCTCCACCCAGGTGTTAAATGGGTACCCGGTAGGATGCGACCGTCATTGTTGGTCAAACAGTTTTAGAGCGTCAAGTAACGCCTGGCTGGAATGCTCCCCAGGGAGTGGAGATTGTGCACACAGTGTGTGCGGGCAAGCACTGAATCCAATGACCGGGGTAATAGTATATCTGTAAAGCGCTTAGAGACATTTGTATTAAGCGCTATATAAAAAAATTTAAAAAAATCTGAATAACCATTGTTACATGTATTATCACCCAAGATGAAAATAAAAGAAGGAATTCCAAAGACACATGTGTTACATTTCCAAATTTTTATTTTAATACATGTACTAACTACTATGATCATTACATGTACATACAGGACATGTGAAATGGAAATAATACATATACATGTACATAATAACAAATATCATGTAGAATGAATGATATACATGTACAGGGGCGGATCCAGCCGGCGGCAAGGGAGGGGGCCGAAAAAGGGGCCCACTTCGTGCGAAAATTTGAAAACCGTACCGGCCGATTTTCCGCTCAGTGGGGGGGAGTGAGCAAATTTTTTTTTTTTGCCTTCAAAATTGAAAAAATTTTCACCACCACCCCTTGACTTGAGCGCCAGGAGGGGCTCATCTTCTTTTTTCCCAAAAAGGGTGTTTTTACATGTTTTTTTCTAGGGAGGGGCCCGGCCCCTGGATCCGCCACTGTACATGTAAAACTATACAAAAACATCATACACAATTTAAATAGACAAAAGTGCACTGTTATTGCACAGGGTTATTGAATCATTCAGATTATATAAAAGAAGGTAAATGGAATATTTTTCTTCTTCCATTTGTTGAATTAATACAGACTTTACAAGAATAATTTCTATATCACAATAATCACAAATATAATGTAGCAAGTCCGTGAAATGTAGATAAATGTGTATAAAATGCAAAAATAAAATGTATATGATTATAAATTACCATATGCTAATACATAAATTAGGTGAATATATTGTGATAACAAAGACCCAAAAATGGGAAAGTGAAAGATAGGGAGAGAGATAGGGAGGGAGGGAGAAAGAGAGAGAGAGAGAGAGAGAGAGAGAGAGAGAATAAAGACACAGTGGGAGAAAAATGGAAAACAGAGGAAGAAAAGGAAAATCATGAGAATCAAGAGAGGGACAGATGGAAAAGAAGGAATAATTCACATACATCCATTACTAGAGGAAAAACCATTGAATTACAGATGATGGTCTGCGCAATATAAACTCTATTTGATCTTTGCTGAACCCAGGAGAATGCTCTAAACTCATGTATACAAGGATCTACATGATGGTCAGTAAGCTGTGCTCCAAAAGAGCAATGAGGAAAGTAAACTTGGTTTAACTTTACTGATGTTCATGTGGTCAATAATAATACAATACTTTCAGAATAAGGCCTAGCTGTGAAGTTTAAGAGACCAAATTTATGTCAAACATAGACATAATCCTGTAAAATAAAATAAATTTGATGAAAGAACACTCCTGATCCTTTGCAAGGGATGTTTGCATATCGCTGCCAACATTTATAACTGGATTAGTTCTTATGTGACTGCCAAATGCCCGTCAACATATGTTAGGCATAACTGCAAACTATTTTTTTTTGTTCAGTGTAAGACGCTGGCGGGGCAAGACTGGGCTTTTTAAATAGAGGGCACTGTCTACAGAATTTTGTATTTATAAGTAACACCAGCAACCATATCAAAGCTTCTACACTTTAACATACTGAGGTGATAACACTATTATATAGCTCCTTTGCTGTAGTTTTGCATGTCTTACACACCTGGAACAGTAGAAAACCTTGATTTCAACATATCCAACATAATAATGGATCTTAAGAGCCATATAAGGGTATATTCTGTTTATCCTATTGTTTATATTGTGCTCAAGCAACCTACCCTCATACATAAAAGGGAACCAAACCAAAGAAAGTTCTCCTGAGATTTGACCAGTGATTGTCCTCTAGGGTGCCATCAAGCTTGTATCATTTAATCAAAGTCCTGTTTTCTAGTGTACATCTTGATATATTATTATTATTTCATGATATACAATTTATGAAAAAACTTTTGTATTTCCAGAAGACTTTGTTCAAAATAAAAAAATGAAAAATAAAAGTTTCAAGAAAGTGTGATTGATATCACTGCATAACTGATAGCATAAAGTACAGCAGAAGCATCTCCAAAAGCAAGAATCTTTCCCTTTTCTCTCTCCATCACTGAGCTTCATTTTTTACTCAGGTTAAAAGAAAACAAACAATCAAACAAGTTAATAACAATAATGATGAAAACAATAACATGCCATATTTATACGGTGCATATTGCAACCATGTCTCCAATGCAATGTTAGGATTAAGAATCCTTCAAACCAACACTCTCAGAAGACATACCCCTCAGATGACCACTATAACCTCAGGTTTCAACATGTCTTCTACCATTTATCTATAGGCAAGAAGAGGTTTGAACATTGCATTAAAGACAAGGCTCAGAATTTCGGCCAAAAGTCAATCTTTTGGATAAGAACTGAAATGTCTTATACAATGTACAAACTATTTCTTCTTCAAATAAAATAGGTCCAAAAGGAAAGTTTTCATAATAGAACCTTCTTATGATCTATGCTGAACATTTTACAAGAAATCCTGGATGTAATAGTCAGCCCCAGCAGTGGAATGAAAATTTGCTGATGCCTCTATACGTCTCAGTATTGATAGATGAAGAGTATGATGTGAGTTAACTGAGATGCAATACTCATCTATAAGAACACTTGCATCACTGTATTCAACCCTTAATGGCACCATACATGTAGTCTCCACTCAAGAATGCTTTCACTTCATTAAGTTTATTTATCTGCAGTGTTAGCTTGTCTTACATGAAGACTGCTTTACATACAGCATCAGCCTACCAGGCTCACATCAAAACATCTTCTTCTTAGCTGCTGTGTATCGCTCCATGTACTGAAAAGGAAAGAACATAGGAAGAAAAATTAAAACATAATTAATACACTGTAGATCTAATACATACATTTTAAAATCATCTTTGATGAGCTGTGAGTCAGAGGACTCCTTGATCAAATGAAAAATAACCCTTGTTATATCAGTTCAAGAAAACCCTCATATGGGAGATATGAGATAAGTATAATGTAATATAAATACGATCAAGATTAGCCTAACAATTTACATGCCCTATTTTCCTCAGGTACAACAAACTTTTCTAATCAACAACAGACATAAGAGATACAAGACCAACAGGATGCAAGATCAATATAAGGTAGAACTTTAAAGACTTTCCATTTATATATTTCATAGTACAAGTAATATCACATTGACATGAAGTTCCAAGTTGTGTTTGGAAATAGTCTGCAATTGATTTCCTTTGGAAAAATAAATCAGAGCACATGATAGAGAAAATTGTCTATGGCCAGCCTTGTAGAGATCAGGGATGTTTTATAATGCAAACGCAGCTAATATGAAGTCACATCTCAGCAAGTTGGATTAGGATTTAGAGTTCAGAGGTCACATATGATGTAGAGAGCTCTTAATGCTACGGATTGGTTGTACATAATGACACACATATGGATTGTCTGTTTAATACACATGGCTTTCATTTTACAGCTCAATTGAAGTAGGATGTTAAACATGTAGAAATACCCATAGGAAGTGCAAAGCAAACAGGATTAGTCCGTTCTCCTAAATTAAAGGTTATGTCTAACAATGCTAATAGATTTCTCCTGAAAATGAATAAAATTGTGCTTAGCAAAGCTTAAATCTATTATAATATCAGAAATCGATTGAAATTTTGAAGCAAAAAGTTAATCACTTGATGACTTTTTTTTTCTGTCTCCTTTTATGAGTTGTGTACACCATTCAGCAAATGCATAACAAATGTGGTTTGTCATAACTATCTGCCGGAATAAAATTATGGGTGAAACATCTCAGAGTTTATTTGCTCATTTTGGATAGAACTTATGGTTCATTTGTTGACTAGTACCTTTAAGATGGCCTTCAAGACAGTAATGGTATATAGAGCAACTTGACACTAGAGGAAATCTCAAATCTCAATCAATTACCAGTCAACTTCAAATGACAAACCTGATGATAAATCATCTCTGACGTTACAGACCGATGTGCAAATTATGGGCAAGCTAAGAGATTGCAATCACACATGTTTACACAGTTTACCAGAAACATTCTCAAATTAATTTAGTTTTAATGAAAATGGAATGTGAGGAAGTATGTTTCATTCAGGTGAATGAGGTGATGTAAGAGATTCTCAAAAATAAATTCTGATACTCTTCCTGTTTCATCCATTCTGATATAAAGACACCTTTTTGATCCAATCCTATAAAATATGGTTTACAAATCAACCATCAAACAGAAATTGCATGAAACTGATTTTAGAACTTTACACCTCATTAGAAAGGAAAATGAAAGTCAATCTGAAATGCTATGTTGCTAACATTATCAATTTTTTTTGAAGTACTTGTCTGATCTTCATGAAAGTATTGCTTCTATCATTACAGACAAAGACTACATGTGATGAAAGAGTTTGTGTCAAAGAATTAAGAACATGTATTATTATTCAACTCTGTATAGATAGTGCTATCTAAAGTTACTTTTTATACAATACAAAAATTGTGATTTAAGTTTAACCTAGGAATCTGAAAAATGTCTTTTAAACTTACAAGAGTTTGAACATGTTCCATACCAGATATAGGTGTGTAAAAGAAATGAAATGAAATATCATTGACTTCAGTGGTTAGCAAATAGCATACTGTGAACTCAAATGATATAAGGGCTGAATACATTAATTTTCTTTACAACAACGAAACAGCAATGTATCTTGACTATCTTCTCTTTGATTTATGACCTTTCAATTACAGTTTTGATTCTTTGAAGTCCATGATTGTGAGTTGATTAGTGTATGTAAAAGAGCTTAGTCAGAGTGTGAGATGAGGAAATCATTGCCACATCAAGTTTAGATAGGTTTCCTCTGTTCTACTAGCAGAAATCCTCTCACCTTTTCATATCCGTCAATCTCCTGGAACTTTTTCATCTCAAAGAGGTTTCCATCAAGAGCTAGCAGTGAGACATGTGAGTCTGTGAGTAACTTGGTTGGTAGAGCATTGATGTGAAGGCAATTCTCTTCTAATCTCAACACCTTCAGTCTAGGGCACTGGGATACACACTCAGATATCGTTGAGATCTGCAGACAACAAAAGTAGGAACATTCAACATTTACTTGACGCAATGTCTAGAACATGCTTAAGCAGGGGTGCCTAAAGAGATTAATGATAAAGGCAATAAAAATAGCAAAATGCAATCAGAAAATAAGATGTAATCTAGGTTATCTTTTGAATACAGATACCTGCTAAAAGGTCTGTTTTACTTTATATTTGTTGTAATTTGTCATGAACAAAAAGAAAATCTTACATTGTGGTTGTATTCATCAGTATCAACTTAGGATACCCACAACATAATAGATTCTTGGCACTTCCGCACACATGTTGGGTATTTTGATGTTGATATACTCATATTTTTGTTGTTGTGAGAGTCAATCCCAAAATGGTTGAGTAAAGAAGTCTATTAGAATAGAAGTGAAAATGCAATCTGAAAGCAATTTTAATTTCATTTTTATCTTTATCATTTTGTTTTGCTATAAATTTGGCATAATCATCTATCACCAATCTTCTAAAAATGCCAGAAACACAAGCTAAAGATGTCCTAGGTTAAAGCCTGAATATATTGACTTCATTTCAAATAATGTCAGAAGACAAATTTGATTTGTCAAATCTGAACTCAATACTGATGTACATGTAGAAATGATAATTGAGAGGAAAGCAGCAACTGAATTGATTCAGGATCTGAACAGGTATATCTGTTTTAAGGAATCAATCATGTCATTTGAAATTTGATTTAGAGGAAAGTGAATTTAGACGTGGTTTGAGTGGATTGTTATGGTCTTTGTCAGAGCTTCAATCTGATTGCTCTTATATTCCAGTTTCCTTGATCGCATCACACAGTTAGCAAATCCTGTTCTTCCTTACTTTTCTCAGGAGAAAAATGAATGTTTCCAGCCAAAACCAAGGATAGGATAGACCTCCCAATCATATACATATCAGCTTACATTTTATGGATAGAGATCACATTTCTTGTTACAAATACAGCACAAAAATTCAGAAATATTAACTGACAAAGAAAACTTAGAAAAGGCACTTTAGTAAGAAGCCAAGAAGAGGTCATGGAAAGGGTACTCTTTTCTATAATTGTAAGTCTTGATCAAACATCAATATTCCTTTGCATATAAAGATTTACTACTCTGTTGCAAAACATACTGTAGTAAAAAGGTTTCTGAACAAAATGGATATTCTTGTAATTAAGTAATATTTCAGGACATCATCCCTATGATGTTCCCCATTGTGGATGTAAAGAGTGGTATAAGAGTCATACCAATTCAAATTCCAAATCATATTCAAATTCAAATCATTTATTGAAATACAATCCTGATGTAAAAGCATTATTATTAAAGAAAATAAAAAATATCAGAGACAGAGGCAAATTATATCATACAGGTAAGCAGCGGGAAGGGGGAGGGGGGAGGGGGGGGGGTAGGCAGTGTTAGGAGTGCTATATATTGGTCATACACGATAGCAAAGGGGGGGGGGTAGGCATCCACATGCAACGTCCCCCATGACGACGCCCATTATGGTTGTAAGGAGTGGTATATGGGTCATACAGACTAGCAAGGGGTAGGCATCCACCCATGACGACGCCAATGGTGGTTGTAAGGAGTGGTATATGGGTCATACAGACTAGCAAGGGGGGAAGGGGGTAGGCATCCACCCATAATGTCCCCCATGGTGGTTGTAAGGAGTGGTATATGGGTTATACAAGATAGCAGGTGGGCATCCACCTATGATGACGCCCATTATGATTGTAAGGAGTGGTATATGGGTCATACAGACTAGCAAGGGGGGAAGGGGGTAGGCACCCACCCATGACGTCCCCCATGGTGGTTGTAAGGAGCGGTATATGGGTCATACAGGATAGCAAAAGTAGTCCCTAGAGACAGCAGACATCCTCCCTAGACCAAGGAATACTAGTCAAGTTCAAGGTACATAGAGAGCAACACATATCAGGCAAACTTCCGATTACTTGTGACATACACAACCATTATCAGGATGTAGGCAGGACAGAACTGGATTGACCACGATGTTAGATCACGGGTGGGAGCACCAATCATAGAACTGACTACTCAGAGAAATGAAGGAAAAAGATTTGAGAGAAAGGGAGAGAGGTTGTAAGAAACAGAGAGAGAGAGAGAAGGGGAGGAAGTGAATCAGAAACAGACAGATAGTCAAAGACCCCGTTCTCATTCACTTCGTTGGAGCAGTCTAACTAAGACCCGTTCCTCAGGAAGAGTTCTTAGGTGAGTGAGAATGGTCAAAGTGGTCCAGGAAGTGGACTTCTGGACCGCTCCAGAAGACCACCTCAGGAGGTGGTCTTGAGGAACGGGTCTTATTAAGAGCGGTTTGGAGCGCTCTAATGTGCGAGTGTGAACGGAAGTGAGCTAGTGACGTTCCGCGTGAAACATGTAGTACGGTACATACGCTTAGTATTCCGCGCCAAAAATTTACCCGCTGACTTGAGCTGCCATAGCAACAAGACCACTTTGACTCGTGGAGCGGTTTGAGCCATAAAAAACTGCTCGGAGTGTGAACCCTCGCAAACCGTTCCTCAAGACCCGTTCCTCTGGAGCGGTCTAACTAAGACCACTTTCAAAGTGAGTGAGAACGGGGTCAAAGTGTATGAGATAATGAGGTTAGTGGAAGAGACAGAAGGGGAGAGGGAGGAGAGGGAGGAGAGGAGGAAAATAGAAGTAAGAAGCAATTACATTGACAAGAATTAGGAAGAGAAGAATCTACAGATTCATCTCTTCCTAATGCAGAGCCTTTCATCTGTCATAAAAAACCCTCAATTTCCTCACATATCAAGGTCATAATGTGGTGTAATACAAACAAGGCTTTTAAAAATATAAAAGCCTATAGCATGTCATAAGACTGAATACCAACAGCATCTGATGAAAAACATCTCATAGGAAAGCATCTGAACAAACAACATCATTTCCCTTTCCTTTCCCTGGAATCTAACTTAGGTAATGAAAGTACAATCGCTGTGGAAACTGACATTCCCACCAAAAGTCCTGTTCTTCCAATCAGTGAGTGAAACTATTGTTTCTATCCTAATTTTAGTGACTAAGTACACACATTACTCCCACTTTCAGGCTAATCAATTGTTTATGCGATTGGTTCATTACACTCACATGACTGTAATTAAAATGGTATGGGAATCTATTGTTAGATGAACTTTGTTTAGACATGGTGTAATAAAAGAGGTTAACAAGTTTCCGTTTGTAACACAAATTGCACACAATGCCTGGTTCACATTTATCATACTAATTCAAACACTGAAAATGGTTTGTTTCATCTTATATGAAGTATAGAGCTGTTCACTTCTAGATATATGCAACCTAGTCATTGCAATTTTACATGAATAGCAAATTTTGAAACAATACCCACCATGTAATTCAAGAGCATTACATACATGTATCATCTAATTTTACCATCATGATTATCAGCAAGACAGAAAAAATAACCCTGGATATTGACTTTGATTGACCCTGTAATCTCAGCCAAGTTTGTTTTCCTGATTAGATTCATAGGTTGTTTGGTCAAGTACAGCTATTAGAAGTTAGAAATGACAGGACAGGGGCAGGATTTAGCCATTTCATACTGGCCTTTCTAAAGTTCATTATGACAGGTCAAAACACAGCAAATATTATCTCATAAAGATAGATTGATTGAATCCTGATCTAATCCTGTGGTCCACTCTCAATTCATGCCACTTCCTTTTCTTTTAGTACAAGGACATATTCTATGTTTAAATTAACAATAAATTCTGCCAGATATGATTACATTAATACCCCTTTTCATACTTTGGGGGCATTTAGCAGAACGGAGATTGAACTAAGCCCCCCACGCCATCATAACAACCCTGACCTAAAATTCATTCTTTCTCAAACACCCATCAACATTTATTCAAAAAGACAGAAATAGAAAGTTTCCAACCTAATGATTTCCATATTTCTATTTCTTTGTTTATAGCATCTTTATCCTGGTGTTCCATTTACCTTCAAAACAAATCAACGTCATATGAAGAGTAATGAGGTATGTGTAGGATAAATCATGAGCTGCATTTCTTAAGGATATCAGTGATTTTTCAATGTTTATACAATCCAGGAACCACCTCAGTACACTGCATAGCATTCTTCAGGATGAAGAAAAATGCATAATGATGTCTGTATACTGTGTCATCAGCCTTTGAATTGAATTGAAGATTATAACAAAGGCCAAAGATAGATGAAAGATGAGAAGAGAAATGGGAAGGGAAGATGGTACCTTAAGATCAAATGTACATGAAGACAGATGGAAGAAAGGAAGGTTAGAAGAAAATGGACTGGTATGATGTGGGAGAGGGGAAGTGGAGGAGAAAGGAAAAGGAAGGTAAAGAAACAGGGAGGAGAGGATAATGTGAAGGAGGATCTTAAAAACTTTCCTCTTCCTCTCCAAGACAGCTGATAAACACTGTAGGATCTGTACACTTTATGAAGGTCACAGTATGAAATATTAATTAGTAGATGAAGAGAAGTCATAAAGATATGTCCTGTTATGAGAGAGAGAAGTACAGATGGTATGAGAAGGAAGAGATTATTTTGACCTTGGCAGTAAGGACACATATAAGAAGCTTGTTGTGGATAGCTTCATTTGATCCAGCTGGGAAATCAAACTTCTCTTGGATGACACCAATCCAATCAGTGCTGATATCTCTTTTACCTGATGGGCGTTATACCAGTACCCTTGTTTAGAAGTTATAACCAGCCTGGCCTAGTTGTGTCATGATTCTACCAGACTATCATGGCTTCTTATTCAACCCTTCCTTCAAATTTAATTTAATTTTATTTCATTTATTAATTTCCACATTCAAAGATAAAAACAAGAAAATACAATATAATATATAAAAATACATGATATACAAATTACAGAGAAACAAACAATATTTATCAAAAACATTCAAAAATTAAACAATAAAAGAACCGAAAAGAAGAACGTAAGAATTTCCTGTACACTTGGATATTTGAATGTGGGGATCACCAAAAAACAAATATTTAATAAAGGCAAATTACTTCAATATTCCTCATATATTACTTTTCCTACTTTGTTAAGCAGTTTCACAACAACCTTATCTTACATTCTTACACGCTTTGATTCCAATCTGCTTGCATTGTGTAATAAAAGTGCATTAAAAACACTGATGCATAATAAGCAATCCAATCACTGATCTTACACAATGACTGTATGTATGTACAAGTACAGGGGTGTGTATGAATGTATTTCAGGAGAGTATGGAGTGAAGAGAAAAGGTAAACTTCATAGGAGTAGATGCAACAATAGTTGAAATAGGGAGGAGTGGAGAGAGTTCAATGACCCACAGGTACATCATGTACATGTATATGAGATAATGTATTGTTAAAAATTCACTCAGTAATTAACCATACTAATGGGGTATGTACATGTAGACAGACTATAAGCATTGTTGGTTTTTTGATAATAATAGATTGTGATCTACACACCTTTCTAGTTTAATAATGGATAAGACTTTGGGGGTGACATAAGTTTGTGACAGACAAGGTGATACCATCTATGAAATTCATTTTATTTGACGCACAATTTTACAACTCATGGAAGTATTCATCCCAATATTCATGTACATTATCAAGTTATCTTGTACGTAAAAATTAGTCCCAAAGAAAAATAAAAAGCTTGCTAACACTCACAATCCTCTTTATTTCCACTACCAGCCAAGCACCATCCTCTAGCCAATATCTTAAAGTGTTTATACTCTGGCCAAGATGACTCAAGCTCAGTAGAAATTATGATGTCAACTTTGGTTGTCATTTTGGTGATTCTCAAAATTGTAAATCTCATTAACAGATAGGTTGATAGGGAATCCTGGTTACAATTATAGACTTTGATGACTTTAACAAGTTTGATTGAATCTACACACAAAGCACGTCTGTGTCTTTTCCATTTCCGTTCCATGATGATGGAGTGAGCTGGAGTGAGCTGGACTGAGCTGGAGTGTAGATTGAACTCTGGTTGTAGACTCATCATGTACCTTTAGTTACCATCTAGTACTGGTAGATGGAATCGTTTAAAGGTGGACAGAGGCCCACATCACAATATACACTGTGCCTAAAGTATTTTGTGCATAACTTTTTTTCCCCCTCTTACTTATAACAAAACGTTTTCTTTATGATTCAACATAAGTGAAATCATGTTATGATGACGACACATTAGATTAGATATAAAAAGTGCAAGCATGAATCTGTACTCTGACTTATTTGCACTGTCATTTCACACCAATTATAAAAACCAGTCTCTCTCTCTCTCTCTCTCTCTTTCTCTCTCTCTCTCTCTCTCTCTCTCTCTCTCTCTCTCTCTCTCTCTCTCTCTCTCTCTCTCTCTCTCTCTCTCTCTCTCTCTCTCTCTCTCTCTCTCTTTCTTATGTCCAGTATCTTTTCACAAATTTCAACAACAAAATTGAGAATTTAAATGCTTGCCCAAGTGTGTGTGACCTTTGACTAGGCAATTTACATACAGATGCCTCTACCTACCCAGGTGTAGTTCATGGGTACTGAGCAGAAATATCTTGTATTAATGTAAATGCACTATGCGCTGACTTAAATGCCTCAAAACCTAAACCCAGGGAAATTACTTCTCACATGCAATGCAAAGATTTTGTACATGTATAAACACTAAGAAATATTAGACCTACTAATTGTCCATGCTTTGATTCGAGTGTGGGTGGCTGTCATGTTGACATCACTAAATCATTTTGTAAGGTTGAAAATGAAAGATTTATTACCTGATTTTGGTTGAGATTGATTTCAATAGTTTGGATAGTATGACAGCCATCAGGTAACTCTGTAATCAGGTTCCTAGAGAGATCCAGGACATCTAGATGTCTAAGAGCCCCTATGTCCGTAGGAAAGTTCTTGATCTGATTGCCAGATAGATGAAGAGATTTTAGAGACGATAGTCTAGTGATGGATGATGGGATACACGTCAAACGGTTTCCACACAAACAGAGTGTATCAAGCTTCTTTAATGTGAAGAACTCTTCCGGAAAGTGAGCTAGAGATACAAAAGATACAAGCAAAATAATTCATAAAAATGAACAACAGTTGATGTAAATGGTTCATCCAAACAAAACATGCAAACATACTACACAAAAGGCTATTCATCCATAATTGAATATTTGAAGCAAAATATTTATTTGTGTTCAGGTTTAAGCTACCATAATCTAGTGAACATTGTGAACATGAATAAATTTGAGAATCAAAACCATTTGGGTTCATGAGAAAGAGGCACGGTTGGACAATTATTGTATCAAGAATATTATCCCTTGTTCAAGTAAAAATGTAACATACAATGCCAGGAATAAGTTTTGCAAAATTTACTGTTAAAGTTGTAAATAATAGTACAAAGGGGCTCAATTGGAACAAATATGGTCTAAAATGTATTTGTAATGCCCATAACTTGTCTACCCTTTAGAGGCTGTGAATATGATATAAGCAAATATCTAAATGTACATATATACTAGTGTAGGTTAGCTGGAAATTGTTCAAAGAGCATCATGTAAGTTTTGCTTCATTCAACAAAATCAAAATATTTGGCTAAAAAGCAGATATGCAGCTGGAAAAATTATGATTTTGTTACTTTGCAAGATGATAAATTCAAGAGGAATTAACTATTTGAAAGCAGTAAGACTCATGCTAATGTGCAGGGCCTACGCAGGAACATACATCGGAGCACAGTTGACTTTGAGGGAAAGAAATTACCAAAAATGTTAAATGTCTACAGGCAACAAACAAAGTAAAATGCTGTTAAAGTCATGAACGACCTGAGCACACGAGAGAAATCAAGCTGTAAATGAAATCAATGCACGGTCTAATGACGAGTTGAGTGATATGATAATTACTATGCGATGCCAGCCATAACTTTTAACTTACCAAATTTGATTACCTATGCAGATTGAGATTACCGTAACTCGTTACATTGCATTTTATGAAAACAAAAAATATCCATCTGCTACATTCTGCAGAGTTTGTTAAAAGAATACAGTGAACAAAATATTCATTTCCACGATTGTGTATAAGATTATCTCCCTGTGTCATACTTCAATTATAACTTTATCATCCATTACAATATAAAAGGAAACCCATTACATTGAAATATATGCATGATAATAATAATAATAATATTTCTGCTTATATAGCGCTTAATACATCGGCAATGTCCGAGTTTCTAAGCGCTTTACAGATATGTTATTACCCCGGTGACTGATTCTGGCTTGCCGCACACAATGTTTGCACTTTCTCCACTCCCTGGGGAGCATTCCAGCAAAAGCTACCAGGCTCATATTGCTAAGCATACTACATTGGCTTTCGCATCCTACCAGGTACCCATTTAAACCTGGGTGGAAAGTGGCAAATGTAGATCAATTTCTAGCCAAAGGACATTAGTGCCGCGGCAGGACCTTGTGATCGACAGTCCGGTGATGTATTGTATCCACTCGACCACGACACCTCTACCCTTACATGATCCATGTAAAGTATTGTTATGAAAGAACAGACATGGAAAATTGTACATATGGAAGTAATAAGGATTGGTAATATTATTTCCTTTTTGGTGTTCATATCAACCATGCAAGTTGATTAGACACTCTAATATTACTCTTGCTTCAGCTAGACTGGAAATGAAGATTAATGTCTTGCAGAAGAATTATGCATGGGATTGAAACTACATTGTATGACCTTCCCATCTCCTGCTGAATGTTACTTACTGTTTTCAATCAAGCAATTTAAAGATAGTCAGATTTGTTTTTGGATACTGCCTATCTCTTTGAAAAATACATTAAAAATTTAGATATGATACTTCCAAAACTATGAATTTATCTTTAAGGTATCATTCTGTACATGTAGATCGAATTTATCTTTAATTTTGTTAATGTATTTCTTTTGCACAAAATTAATATTTGAAGGAAACCATGGATAAATGATTTCACTGCTTAAAAACAGATCCATTACTTTAGGTTGGAATGGCATGTAAAGCTTAATCAATCAAGCTTGTAATGATAATGAATTCAGAAAGTTATGAGTATATAACTACAGGAATCAGTGTCATGGAGTAATTGATGTGATTTATTTACGTTAACTATAAATATCTGAGAAAACCTTTACATCCTGCAAGTCTTTCCAGCAATCTCCACATAGGCCTTCAGTAATCAATCCTCACGAGACAACTTTTCTGAGTAAAAACTTGGCTGATATGAGGGTTACAATAAGATACCTTCTTGCTTTGATATTTCCCTCCCATTTTGTATGATCAAATTATCAAATATTTCTTAGGAGTGATCTTGACCTTTGACTCATGACCTAATATGGGTAGGAAGGTCATGGCTCAAATTGCTAAGCCTGTCAATCAAACACTCCAAACAGGGTCAGAGGTCACATAATCAAAACAATTGTGGTTCAAATAAAAAACGAAAATGCACTCATGACTCGCTTATCATAGTATCTGTCCCTATTTCAACACTTGAGTTTACCTAGATATCAAATTACTTCAGAGCCTGGCATCATTCTCTCTATCAAACTATATAGGCCTTTTTATACCCAGGGAGTCAAAGCAAATATTCTTTACAGGTACAATTTAACTTAATGCTTCTGCACTTGAATTTGAATCAATTCCATATTGTTAGAATTGAATATTAAAAGTAAAACATACACATAAAAGCTGCATCCCTTGAATAATAACATAGACCTATGACCTTTTGATATCAAAGTTTGATACTAATGTTGCAACACACAATGAACTGATGCTGTAGTTATTTGCAAATTTCATTTGGTGGATATACAGGTATTCTTGGCTATTTTGTTGTCCATGTCATTTGATTGTATGACTACTTTTACTTCCATGCATTTTGATGTCTGATAGAACCTTCACACAAAATTATAGAGATCTTGTGCCTGCAACAACTCTAGGGATTAAATTCAAATTGTAAAACAAATAAACATGTACATACTTATTGTTTTATTTGTCATTATTTGTTTGTTATCTATTCATTTCTCTTTAAGATAGATTGTGCATATTTTCCAAATACTAACATAATCAGTTTAGTAATATAATTGATGCACTGTCAAAAAAGAAAATTAAATTGTAACATGTACATGAGAGGATGATAAGAGGCCATTAACATAGTATTCAATACTTATAGAAGCAAAGTAGCCATATTTTGCTTTAATACTACTGAAGGTTTGATTCTCTTCTCATTTAATATATTTGATAAACAACAATGTATTTGTTATTTTATTACAGTGACATAAGATAATTCTTTCTTGAATTCTACAATATCCAATTTCTAACACCTCCATATGAAGCACAATAGACAGATGAAATATAATTCATCATTCTTTCTGCCCAAAGTTCAAGGCTATATTGTTTATTACAACATCCATCATCTTAAAATGTCTTTAGCTTGTCATGTTTATTTCAGGTTTGGTATACCCATCACTTGACAAGAAGTTCAACTCGGTTAGATGTACTTTGCCAGTGGCTAGCTCTAGAGGTATGCTACATACCAAGCAAGGAATTAGATAACTTTGATATTTTTACGATTCCACGATTTCCTGTCACATGTTAAGAAAAAAACAGAGGTGGTATAATATAAATGACATATTTTTGAAGGTTTGGTCATTGCTTATCTTGTATTGAAAAAATGAGACATTGAGAAATTTTATATATAGAGTGTATGGTCAATGAGGTCTTTGAACTTTAAAGACAAGTAATTTGGAAGAGTTTACTTGCCATGGAGGTACTGAACTCTCCTCAAGATTACACTTTGTAAAATCTTCTAAATAGAATGTTTATTCACACTAATTCTGCTTATTGCTTGGCCGACATGTTTCTGTAAATGTGCTCACTATAAATATCCTTCTATTTGCAGTTAGATTTGAAGCAAATTATTGTGCCTTTAAATAGGAGTATGCCAATGAGGTGAATTCCTTCATTTCAATGAGAGACGTTGAGGTTCTATTCTTAGGAGTTTTCTTCAAGGAATGCACCAAGTGATGAGAGTGAAATACCTTGGCATTAAGTCTTTAGAGTGTAAACGAGGTAGAATTGATGTAGGAGCCAGGATTCTCACACCTAGCCATCTCTAGCAATTAGATCTAGTTAGCCGGTTTGCTTGCGTGCAATGTAGCCATGCTGTGAAGGGTTGAGTCTACTCTACATACATCTGTTCTGGTTATCACCTCCTATACATGTAGTAAGACAAGATGTCTTCACACATTGCCTGACATACTCTGACATACAAGATTCTTAATCTCATCATAAACAAAAAGCATAACAAGTTTGGGAAGTTTCAGACATCCAGCCAGCTCATTCTCCATGTCATTTCAGAAACGTGAGAGGAAGTTGAGCCTGAAGTCTCAAACCTCACAAGCCTTGGCTTCTCTCTCTCTCTCTCTTTCAGCTTCTTTCGAAAAGGTTGTACATAGGTCACAATTATAGCTCCACATGTAATTTTAAAAAATATACATATATATATATATATATATATATGTATACAGAAAAATAAAATTTATATTATATGATATAGACCTACAATTTAATAGGCTCATCATATATTATCCTCAAAAGCTATTGCAGCATGGCAAGTGGAATACAAAATCATGGTCTTGTTTTGTTTAAGTGAAAACCTAAAATTTTAAGTTTAAAAGACTTTTATTTATAAAAAATAAAAAGCTATAACCTCCAATGCTACTTCATCCCTTGACTCCACAATTTAGAAGCTTCACTTTAATGAGAATTTGACTTTTAAGTTACAACTATTGAATGTGTCTGAAAACATGTTTCTAAACACCCATTTGTACATTAAGTTGCTAGATGTGTATGCTCTCTACTGTTGTTGCTTTGAATATCAATGTATGGCATGGGTAAAGTTTGTTTGCCTAACGCTTGCTGTGAACATGTCAACCAGGTGCAAAGTAATTGAGTTACTCTCACCTCCCATCTAACAGGCACAACTCATGTCAACGCTTATCACAATCCTCTTCTTAAACTTTTTCTGATTGTCTTCGTTGGGAGAAGAAATATTTGTTTTGAAAATATGCAGACTCTGTAAATATGCATGTCTGCACAAGTAGATGAAATATGTGTACATTAATACATTTACACTCACCAAGTCTATTTGAATTAGCTGTGAAGCTTCTTAAGTGCTGAAATTTCCCAATAGCTGGAGGAAGAGAAGGCAATTTGTTGTCTGAGAGGTCCAATGTTCGTAGATTTGACACTAATCTCAGCAGGTCTCCAGGGAACTAAGAAGATCAAAAAAGAAGGACAAGATTAATAGAACTTGCACGCTATCTCAATTAGACCTGTAGGACTGAACTACAAATTTGGCACAGTATCAGTCGGGTAACAGCAACTTTTTTTAATCGTTTTTTTTTCAACATGCAAATAAAAAAGGGGTACACACCCCCCTTAAAAAACTTACAAATACTAGGTAGAAATCATTTTCAATGGTAATACTCTGCAGTGATCTTTTTTTCTTTAATTCAAGGATTAAATCAAAATTCTTAAGATTCAGAAAAGTGTAATGGTCGATCATATGGAGGAATTTTTAGTCAGATCCTCAAAATATGGCCGGTATGTTTGTCCTCATTGGAGTCTTCTGGCTTTGTCAAAGAAAAATCAATTGCTTGGAAAATACAATGAGATACTGTCCAAAAGAAGAAAAGTACATCCCTACTGATGGGGGAAGCAGTTGTCCTGATCCCCCGTAAACATGTATTCTCAGCACTGTTTTTAAGCCATCAAACATTTTTTAAAATGATAAACAAGAATTTTTTCCTCTATTGAATGCACTTGAAAACATGAAGGAAAAAATTGTATTTGTAGAGAATGACTTATTTTTGTTTTTTAGTTTAATGGTGTACATGCTCTAATAAACTAAAACTGAAATCTAAACCTGACAGTTACACATTCAAAAACTTCTTGACTACAACACAAAAAGGAATAACAAAAAGAATGGATGCAAAAATGAAACATCAAATGAAAACAAATCATACAAAACTCATTCCCTGAAACAAAATAAGCCTAACCTTATTTGTTTCTCATAGTTGTAGGACATTGGCAGAGATAAAATATAAGCCTACTAATTGTGGCAAATGATAGCAACACTTTTTGTCCAATCGAATTTGACAACGATTCATATAAACACATATAATTCAAACACATTGTGGAGCTGGAACAATATTTTATTAAAGAGGCCTTTATTGCATAAATCATGCAATCATGCAATATTGGTAAACCAATATGTCTGATGAGTCAGTATGATTACCTTTAAGACCAAGAACTATTTAATATTTACAAAAATCATGAACTTTTGACCCAGTATTTATCATTCAGCTCAAAGGGCCTCATTGCCAACTAAAAATGCAATTAGTCGATGCCAATCAAGCACTAAGCTTCAAACAGAAATGAATGCCAACAAAAAACTTTTCGGAAGGCCTGTTTGAAAATCCCCTCAAATTTCCTGCATATTTTGATGGATGAAAGGGCTGTTTCAACCACAAATCCATCCCGGTTAAGAGCTCTCTAGACATCTGACACGAAAGATCCTGTCTACAGTACACACCAGATAAGGGATCTAAATAAACATAGCCTAAAATGGTACAGAAAAACTATGAAAGGGTAATATTTTGTGAAACTCTTTGGATATAAAATGTAAATGCCAATTTAAATACAAGCAGTGAAGCTTCACATCAAATTAAGAAGAAGAAGAAAAAATCAGTATGAATTGTTATCTTTCAATAAATATACATTGCCATTTATAAAGTGTAAACCAGCTAAATGTGGTCAGTAGTGGCAAAGTGGCAAAATCTTGTCAAAAATGCTTACCAGGGTATCCTGAAAATCAAAATATAGATTAAAAAAAAAAAAAACATGGGATAACATTACAAGTAGACTATGCAGGTGGCCTGGAGATAGTTGTACATTAACATGATCTTATTACTCATGGTTACACATCTACTTTCCATATTATTTGGTAGATGGCATCTATTATATATGTACAGTAAATATGCAGTAATATTTTTTGTTATTCAGTTAGAATCCTTTTTTTTTTAAACCAGAACTCAAGATTATCTTTGAAAAGAAAGATTTGGAAATCAATTTTATGCATAGTTTAGTGACATCAAATCAAAAGTTACAATTGTATTAGAATCGTACATTCCTCCATTCACTGTATAATAATAGTATATGAGATTTATCACCATTATCCATTCTAATTAAATGCTTAAGGTGCTTCAAAATATTAGGGAACACAATACATCATTACATTACATACTACATTATACATGTAAATTATGGAAATTACAGGTGTGGTCAATACACGTTCAACAAGTTATTTATTCAGTCAGCTTTAGTTCCTATTATACAATACCTTTCAAAAAGACAGTAATAGTCAGATCCTTGGAAAATGGGGTTCAAACCCGTTGTTCAATTTAATCCCACCAAAAAAAAAAAAATGTTCACATGTATGATGTCCTCTCAGTTTGATTATTACACTTTCATCTTTCATTTTTTGTTGTTTGTGTGATTTGGGACAAGTAGTTTAATCAGACTTGACCTCTCTTAAATGGAAAGCCCTAGATACAACCAAGTATCTTACTCTCTTGCATAAATACATTGGACATAATCAACCAAAAGAGGGTAGTATTTCACTTCTGACAAAAGGATCTCCATATTAAATTCACAGACTAACATAATAAATATGTGTAGAATACTAGAATTCAAAGTAAGCATGCTTCTAAAACCATCTTGAGCTGAAAGTGTATCTATCAAGAATAAATTATTACTATCAAGAATATTTTACTCATAAAAATCAATCATTAAGTCTTATTATCATTAACATTATTATTATTATTATTATTACTAGAAGTAGTAATAGTAGAAGTAATAGTAGAAGTAATAGCAGCAGCAGCAGCAGGAGGAGCAGTAGTAGTATCATCATCATAGAAGAAGTGATTGGAAGGATTTGAAAAATATGAAAACAACAGAAATATGATATTTAATTTATCAAAAAGTGTGAAGTAGAGAGGACAGCAATTTTATCAATGACAGCAGTCATAGGCATGCATTGTTACACACAGCCAGCTTCATCCCAAAACCCAAGACATGATCATATCACAGTCACTTTCAAAATAAAACACATCATGGATGAAACAGACCGTAAAGATACCTGTATCAAGAGATAGCTTGCTTTAAAAATATTCCTATATATTCCTATATATTTATATATATCCAAGAACTGCCACAGAAATTAAAGAACAAGGAGAAGAAGTCCGGCACAACAGTCAGACTGGGGTTGGTCTCGTTTGTGTGATTGAGGTATAAGAGATTAATTTTTTTCACAGAAATGAATTTGATATTGATTTTGTTATAATAATTAATAAGCGTCTTTTAGTATTTTCAGTCAATTAAACAAATGTTGTAATAAGCATATTGATATATAAGCAATCAACATTTCTAACTGATTGTTTGAAATGAATCAGTGGAATTCTACTGTAAGAAATGGATAATATAAATGTATCATACAGTCTTTATTTCATATTGTCAGTCTAATAAAAGGGACGGTCACACTTATTATTAGAGTAGCTGTGTGAAGAAATATCACAAAATGGGCAAATTATACATGTAAGGAAAGCTTATATCATTGAGAACACAAATCATGTGCTTTAAAGTTGTGTAAATATCAATTAAACACTTCAATAAGCATTTTCCAAGACACTTCTCAGAACTTTAAATCCTGGCATGACGTCACAAGTGGGTCAGGGAGCCGGAGCGCTAGCTGGGGGCGCTAGCGAGAAGCACACATACAGTACACAGAGTTTACACGTGCAAGGTTGCATAATGAAAGTGGACTAACAATCTCTAAAATTCAGGTAATTAAACTTCAAATTTGCCTATTACGCCATTTGTATTATGTAAGAATGACTAATGCATTTCGATGTCTAAATCAAGTAGGACTTCCTCCTCAAGATCGGACATTATGATGAATGATATTTGTATGTTTTGCAACATCTAAATGGAGGGTTGTTCAGTTTTTATAGCGAATTAATTAATTTCATGACCATTTCTGAAAAAAAATGTTGATAATTTGGGTTAGTTTAGCCTACCTTTTGCAATGATACAAAAAATGATGAGTAGATACAGTTTTAATCCCTCGCACAACTACTTTAAAGCCTTCTATACATATTCAGTCTCTCCCTTCTCTTCATTTGTCTTTCCTGTTCTTTTCCTTACTTCTATTTTGACAAATATACCTTTTTCCTTCTTTTCTCAATGGCTTCTACATGTACCTTCGCTTTTTCTTTTAGATGGAAAATTGGTCAATAGGCCAGTTTCGTAATGTATTCACAGACCTTTAAATCGCATTACGTGATCGGAGGGTTGGTCAAACAAAGAAGTCGCGGTGCATAGCAGCCTACACTGTGTGTGCGTACAATACATGTGTTTGCTATGTTCGAGGTGTGATTGTATTGTCTGCTTTCGCTATTTTGAGAGAGAGAAGAAAAAGGAGGCAGTTTCAAACTTGAATAATACATATCTTTGAGATGTGATTTTTTTCTTGATACATTTGATCTATAAAATCGCTGAGTTTTAGGCAAGAATAATGGGAAAGCATAATTGCTGTTACGGAACGTGCAATAGCGATTCACATCTTGCAGCCAAACCTGTTCGGCCAAGTCTCCAGTACAGGCAACACACGATACCCCCTCAACAAAATGAACGGAGGTCGATGATACATGCGACATTAATTGGCTCCCCCTCAACAAAATGAACGGAGGTCGATGATACATGCGACATTAATTGGCTTGAAAGCCAGTGATGAAACAGAAGGCGAAGAACCAACATATCAGTTCGCCGATATCGGTAATTTCCATTCAATTTTGCATTACCTTAGCTTGAAACTGAGTACAAATTTGGACGTAGAAATAAAAGAAGAGATGAACTATTTTCCACCCGTTCGCACACACAGTCACCTCTGCTTGCAGAAGAACGTGCGTGCGCATACCACGTGTACGTGTAGGCACGATTCAATCCTGATTCAATAGACCATTTCATAATGAAACCAAATTATTTTATGGATTAAAAAATGTTTGGGAAACGCCTCGATACAAACTATTTCAAGGCGGCCTACAAGCGGATAACGAAAAGCATGCACAGTGACCACAGAATCAATTTTATTAACACTAGTAACGAGAAATAATGATGACACTATAAGGTCTTTATAAAAAAAATAATATTTATAAAATAATGTCGTTCGATGACAGAGAATAAGAATGATGAATAATGATAAATAGATAATTAATAGGGGGAAAAATGAAGAAAAACTAGATGGAACTTCAACTGCGCGCAGTCGAAAATGATGCCTCCGCCATAGAGCAATTTTACAAACCAAAATGGAAGCAATTTTTAAAATTCAAGTTTGATTGTAATCCATTTGTTGGTTCTAATGATAACGCGATCACGAGCTATTTTGAGATACATAATGAGCCCTGTGACCTTTGACCTCGTGATCCCCAAATCTAATCAGTTCATTGACTCTGCAAGATACATACATGACCCAAGATTGGCAGTAATCCATCAATCGGTTCTTGAGATAACGTGATCACAAGCTATTTTGCATACATAATGAGCCCTGTGACCTTTGACCTTTGACCTCGTGACCCCAAAATCTAATCAGTTCATTAGCTCTGCAAGATACATACATGACCCAAGTTTGGCGGTAATCCATCAATCGGTTCTTGAGATAACGTGATCACGAGCTATTTTTGCATACATAATGAGCCCTGTGACCTTTGACCTTTGACCTCGTGACCCCAAAATCTAATCAGTTCATTAGCTCTGCAAGATACATACATGACCCAAGTTTGGCGGTAATCCATCAATCGGTTCTTGAGATAACGCGATCACGAGCTATTTTTGCATACATAATGAGCCCTGTGACCTTTGACCTTTGACCTCGTGACCCCAAAATCTAATCAGTTCATTAGCTCTGCAAGATACATACATGACCCAAGTTTGGCGGTAATCCATCAATCGGTTCTTGAGATAAAGTGATCACGAGCTATTTTTGCATACATAATGAGCCCTGTGACCTTTGACCTCGTGACCCCAAAATCTAATCAGTTCATTAGCTCTGCAAGATACATACATGACCCAAGTTTGGCGGTAATCCATCAATCGGTTCTTGAGATAACGCGATCACAAACTATTTTTGCATACATAATGAGCCCTGTGACCTTTGACCTTTGACCTCGTGACCCCAAAATCTAATCAGTTCATTAGCTCTGCAAGATACATACATGACCCAAGTTTGGCGGTAATCCATCAATCGGTTCTTGAGATAAAGCGATCACGAGCTATTTTTGCATACATAATGGGCCCTGTGACCTTTGACCTTAGACCTCGTGACCCCAAAATCTAATCACTTCATTAGCTCTGCAAGATACATACATGACCCGAGTTTGGCGGTAATCCATCAATCGGTTCTTGAGATAACGCGATCACAAACTATTTTTGCATACATAATGAGCCCTGTGACCTTTGACCTTGGACCTCGTGACCCCAAAATCTAATCACTTCATTAGCTCTGCAAGATACATACATGACCCGAGTTTGGCAGTAATCCATCAATTGGTTCTTGAGATAACGCGATCACGAGAACGGGACGTACGTAGGACGGACGGACAACCAGAAAACATAATGCCTCCGGCTACGTTGTAGCGGAGGCATAAAAACAACAATCTGAATGATGAGACAAGGAAGAAGAATGTGGAAATTAGGAAGAGTGATAAATAATGATAAAAACACTGCATAAGATAGGGGTGCTTTCAAAGGGAGGGAACATGCATATGCGTACCCAAAATGGGGGGCATGCATACGCAAGGAAGAAGAATCAGGATGAGGAATAATAATTATTTAAAATAAGATTAGGAAGTTTGATTATCATAAAATAAAAGTTAATAGTAATTATAATTATGGACCTTCGCCATTCAAGAACTAATTAGCAATTAGTTTATTATTTAAAAAAAAACATTTTAAACATAAATTTGTTATTACATTTTCTATTACTTTTTTGTTTGTTTGATATTTATAGTATATATATTTTCTTTTTGTGTAAGTTGGTTTGTTCTGTCTTTTTGCGTCGGTTTGACCTGTATACCGTAGTCTAAAAACACACAAGTCGCTATCTGCCGAGAGATGGAGGAGGATTGTACTCGAGCGTCTATCCACATACCTGGCCATCGGAAAATATTAATCGAAAGTCTTCAAAACTCTTAAAAGCCTTCAGTTTCCGATGATCTAAAATGCATAGTCCGCCATATTCTCTACTTGATAATTGAATACGTCATCGATCCCAAAGTCAGGAATATCGTCAAACTTAGGGGGAGATCTGTATTATAACTGGTTCACTAAACGAAAACCCTGCCCGTTGTAGTTTCCCCACACACGGTCGCGTCTACTTAGTGCGGGCCCCGTAGGTCAGGGGCTACGGGCGGGCTAAAGTACGCTACCGCGGAAGCTAATTTAACAAGTCTTTCCTCGGTGTATACCGTGGTCGAAACTCCTCTTTTTCTAAGAAAATATTGCAGCTGCCTGAAGCTAAACTTGTGGAATGGCAAGTTGAAAGACATATCCGGCCAAAACAGAAATTCATATATATAAACGCAGTTTCGATAGAAAAATATGAATGAAATTCAATGGCAAGAACAGACAGTCTTATACAAAACGCACAGATTCAAAACAGCGGTGTGGCAAAGCTTGACCAACCTAGTTACAGTACTGGCTTATTGGATTACATTAAAGCCCCTCTAAAGCGTGGGAGCCCCAAATTTGCCATCTTGATTGCAAAATTTCACTTAAATTGTATCATAATGTGAAAGAGGATGTTATTTAAGACACACTTCTGTCAAGATCCCCCCCCCCCAGCCCCCACATGTGTTTGAAGACAAATATTGAGAAAAGAATACATAATTAGGGTTTTCTGTTGTATGCAGAAAATATAAATTGTGTATTCTTTCATTAATATTAGACTTCAAACACATTTGTTTTGTAAACCCTTGCAGAAATGCGGCTTAAATGACATCCTCTTACACATTATGAATTAAGATACAATTTAAGTGAAATTTTGCGATCAAATTTTTGGGGCTCCCAACACTTTAGAGGGGCTTTAACCATGTTAAACTATGATTCACATTCACCATGCCAAATTGCGTATCATTCTTTTATTCCTTATAATACATTGGAACAGTATTGCTACATGTATGTCTTGTCTTTAAATATTTAAAATTGTACAATTCAGCCAAGGCTGCGAGACAGATTTTGAATATATATATTTACCATTAAAAAAAAAAAAAAAAAATAACACAACAGCCCATTGATGAGTTAGAATTTCCCCCTACACTAACCCATTCGTATGTAAATTGTAAGGCCTGCTCCAGCATCCTAGCAATCTGCATGTTCTGGAGGTGGGTTTTTTCTGGTGAAAAACTGAAAATAAGGAGAGGTTTCTACACATGAAGTTAAACTCTTGTCTGTACGGTACATCTTGTTGTAAAACTGTCCTTTTTTAAATACTTTTTTCCAATCCATTTTCCACTCCACAGACGTGACACAAACGCTACTACAATGTACTAGTATATATGAGACATCGACACATAACTTGATGCCTCTCTACTCACTGCACTCGAACACTACTGTGTTTACATTATGACATACACTGTACCTATTTGTACATGTATTCTGACAAAGTACTCTGTGTACATTATTCAACGCACGATGTAAGCTCCTTAGTTTGTACCACTGAACTTAAACACTCTGGATAGCCACACATAGCTGCATTACTATCCTGGGTGTGTATTAAAAGCTGTTCTTTTGACTCTCAACATTTCAAACACCACTGTACAAAACTCAACTGATTTCACTCAAAATCAGTACTTTAGTGACAATTGATGACACCTAGATAGCAGTAAAATACAATTTTTTCAACTTACTGATGTTAGAAAGAATAATTAAAAAATTCAAATCGTGAGTCTACTGTCAAACTTGCCGCTCAGCCACATCGGCATAATTGTGTGCATTTGTGTATTATAAGTGTATTGACTATTCATGTGTGCAAATGCTGCCTATTAACACATAGTGCAGCGCTAGAGCTCAATACGCATTAGCATTGACTCTCTATGCTTTGCTGGAGTGTGGATAGCCAACGCACAAGGCAATATTTGAATGCAAGACTATGTGTACATACTGACATGCACATGTGTGTAGTGCGAATAGCCGACCGCCTTCAAATGACTTCGCCATTGCACCATGTATTAGTCGTATTTCAAATCATTGGGTCAGCGCGTCGGTTCGTAACAAGACCTTTTGTGAAAACATGACCCTCTATTCATAAAATGTTGGGGGTAATGTTTTGAAATAAACCCCTTTTATCTACAAATGGTCTGATCCAATTTACCCAACAATTTGTGAAAACCCTACAGCATATAAGCCATGTATTATGTCTGTATTCAATGCATGCATGCATATTTGCCCTCATAACCATAATTCTTGAAGGTACCTTCGTAATTTTGTACGGAGGGTCTGAAATTCGTAACAGTTATGATTTTCTTGTAATGGTTGGCAGAAATGGGACTCTTCAACTATCATGACTACATGTACATGTATTGCTCCCCATAAAGTTTTGGGTTTTCAAGTTGAAAATGAAATTGTAAATAATTATTTTCCTCCACTCAATGATGCACCCTGCCCAATCCCCACTATAAATGCACATATAACTTATTGGAATTGTAGACAATTCCAACACGTACAACTTTGCAGGAGTAAAGCTCATCTCAAAATCAAATAACTTAATAAGCTATTAAGTTGTAGGCCTAGTTGCAGTTGTACATGTATGTAGATCATCATCACACATAGCTGCATTAAAAGCTGTGCAATTGATTCTCAACATGTCAAACACTACTGTACAAAACTCAACTGATTTCACTCAAAATCGGTACTTTAGTGACAATTGATGACACCTAAATAGCAGTAAAATACAATTTGTTCAACTTACCGATATTAGAAAGAATAATTTAAAAATTCAAATTGTAAGTCTACTGTCAAATTTGCCGATCAGCAGCATCGGCATGATTGTGTACATTTGTTTATTATAAGTGTATTGACTATTCAGTGTGCAAATGCTGCCTATTAACACGTAGTGCAACGCTAGAGGTCAATACGTATTAGCATTGACGAATCGACTCTCTATGCTTTGCTGGAGTGGATCATCATCATCGCCATCAACATCATCATCACCATCTTCATCACCAGTCACCATTACCATCATCATCACCATCATCATTAGTACATCACCATCATCAGTCATCATCATCATTATCATTACATCATCAGTCATCATCCTCATCCTCACCATCAATTATCCTCATCAATTAAATTCAATTTCAAATAGTCTAGATTCTAATGCACAAATTACAATGTCAATAAGAAAGAATCTTAAGACTAAGTTAGTGGTCATCTAGATAGACCTTATCTTATTTTGAAAATTGTACTGGAGATTTCGCTAGCCAAACAAGACTCTTCGTAGGAAAATCGAAGGTGGTTTCTTTGGTTTTCAGATCACGCGAGAAATTTACAGAATTACATTTATCACGTCCATTCCCTACACAGATTGCAACACGTGGGACATGATTATACAAAATTGTGCTCATCCAAGTTCTCTTACCTCTGTTAGGCCCATATTACACAGCTGACATACGCCAGTTTTTTCTGCATTCTGGATGTGAGGTTTTATTGAATTGCCCATTTTTAATAGTTGTGACAGCTGAATAAATATGCTTCAGAAAAGGCAAAATTTCACAAAATTATTCTGGAGAATTGTACTTCCTGTCGCGTTCTTATCAACAGATGGCGATATATTGCATGTATCGGATTAAGATTACTTGCATAGAAGCTGTGTTTAAACTGTAAACGTTGTTCCTTTTTGTAATGTTGTATCCGAGAATATTAATATGAAGTATTACCGTCACCTTTTCCTTTTATATATTGAAAAATCTATTTTTTTCTCTCAAATTGCAGAAGTGTATCACAATTGTATACTTGATTGAATATGTACTATATTAGTTTGGATATGAGACTACTTATGGAAAATATCCTCTTTTTCCACATTTGTTTAAGTCTTTATTACTGTTTCATTGTTAATGTATTTATGCTAGTTGACGATGAACTTGTTGCTCCTGCTCCTGAATGAAATGTTTTTTATGCAAGTGGAAAGAAATAAATAAATCTTGAATCTTGAATCTATTTAAGAAATATGTCTGTTTATAATGTATGAGACAATGTACTATGTTTATACTGTAAGAACAATTATGTTCCTCTTCATCATTTTGTATATGAAAATCTGAATAAAGGCAAAAAAAGCTTTAACAACAAAAATTTACTACATGTAGTATGTTATCTGTCGGGGCTAACTTGGGCCCGGGGACAATTACTCGGCCCTACTGCAAAAAGGGGGCCGAGTTGTCCCGACATGATTAATCAATCGAGAAATACCAATGTGTATATGTTTGTATATATTTTTGCAGCGGGCCGAGTTGTCCCCAGGTCCGAGTTAGCCCTACTCCGTATGGAATTATGATGATGATCGTTGTTGTTATTGTTGTTCTTACAATCATATTATTATTGTTGTTGTTATTGTTACGTTATTATCATTATCATTGTTTATTATTACTAATAGTATTATTATTCATTATACACCTTTATTGATGGCATAGGTCTATCAAAGGGGCAGCTACCTTCTTCCATTAAGAAAAAAATAGGGGGGCATATATAGAAAGTGTATTTCTTTTATTAGGGTGGGAAAGGCTATGTGCAGTGATATATGATTTTACAAGATCTTTTAATAGTCATCTTTCTACAAGTCATGGTCTACCTACTTTTAACAAACTATGTAGTATAGATATGAGACAAAGAAAGAGAAAAATCAAACCAAGACATGTAATTAGTAACATTCAAACTTTTATTGCTCCTTTCATAAATATTTTAACAAGATATCTTTACACATCATACCATATATTCCACTATTATATCCCATCATAAGCTACTAATACAAGGTGATATTTACAAAACAAGTACTGTGATATATATATAAAGCTAACATGGTTTGAGAGTAATCTATTTGGTCCAATCACTTAAAACTAGTCTACTAAATACTTGTCTTTGAAATAATTATAGGTAATTTGAACCACTCTCTTGCAGCAAGCAGTGCAGGAAGTAATTTGAATGATGAACTTTCCATAAAATAGGCTTTGTAGCCTATCTCACCAACTGAGGTTGATCTTACTCTTCTATAGATCTTCTTGCTGAACTAAGCGACTACAATGATGACAATGAATGTAGCAAGATTAAGTTCCTACTTGCTGTACAAAGTATTTATCATGAATGAAGAACCCTCTTAAAGAAGTACTATCAACTTGTTAAACAATTAACATTCTATTTTATTTTTCAACAAGCAAAACGGGCATTTTCACTATGTATATATTATAAACTTACGTAATGTTGTCTCTGAAAGGGTTAATATATTTGATTACAAAAAGACTAATTATGACTTCATATAATCCCATTTCCAGAACAAAATATTACAATATTAAATTATGAAGAAGCAAGAAAAGACCAGTCTACTGAGGCCATTTGTATGCCTGCATTGTATTCCCTGCTAAGTACAATATCACAAAACCATGATTATCTTACAAGGTCCCCCTTCAACATAATGACAAATTTGAATCATGTTGAAATAAGATTCAGGCATATAGACGCATGCATTAAAGGAAGTACATTATACTAAACAACGTGATATCATTTGTATAAAAAAGAGTTATCATTTGTAGAAAAGAAGATAAAAAGTATGTGTAGGTAGATCAGTGAAGTCTCAGGTAGTGGAAGACAGTCAGTGGAAGCTCTTCTTGGTACTGTATATATTGACAATTCTTAAATTAGCATACCCGGTACACTCCTAACGATGCGCGTATTACACCAAACCATTTAATGATTTACAGCTTCAACTTTCTTTCAAAACACATTTTGCCCAAATACAGATAATAGATAAGTCATTGCCAGAAGATCATGACTGGATCCAAAAATAATACAATTCTTTAATTTTACTTGTCTTGATGATTTTAAGTGAATTCAAAGTTATACTTATTTCCTTCTATAAATTGTTTAATTTGTTTAATATACTAGCAAATAAAATAAATACTGCAAAACTAAAGCAGGCTAAACCTTAAGAGTGATGCTTGCGGCATTCAAAACACTGGGAATACTGGTAAATAAAAACAAGTCAATGTGAGAACATGAATATTTGAATACATTTCTGTGGTAGGTGATAATGGGGGCATATTGTTTGCAAATAAAATGTGTCAATTTAATCCACAATGGCTTCATTAGGACACCTCCAGCTTTAAGTTAAATAATTACTTATGCACACAAGCATGAGTGTTCAGCCTCTAGTCTAGTACTTACTACACACTTAAAAAAATAGGCTGGTTTCTATTCAAGTCTAGCACAGTTCCATTTTATCACAACAAATAGCATCACTAAAAACACGTCATAAAGGAAGATAGAAGAAGCTATCCATCCGTTCTATATGACAGACTGGACTGAATAAGCAATGCGAATATCTTAGCCACTCTGTAATATGCCATTGCATGATCTTCTTTCAAGTTCATGTTGCTTCATAATTTCTGAGCTCATCATTCTGATTGTGAAGGCCTAATCATGAAAATGATGGTATTGTTATATTCCTATTCCAAATTAGTTCTAGGCTACATCATAATCCAAGACTACATCCTAAATGTCTGTGTCCTACTTTCTCATTGAACCCTTTGTCTACTGGTACTGGGTGGTCCATGTATTAAGCCTATGAAAGTTAGAAAATTCAGTAATGAACATGTTACCGTAAGTTTAATTATAATATTGTCATGGGCATTTGACCTCCTTTCCATATCATAATCAAGTATCAAATGTCAGAGCCTGGAGAGCTGCTGGTACAGTATGAACACACTCCAACGTTCCAATGTAACCTGGCTTTATTCACAGGTAGCAACTTCATTAAGAAAATTGAGTCATTTCTTTTCAAAAGGCAAAACCATCAAAAGGCAACATTAATCAATCTCATAAATTGTTATGGACTGTTTTACATACATAACAATCAAATCAAATACATAAACATCCTTGTTCTTACAATTCTCTTTCTCTAGCCGTCACTTTTTTATGGTCTCTCCGACTGTTTGCTTGAGTGTATATCTCAGCAACAAAATGAGTAAGAAGAAAATTTATGATAGTACCAGTATAGATCTTCATTGTATTATAGGAGTAAATTATGTAATCACAAGAGATTAAAATAAGAGCAGTTTAATCAGAACTGTGACAGTCCCAAAATATATGACTTGTGACATGCAGGTTAACTCTAACTGTGCAAGGTTTTCTGTGCATGTTTCAAGATTACCAAAACACAAGCAATCCTTTCTTATTGGATGCATTCATTTCTTTAAAAAGGTCTTATATCCTAGCATATTGTGAACATACATTGCATGAAATTACCCTTTTTAATATCCCCAAATCATAATATGATTGATCATTGCAAAATATATCAAATGAGTTTCTTTCAGCTCTATACATTTCTGCTCCCCATTCTTTTACCATTGTTTAATGCTGAAATTATAAAAAAATCCTTACAAAGTTGGCAATTTTCTCCAAATAAAATGTTCACAGAAGAAATTTAAAATATTAGATATTTAGAACACTTGATTCATGCTCTAAACAGTGATATAACTTGATCATCAAATCTGGGCAGAGCAACATGTGATTGAAAATGCCTTGTCTGTTTTGTCACATTATGTGTGTGACATCAACACAATACGGTAGTTAAAGCATTCATTGTATGTTTTCAAATCAAAGCTGTATTGCAAATCAATGTGAACAAATAACAACATTGTAACTGTATGAACTGATAGTCATTTCCACATCATAGAAAATAAAACAAGATACAAACAATGCATACGTCAACAAAGCCTAATCATCTTAAACATTCTAAATAATGTTAATATTAAAAGGTAGCATTCCCAGCTTAGAGACATTGGTACTACGCACCAATCAATCTTAATAGTAAGACTAGATAACGGGAGTATGCTTAATAATCTCATCAGCAAACATGTAAAGATATTTATCAGTTACAAGATCGGAAGAAGATAAACAGATTATTTGCTGAGAGGAGGGAGTTCCATGATATCGTTGGTCCCATGCTTTATGATTCTAGTAGTGCATGCCATCGGCAGACCTGATGACCCTTAGATTCTCTCATCTCATTCCAATGGCCGATCTCTTCTTCACTACTGTTACTAAGACCCATTGAGAACCAACCAATGGTTTCCTTTCGCTTCATTCCTTTCTTGTTGAACACAGTGAAGAGTAGGGTCATCTCAGGTAGTTGGAACTGGGCAACCTGTTGAAAGAGAGGAGATGCAAACTTATATGTATTGGCCACAACTGGAATAAAACCATAAACTTTCATTCAAATAAAATGTCTGTGTTAGCAAAAGACTGCATACAGTTTTGGTGATTAGTGTCTACACATATCATCAAGGCATGAGTAAAACATGGGGCTTGAAAGAGTGACACATACATGAGTAGACATTCAATTACTTAGCACAAACAAATCACTCACCTTGGACCTTTATATCAGTATGTGTTGTCATTAAGGTATATACTACCAGGAAAGCTCTTAACAACTTGTGTGGTACCCTTATAAGTAAGATATTTCAATTAAGCTTTTCATAATCATTATCTAATTCCTCCCTATTCACAATTTCTAGTTACATTGCTAAAGCAAGGCCCTTTATTCATACAGAACAAGAACTTTACCTGGAAGAAGAAGGTCTCCTTGAATGTTGGACTAGACTGCCCTCTCCTTACAGATGTCTTGCTCTTGGAGATCTCAAAGCCACTGGATGACATCAGAGCAACCTTCACATAGGAATCTGTCAGTCAATCACACAATCACGCCAGAATTACATACAACATGAATGGGAGAAACATTAAAATGGATACATTTGATGGGACTGAATGAGAAAATCAACTGTATAATAGTTTTCAAACTAAATTAGAAAGTTCCTGCAAATGTATATGTTTATATCTTTAAAGCCCAAGTCCACTCCAAAAATATCTTACTTTTAATAGAACCAGAAAAATCAGACAAACCAATCAAAAAAAGTTTGAGCAAAATCAGATAACTAATAAGAAAGTTATGAATTTTTAATGACATGAAAAACTTTGAAAATCACTACACAAATTGGCAACTCACTCATGAGTCTGTGACGTATGGTCCTCACTATCCACTAATTATTTTCTTTATATTGATAATATAAATTTCCTATTTTCACCCTAAGAATCTTATTTCTTCACACCAGCATCCAAGTTAGATTGTTAGTCATGTGTTTTTGTGCGGATGCACAAATAAAGAGTAATTTTGTCCAGTTAAATCATGAAAAATTGAATTATGATAAACTATTTATATAAAAATCAATAATTATGAAATACAATATTCAGAAAATAGTATAAATTCTTCAAAATTCATAAAGGGTTTGGGAAATTTCATGCATGCAATATGATACAAGTCATATAAACCTGAGCAAAGGCATGGGGAAATCAAGTTTTGGGGGATAAAAAGGGAAATTAATGGGATTAAACTATATAAAGCAATCGATAAGTTGTGAGGACATGACGTCACAAACTGATAACCATCTTGGCAATTTGTGTTGTGATTCTCATTGTTCCATAGTTTTACATACTTTTTCAAAAATTCATAACTTTCTTATTAGTTATCCGATTTTGCTCAAACTTTTTTTGATTGGTTTGTCTGATTTTTCTGCTTTTAGACCAAAAAAAAAATCATTTGGTTGTCCTCGATTGCTTTTCTGGAGTAGGGGCGGGCGGGCGGGTGGATTTTTTTTTTTTTCATTTCATTTTTTTCCTCTTCATTTGGATTCTTTACTTCCTATTTATTTTCATTTTTTTCTTCAAATCATGAAGCCAATATCATTATTATTTAAACACAACAAGAATCCCAGAAAAAAGTCATGAATTGCCATGGCAATATTCAATTTCATTTTCACTGTTTCGGAGGTAGTTTTCGGTCGCATGTACAAAGTCAATAGGGAGCGCACGCGCTTCGTTGGTTCGTCCGCTGATCTATATATCGCGTGCGGCCGGAGCAGGTATCCCACGCCAGAGCTTGGCGCGGCGGCGCGCCGAAAATTATCCCTGCAGTGATCAGAAATTAGTATTGTGACACATGAAAAATCGCGATCTAAATCTGAAAAATACTTGAAATACAGCTCAGGTTTTGGTACCCATCTTCCTTACAGACACGCTGCGTTAGATATTTGATTTTTCAGATTCAGGTAGCAGGACTGCCGATTACATTGCTAAAATGTGATATTTAAGGATACATTTTCCATTGCACATGTGGTTCTCCTGTGACTCTGAAATGTATTGTATTGTATGAAGTTTACCAAAGAATTTTGAACATATTTCTCAATTTATGTCAATGATTAATCTTTCCTTTCTTTTATAGCAATTTCTGAAACTTGGATAAACGAGGCAACCTTAATTAATTTAAATCTAGATGATTATAATTTTTTGAATGTAAACCGGATATATGGGCGAGGTGGTGGTGTTGCGTTTTTTGTGAAAAAAGATATACTTTATACTGTAAGGACAGATATCGTTTATAACCAAGAAACCAGTTTAACATGTGAATATTTGTTTATTGACTTTTTAGATAAAAAACGCAAGAGGTCTACTGTTGGAGTCATTTATAGAAAGCCGGGATCAAATCATGAAATATTCCTTGAATTTTACAACAATGTTATTAACAAATTAAGTAATGAACATAGGCATATTTATATAACTGGAGATTTTAATATTGACTTATTTAAAGATGATGATACTGTTAATGAATTCCTTCGTCTTAACTCTGTACTTGGTATATTCCCGATTATAAAAACCCCAACTAGTATTACATCAAGCAGTGCTACACTTATTGATAACGTATTCACGAATGTATTTGACTCAGATTTTGACTCAGGTAGTCTATGTTCAGATGTTAGTGACCACTTACCCATTTTCCTAGTCTCTAAAAGCTCTAATACTAATACTCATCAACCTAGCTCAATTCGCTTTACTCGTAAATACTCAGATGATAATATAAGAAATTTTCAATATGATCTTTATAATGAAGAGTGGACTAATCTTTATAATATGACAAATGCTAATGACGCATATTCCTTTTTTATTAACCGTTTTACTCAATTGTTTGACAAAAATTTTCCCTTGTCAAAAACAAACAAACTAAAAGAGGTATGAAAAAACCTTGGATAACAAAGTATTTATTAAGATGCATAAAGAAGAAAAATCGTTATTTTAAACACTTTCTCCAAAACAATACATTGGATAATGAAAGAAAATACAAAAAATATAGAAATAAATTGAATAATCTGTTAAAGCATGCAAAAAAATCATATTTTTCTAACAGTTTAAAGTTATATAAAGATAATACTAAACAGACTTGGTCAGTTATAAACTCATTACTAAATAAGCCTAAAAAATCTTTACCTGAATACTTTTTTTATGGAACTGAGAAAGTTTGTGATCCACAACATATAGCAACTGAATTTAATCAACATTTTATAAACTGTTCTAGACGGATAACCACATCAATGGTTAGTTCTCATACCGATACTTCTTTTAAGGATCATCTGACTGGTTTTATCAACAATTCTATTTTTTAAATCCTATAACAGAAAATGAAGTTATACAAATTAGTAATTCACTACACAACAGTAATTCTGTTGGATTTGATAATCTTAGTACTAACTTAATGAAAAAATTTTTATTTTATATTGTACAGCCAGTAGTATTTATATTTAATCTCTCTCTTTCTACAGGCTTAGTCCCAGATAAACTAAAAATAGCTAAAATAACCCCTGTATTTAAAAAAGATGACCCTCATAAATTTGATAATTATAGGCCCATATCTATTCTGCCGTCTATATCAAAGTTGTTAGAAAAATGTATCTATAACCGATTATATTAATTTTGTTTTGAAAACAAAATTCTCACGGATTCACAATATGGCTTTAGGAAAATCACTCTACTACACATGCTTTAATAGAATTACAAGATAAAGTTTTGTCAGCAATTCATACCAATAAATTTTGCATATGAATTTTTATGGACCTTTCTAAAGCCTTTGATATTGTTGATCATGGAATACTTTTGTCAAAATTAGAACACTATGGGATTAGGGGCTTACCACTATCTTGGTTTGAAAGTTATCTTTCTAATAGATCTCAATATGTAGTTTATAATAACAATTCCTCAAATTTTTCTCCTATTACACACGGTGTACCACAAGGTTCTATCCTAGGTCCTTTACTGTTTTTAATTTACATTAATGACCTCACACATTCTTCTGACAAATTTAATTACATTATGTACGCTGACGATACCACTTTAATTTACACCCAACCTAACACTCATAACTTACAAAATAACATCAATACTGAATTAGACAAAGTAACAAAATGGTTCAAATCAAATAGATTGTTGATAAATCCTAGTAAAACAAATTACATTACTTTCTTCCATAGGCAGTCAAATTCCACTAATTTGCTTGATAATTTGTTTATAAAAATAGATGAGGTTCCATTAAATAAGGTTAAAAGTGTTAATTTTCTTGGTGTTAATATTGATTATAATATGCAATGGGACACTCATGTAAATAAAGTCACTCAAAAGGTATCTAAATGTATTGGTATATTATACAGATTAAAAGACTCGCTCCCACCCTCAGCATTAATACTACTTTATAATTCATTCATGCTCTCATATTTAAATTATTGTGTTGCTGTTTGGGGTAATTGTAGTCGAACTAAATTAGATAAATTATTTAAATTGCAAAAAAGCCCTTCGCATATGCCTGGGATGTCATTTTGTGCCCATTCTGCCCCACTGTTTAGAAAATTGAAATCTCTTAATATTTTTGATTTGTACTATTACTCCATTGCCCTCCTTGGCTTCTTTTACTTTCAAAATAAATTACCCGTTAATATTTTTCAGATGTTCACTCTTAATTACCAGATACATAATCACAATACCCGTTTTAAAGATTCTTTTCACTTATGGCCAGTAAAAACAAATAAGGTAATGAAATCAGTACGACATAATTTCCTGTGATTTGGAACTCCATTCCTAAAGATATCTCTGAATGCAAGTCAGTTAATTCTTTCAAAAAAGTTGAAGCAGTTTCTTTATCTCAAATATGTATAATTATCTTTTGTTTATATTTGTGTTACATGTTTTTATTTTAATTTTTTTTTTTAATTAATGTGTATTTTGTTTGTTTTGTTTTTTTGTTTTTTTGTTTTTTTCTTCTTATCTTTGCTTTATATTATGCTATGAATGCTTTGGGAACTACGCTTGTACAAGGCCTATGGGCTTTATTTATGTAGTTCCCCATTTCATTTTCTAAATATGTTCATGAATTATTTTGTATCTTTTGTATCAATGTAATTTTTAACCGAGAATGAAATAAATGAGAATTGAATTGAATTGAATGTGTGTGATAATTATGTGTTATGCTATTATGCTATGTGTGATTTCACCATGCATACAACGGACCCGAAAAATTGCCATCTGGCCGAAAACTCGATCCTTCCTCTACTGTATTATATTTAATATAAAGACAGAATTGCGTACTGAAAAGACTAAATTGGCGACGGACACATTTTGATCCTTGCAACATGCATAAAATGGTATGTTTGGCATTTAAAATTGCTCCAAAAAAAAAAATTCAAAAAAAAAAAAAAATGCGGCGGGCGAAAATGACGAGCGGGCGGTCAAGGACAACCAAATGATTTTTTTTTGGCCTTATTGAAAGTCAGTTATTTTTGGAGTGGACTTGCCCTTTAATGCAAATTTATTGAATAGGCATTGCGGCACCCCATTTTCAAAGTATTGTCATTTCTATTACCGTTGTCAGTACCCTTGTGGGGATGATTTCATGTTTCTTATGTCATTCTGAAACCATTCACATTTAGTGTGAGTACCAAGTATGTTACATACTGGTGAGAACCCATCGTACCACCCCTTGCTCTTTCCCTTTGTAGCAAAGCCCAACAAGACTTTTCTCTTTCAAAAGCTTCTTACCTGGTGCTCTGCCAGCAGCTCTCTGCTTGAAGTGACTTCCCTTGATGACCTCTACATCCAGTCTACCGGTGGTAGCATTGTAAGCTAGACCTATCAAGATCTCTGGCACACTACCCTGACTCAATGACTGCAAGGATGATGAACTGTTGGTATCAGATAGGTCTGATGTACTGGAGTAGGGAGAGGAGCCATTCTTACTCTGGACATTGAGAGATGGATAAAAAAAGTCCAGGAATTCAAGAAAAAGGGTTTGCAGCTCTTTTCAATATATTTGCTACCTTGGAAATATATATTTTTTTTAATGCAAGTCTACAAATATAAAATCTACAACTTAATAAACCAATGTGTAAACCATGGATATATTTGGTATTTAACAAGTTCTCAAAATGCTCTACAACTAGATTATGGATTATCTGGCCACCATGCTAGAAAGGACAAGAAGTTTATTACAGTACAGGTCAACGATCTTGCTTTGCATCATCAGCTTTCTACACTTTTAGTCATGAGCATGCAAATATGCCTATTCATTGCTTTAAGTTTTATCCCTAACCCTTACAATCAAACAAAATCAATAAGTTGTTTAGGGTAACTTTTTATTGTCTGCTTTAAAGTACTAACAATAAGACTTCAAGCCTACACTAACAATAGATTTCATGACCACCAGGTATCTCCAAGTCAATGGGAAGATTAGTCCATTGTTAAGGGCAGCTGAGGAAGCAGCAAGATCAGAAAGCAGCTCATTCAATCCATATATAACTAGAAATATCGCAATCTGTATTGCCGCGCAATGCGAATGTATCCCCCGGCAGTGGCAGCGATTTTGTGTCATCCTAATGTTCGAAGGAGGGACAAAGATCCCCTCTCCCCTCCCTGAAACAAAAGGATAATGTAGAGATCGCCACTAGTGGCTCGGGACTATTGTCAAGACTAGGATAGGAGCAACATCACCAAACCAATATGTGTGTAGATTAGAGTATAATGCATCTCTGTAGAAAATTTGAAAGAAATCTTTTAAGAAATGTAGCAGTTAGAGCGCACAAAAGACAGCCACCAAAATACGACCTTTGACCCTATAACAGACGGAACACAGGTGGCAGCATCACCAAACACTAAAGATGTGTACATTGTACTAAGACACACCTCCATATAACATTTGAAAGAAATCTGTCAAGAAATGTGGCAGTTAGAGCGCATAAAAGACATATGACCTTTGACCATATAAAAGACGGAACACAGGTGGCAGAATCACCAAACACTAAAGATGTGTACATTGTACTAAGACACACCTCCATACAACATCTGAAAGAAATCCGTAAAGAAATGTGGCAGTTAGAGTGCATAAAAGACATTTGACCTTTGACCATATAAAAGACAGAACAATGAGGGCAGCATCGCCCAAAAGTGTAGATGTGTAGATTGTACCAAGATACATCTCCTTTCAAAATTTGAAAGAAATCCATCATGAAATATGACCGGAAGAGCACACACTAGACACCCACCAAAATATGACCTTCGACCCTATAACAGACGGAACACAGGTGGCAGCATCACCAAACACTAAAGATGTGTACATTGTACTAAGACACACCTCCATACAACATTTGAAAGAAATCCGTCAAGAAATGTGGCAGTTAGAGCGCATAAAAGACATATGACCTTTGACCATATAAAGAGACGGAACAATGAGGGCAGCATCGCCCAAAAGTATAGATGTGTAGATTGTACCAAGATACATCTCCTTTCAAAATTTGAAAGAAATCCGTCATGAAATATGACCTGCAGAGCGCACACTAGACACCCACCAAAATATGACCTTTGACCCTATAAAACACAGGACGCCGTGGCAGCATCACCAAAAACTATAGGTGCGTAGATTTTACCAACATACACTTCCATACTCAATTTGAAAGAAATCTGTTAAGAAATGATGTAATTAGACCACACACTAGAGTGCACACAAGATATCTATCAAAATATGACCTTTGACCCTATAAAAGACGGAACACTGGAGGCAGCATCAGCAAAATCTATAGGCTTGTAGATCGTACCAAGATACACCTTCGTTCAAAATTTGAACAGAATCCCTTGAGAAATGTGGCCTATAAAGCGCACACAAACCATCCACAAAAATATGGGCTTTTACCCTATAGAAGACGGAACAATGGGGGCAGCATCACCAAAAGTTATAGGTGTGTAGATTATACGAAGATACACCTCCATACAAAATTTGAAAGAAATCCGTCAAGAAATGATGCAGTTAGACCGAACACTAGAGTGCACATAAGACATCTATCAAAATATGACCTTTGACCCTATAAAAGACGGAACACTGGAGGCAGCGTCACCAAAATCTATAGGCTTCTAGATTATACCAAGATATACCTTCGTTCAAAATTTGAACAAAATCCCTTGAGAAATGTGGCCTATAGAGCGCACACAAACCATCCACAAAAATATGGCTTTTTACCCTATAGAAGACGGAACACTGAGGGCAGCATCACCAAAAGTTGTAGGTGTGTAGATTATACCAAGATACACCTCCATACAAAATTTGAAAAAAATCCGTCAAGGAATGTGGCAGTTAGAGCGCACACAAGAATATGACGCGGCGGCGTAACGCTGCTGAATCCAAAGTACCCACCGGCATACTGCCGGGGGATACAATAAGCTTTCTGTAAGCAGTCATAGGATCAGATGGACATTGGCCATACCATTGATTTTGAAACACACTTCTGGTCAAGGAAGGTGAAGGTATCCTCTGGATCAAAAGGATAAATCCTTCACTGAATAGGAATTGTGTTCATTTACTATCCCCTAACTTTACTTCACCGATCTTGAGGCAGTAGACAGTGAGATATTAGGGACTTTTAGATTTGCACGTCGACGTAGTGGACCCGTGCCCGGCAGTGCCTTAAAAGGACGTCACATTACCTTAAAAGCATGTCACCGTGCGTGTAAAATCTAAAAGTCCCTATTGTGTGAAGAATCACTTGGCTTGAGGAAGTCCACAGGAGTGGATGAAAGCTTTCCTACTAAATTTTAAGGCTGCAGACTACATGTTGCAACTTCATTTCTACTTTAATACTTAAACACTTGAGCTAGGTATAGAAAGATAGCTTTGGAATTTATCTGGTCTCTTCAAAAGATCCAAGTTGGAAAATAAGACATACAGATATGTCAATTTCCAAAAGGTGAAGGTCCAACTACATAGATGATTACGTAAAATATTATTATACATGTGTTACACATATACATGTAGATTATGACACCATACAATATCCATTTTTTTTCACTCAAATGATGCAAAGGTTGTTCCTTTATAGGTTACTGAATCAGTGCAATCTGTAGAAAATGCCTTGAAAGGCGTGACCCTTACAGGCGCAGCGGAGCACCCCAATTACCGAGCGATCGACTCTCGTCCAGTAAACATCATTTGCATAAAATAAACAATTGTGTACCGATTGATGCGAAAAAAAGTAAACAAATTTCGAAGGCAAATTCTTCATTAATGTGATGAATATCAGCAATCAAAGCTACTAAATCGATTAATTAAAAAAATTGCAAGACACTCATGTGTATAACAAAAGTTATTGATGCACCGAAAATGTGAAATTTAAGGGATAATTTTGACGAACAAAAACGAAAAATGAGATACGAAATCACCGTAAAATTCACCATTTTTCGAGACCGGCCAAGAATTGCCTCATATGAATAGAAAAGAAATTTAATAATCTCAATCCTTCTGAAATATCTCTTTTTATAGCTGCTGGATAGGGTAGAGTCAGAGAAAAACATACCCCAACGTCCGAATCTCATCGAACAAAAACAAGCCTTCGTGTGCGCAAAATGTTATGACCAGTCCTATTCATTCAAATATGTGTTATGTCAGGGAAACCTCGCGTGTGCCTGGGTTATACATGTCTTGCCGGCCGAATGCACTGAGCCCGAAGACGCATGCGCAGAGAATAGGGACTTTTAGATTTGCACGACGAGCGTGCACCTGCTGCGTGGACATCCTTTTAAAGGCAATGTTACGTCCTTTTAAGGCACTGCCGGGCAGACTGTCAGTCCCGACAGTGCCTTAAAAGGACGTCACATTGCCTTAAAGGATGTCCACGCAGCAGTCCACGTTCTCGTCGTGCAAATCTAAAAGTCCCTGAAGCCCCATGAAACAGGACTTATAACTATAAAAATACTCCATCGGCCAAGCGAAAATTTCGCCCATATATGGATTCAACCCTCATGAACATTCATACTAAGTCTCTACTTCCTGCATTGCTGGATAGGGGAGAGTCAGAAAAAATAGACGGCGTGTTTATCGAGGTGAAGCTCATATATCGAGTTTTATTCCATGGAATTTCATATTTATTTCACTGATATCAAGTTCATAATAATTGTAGTTAGTATGGAAAGTTTCATAACGATATTGGCAGTAATAAAGGCGCAACGCGAATTATAAGATTTTACATTCTAGCAAACACATGTTCGGATTCACGTAGATGTCCGTTGGTTATTCAAATAGAACGGGCCGCTAATGATATGCTAATTGGGGTGCTCCGCTGGGCCTGCTTAAATAATGTGCCACAAAAGATTTAACATTTTCAGTGTGCTGTTAGAATAACTAACAAATTGAATTTGGGTGGCAATTTCAAATATCTGCATATTTTCATTCAAAAAGTAGATGGACCTTCGACTGCGCGCAGTAAAAAATGATGCCTTTGCCATACAGCCATTTTACAAACTAAAACAGAAGCAATTTTCAAAATTCAGTTTGATTGTAATGCATTAACAGGTTCTCAGAATATCGTGATTACAAGCTATTTCTCATATACATGTATGACCCTTTGACGTCATGACCCTAAAATCTAATCAGTTCATTGGCTCTGCAAGATACATACATGTCCTGAGTTTGATAGTAATCCATCCGTCAGTTCTAACAGGAATGCGTTCACAAGCTATATTTGCAAGCCCCATGCCCTTTGACCTTTGATCTCATGACCCTCAAATCTACTCAGTTCATTGGCTCTGCAAGATACATACATGTTTTGAGTTTGATGGTAATCCGTCCATCAGTTCTAATAATGCGATCACAAGCTATTTTTGCATACATAATGAGCCCCATGACCTTTGGCCTTTGACCTCATGACCCCAAAATCTAATCAGTTCATTAGCTTAGCAAGATACATACATGTCCTGAGTTTGATGGTAATCTGTCCATTGGTTCTAATGATAATGTGATCACGAGCTATTTTTGCATACATAATGAGCCCTGTGACCTTTGACCTTTGACATCATGACCCCAGAATCTAATCAGATAATTGGCTTTGCAAGATTCATACATGACCTAAGTTTGGCAGGAATCCATCAGTCGGTTCTTGAGATAACGCGATCACAAGAACGGGACGCACGTACGGACAGACAACCCAAAAACATAATGCCTCCGGCTACTTCGTAACGGAGGCATAAAAATAAAGAATGGATAATATGACTCCTTAGTGTTCTGAGTTGAATTGGTCATTTTGGTCATTTTGTTCCAGGAAATGGCTCTTAGACCATCCTGGGAAATCTCCAGGCAGGATAAAATGAATTACCGGTACTATACATTCATTACTTACCACATCACTGCGGTCGATTCTGACTTTGAGGATTTGTTTGGTACCGATGTTGAGTGATGAGAACTTGATGATACTCTCTCCAATCAGCTTCTCTTTCCTCATCCTCTCACATCCGTACAGTCTGCATCTCAGAGCAGTGCTTACTACCTCATGAGGGAAGATACGAGAGAACCTGAACAGCTCCTTGAAGAGCGGCTCCTGAGACTCTCTGATGTGGGTCTTAGCCCTCTGACGTTTGCTTGGAAGCAGCAGTAGGCGGAGTCTGAAGCTGGAAGCTCCACCTTCATCCTTGGTAGGCAGGTTATGGCACTTGATGATGGTTACGTTCATACGTCTAGCCTCACCATTGTACTGGAAGGCAAGCTCCAAGTCACCAATAGAAGGTCCAGCATCGGATGATGGCGGCACATGCTGAATCACATGACAGGTTGAAAGAATATTACAAAGTCTTGCATTGTGAATACGGTTAATCATTTAAATAACAAAAAGGTTTTAACAATTCTCAAAAATAGGAACATTCATTTACCAGTATTTTATCTATCTCATTATCCTATTCTAAGAAACAATATGGTATTACCAGGCCTTAGCCCAGTTACCCTTAAAAAGGTGCTCAAGCATTCAAGGGTACCTGTTATCTTCACCTGGGTGAAGAGTGGCAATTATAGATTAAGTTTGTTCCAAAGAGATTCAAACCCTGTTACATTAGATCAATAGTCCAGTGTGACTAATCCACTAGACCATGATAACTCTACAACACCTATCCTGTTTGTGACGCTCAAACTATGTCAGAGAATATAGGTGGGGTTTGTATGTGTTTCTCCTCAAAATGGAGGAATAACTAATATTGCTGGATCAAGGGTATCTTACCTCCACTACGATATCATCTTCATCAGCTGATCCAACGAGAGGTAAGTCATCTACAAACTCAGATTCTACTGGATAATCCCGAGCTTCCTGATCTAGTGATACATCACCCTGCTCTACATCATCTGTTCTCACACCTTCAAAGAAAAGAAAAATCAAAATAAAGAAATCATTATTAATACATCAATACATGTTTTATACATAGAATTGACTTTTCTTTACATACACAATTTAGAATTCCTGAACCTAATTTTTTCTTCTGTGAACGAGAAGGGCACTAACTCATATATTTTGGCACAGAGCTAACATCCCTTTGGCTCTCAATGAAATTGCAGGAGATTCATTTATTTCTGAAGTGAATCAAATGCTCTGCACCATATAGTATAAAAGGCAAGAAGCACTAAATGTTTCTTTTGGATTGATGCATTTAAAGACTTTAATGAAAGAACAGTGCATACCTCCTATTGTTTACAGACTTACCAATGAAATGTCTTACCAGACTTGATCAGTTAAGATTAATGCAGATGGAGATAAGATATTTCTCTCCCAATCACAAAAGAACAACTATTATATATCACGGAAAGGATATCAGCAGATTTTTCTTGCTTCAAAGAAAAAAGAAGCTCAATGATCACATATAAATAACCTTGGGAATGTTTAATATATTTTCATTCTTCAAATATTCATGGTCTATTGACATATGCTTCAAAGAACTTCAATGGAAAACGATAGGAGACCTACGGGAAGGGCAGGTGTTCAGAGAAAAGGAAATAGAGAGAAATAGAAAGAGAGAGCTCACGAGACAACACACACAACACACACAACACACAGCCTAAGAGGACTGTGCACTCTCTATTTGATTGGTTCCCAAGGGGTGAATATTATTTATCAAATGACTTACCAGTAAGGCCAATATCATAATAGAAAATACCCAAAGGATTAAATGTAAATAGATGACCTAGAATAGTATTGAACTTAGCAAGACCTCAATAATTTTGTCAGTATTTTGCATCAGGTGGAGATATATGAATATCAATGTTATATATTCCACAAAAAATGTGCATTTAACTATTCATTTACACGTACCCACTGAAATAATGGCAGAGTATTGTTGTGCTGCTAGAACCATACAAAAAAAACTCTATAATACACAGAACCTTCATGAATATAATTGAATTGGTTAAACATCCTTGAGAGCCTTTCATTGATTTGTTTTTAAATTAAACTATTTCAACCAAATTAAATTACAAGGTAATTTAAATATATATATTTAAATTACCTTGTAATAGTCACATAGATAATATATCACCAAGCTTGTATGCAAAATTACATTAAAAACAATCAAATCCAAGGGTAAAATTTCTTCTTGGCAGGAATATATATTTCATGATATTCTTTTCAATTATTTCTTTAGTAAAAGGCAAGTCATACTGACTCCAAACTTATTCAAAAGTCCAAACTTATTCCAAAAGTCCAAACTTATTCCAAAAGTCCAAACTGGCAGATTTTTTTGCCATGCAAGAGAAGTAACTGTTTGTTCAGACATTGATCTAATGTTGGTTTTGTTGGTGCGTCTGGGATGTAAATGGTGACAAGCTATTGCTGTACCGGGTATTCTATTAGTTATTACAGGTTGAATAAATGACTGATTCTTTACCAGGCAAGCTCCCATGTTTTCGTCAAAACCCATAGAGACATGCATGAAAGTTTAATGAAATAATCTAATGCACTAAGTCTGCATATCACTCCTGATAAAAGACTGTACTGAATAAACTTAACAGTTCATTTATCTGGCATTTGTATACTTTTACCAATTTCAATATTGTATTCTACGTATTTTTGAAAATTGCTTGTAAAATGTGAACAATTCAGCCATTGGCTGCTAATCATATTTTGTATTATACCATAAATGAATGAATGAATAAAGAATGTAAAAAATCCTGCTTTTCCAACAATGTCCATTCAAAACCTCTTGATCAGATTTAAATGACAGTTTGGCTCCAAATCTAAAAATCAAGATTTTATACCTTATCTAGTGTGCTGTGTGTTAGCAGGCTCATCTAAAACCTCTCTTTTTGTTGTATCATCTGAATAAATCCCTTTGTGAATGAGCAATTTGAAAGACTCACAGAAGAGACCATAGATATCCATTACACATAGAAATTTAGGACACAATGTGAAATATTTGGGCAAGAGTTATCATTGTGAATACTGTAGTAATGATACTGGCAATTAAGTCCTGATGAAACTCTTCAGAATTCAGCAAGCCATTAAAGCACAACAGGGCCTAGATGTTCTGTTGATCCTAGGCATTAGACTAAATTTTGCAAAAGTATAATCATATTTATATATTTATGATTTCCTGCCAAAAAATGCAGATCTCAAACAATTTTGGAATGTTTTATTTTTACAGAACATCATATTTCTATTATCTCTCACTGTCTTTTCACTCTCAATCTCTAGGCATTCACTTAAACCGTCAAAGATCTTAACTCTTCCATTAATATCTACCTGTTCCATTGACCAATGAACCATTGACCACGGACTCATTGGGACTCTCACAGACAACAGACTCTGATCCAATTCTACTATTGGCTAACGATGCAACATCTGATTCATTAACACTCTGAGCTATGCTAGGTTCTGAGAAATGTCCTTCATCTTCACAAAGATTCTCATCGGGATCTTTGACTTCAGTTGGTCCTCTCCCTGATCTGGGGACTACTCCTATCAGGGAAGAAAACCCTGGGCAAAACTTCAGGCATGCTAGACAAGTCATTGTTCAAATCAACTGTCTTTTAATTGGACAGGATTTTAGGAAATATAATTTGTGTACATCTCAGTTTGACGCAAATTACTCTACTTAAATGTGATCCAGATCAGAAGATATGTTGCAGAAGTCAACAGGAGCTTGGTACCTTGTCGTACAACATAAATACTTGTAAACTTCATCAATGGTTTCAAGCATGCGCACACAAATACTGACAATTTAAGTTAAGGTAGGAAGATGATGCTCCATGATTCACAATAAATTGTTCATATAGTCACCAATCTCCTGAAACTGAAGAAGGTTTTCAATGTGGGAGAGACACAATAAGAGATGCCACCGAGAAGTGTCTCCTCAAGTCAAATCCTAGTAATGAGAGAAGCCACTAGCTGGTCTCTAGCTCTATTCCAAGGAGAACTATAATCCTTTGAACATCACAAATATTCTGATCTCAGAATCCACATGTTCCGAGATCCGTGGGTGAAAGATTAATGTCTTCACTAATTCTCTACCTCAGGTAAAGTATTTGAGCAAACAATGTAAATTTACAATCTAACAAATGTAGATGAGATCAGAATGGAACTGGGTTGGGTATAGCTGATGATTCTGTAAACCAGAGAAAATTCAGAGGTACAAAGTCCATAGATTCTTGTCTCTTTCAATGAATACAGACTTGTTGATGTTTCTTTCCATCAAACCAGGGCAGAACAATATGCCAGTTTGGCTACATACTGCTGCTTGATATGCAATCACTTGCTAAAATGTCCACTCTGTCGAATCAGCACATCATATTGAGAAATGCTGGTAGTCAGATGAAGTACAAGAATATGCAGGTGCAGTAAGCATGTACTGTACAGCATGCTTGTCATGAGCCACAGCCAACACCTTAACGACTCTCCCTCCAGTACACTTTAAGTTGAACAATGTAAACAGAAAAAGCTAGACTGGATTTAAATATTTGGGTCTATACAGCCTTACAGGTAGATGCATGGATAGTTCAGACTGAAAAGGATACCGACTGGAAAGGGTACAGTTCAGTGAATAAAATGAACAGAACTAGCTAGCATGCAAATACCTCAATGGATGGCCCTGGGTTTTGTTGTACAATGTATTAAGAAAAAGGGGCAGAGCTTTGAGCTTTCTGTACCAATACTTAGTGAGAAGGTATTGATGTTGTTGCTCTAATCATCTTGGAGAAATAGTGCCCATTTATACTCTGTTACAAATAGTATGATTTTACCCACATTGCTATGTTAACGTGGAAGTTGCAAACATCACAATTTTACTAATATCCCGAAGTTTTTACGGTAGTGTTTATGGTTCATATGCGTCTTCATTCCAGGGAACCAATGATACATCTCAGCAAAATAATGCTTGAACCACTTACCAAGTTTTTCCCAACACTTTTAATAAAATAATTTAAGCAGTCAATTGAAATTTACATGGAAAAGATCTTGAGTGGAAGTAGGGCCTACTGCTCATCGATTTATACAAATGAGCCATCGGCTCTAGATAGTTTTAGTTATTGTTATCATACACAGAGATATAGGTCAACCCTCAAGAAGCTCCTTATATAGTTAAACTAAGTGAGACTCGTTATTCTCCATATACAGTCGGGCTCTAGGCATATGCTTACTACCTCAATATAGTGGACAAATTATATTTTATTGTACAGTAGCTTAATTAACAAAATATAAAATTGTTCAGTTTTTGTCATTTTAACATGATGGGCATTGTCCATTGTAGCTTCTTCTAAACTGGTGTCACATTAAATGAGTGAAATTATTCGCTTTAAGATTATCGTGGAGTTCAATTAAGAAAACACTTGCTAAGCAATCCTAAAATAAAATGAATACATTGAAGGAGGCACATTAGCATAAATCATTGAAATGAAACCTACTGGAGATTGAACCTTCAATGATTTCCAATGCATTTCCACACACCATGGGGAGCCATATTTGGAACGATTTCTAACCTTTATCATTACCACTGTTTCAGTGAATCATGTAAAGTGCTTTGCTTTTTTCAGATCATTCAAAGATACCATAGTGACCTTGACCTACTTATAGGATCATTTGCATGTAAACAATGCAGAGTGCGGCACATTTTCACCAATGTGAGCTGACATTTTAGTTCATCAGATGATAATTTTGAGGCCAGAATTCTGGGTTTTGTATTTGGCAATGGTTTTCCAGAGTTGCTAGTTTTATCCGCAAAGAAGTGAGTAAAGCTTAGATGAGATAATATATGAAGTGTATGATAATGAATGGGTGAAAAATAATAATTTTTTGGTGTCACATTTAGGCCTAAGGATGAATTTGTGTAATAAGAAATGCGCATGGTAATGTGTACTGTTACATTGAAAGTAAGTACCGTATTAATTTGTATTCAATTAACACATTTTGAAGATGGTAACACATCTGTAACAAATTTAAAATAGCAATTAGGATGGATTTTGTGTTCATGAAAATACAGTGTTAGTAATGACATATGATACAAGTCAACGCAAGCGTAGCATCCCCTCGCTGGGTACAAATGGCCTATATTTAGCAGTTTTTGCATATGAGCTTTGACGTACATACTCAACAACATTACTTACGCTATTGAATGAGACCACATTTTCGCATATATAAGTAGGTATTTACGCATGTTTAATGAGCTTTGACCTTTGACCTACATACTCCGAAATCAAAACTTAGGCTCAATTTGATACCATGTACCTTCATTTCAATTTTCATTAAAATCTGTCAAACATTACTAAAGTTATTGAACGGAAACCAGATTTGGGTATTTTTGCATACTTAATGAGCTATGACCTTTGACCTACATACTCCAAAATCGAACTTGGGCTGTATTTTGATACCATGTACCTTCATATCAAATTTCATTCAAATCTGGCAAACATTACTAATAGTGTCAGATAGATCTGAGTTTTGAAAGAAAAAGGCTGAGATACAGTCAAGTTTTAAAACCAAAATGAAAGTTCAATGAGTCAAAATGAGAAAGACAAAATTGACAGACTTTGATTAGGACAGGATTTATTTATTATAAGCACATATATGCGGTATCTATATTTGTTTTCATAGAAATCTTTTGAGGAATATTGAGGTTAATAATGAGTATTGGTAGGAAGATTTAGTACACGGTTTTAAGAGGATTTATGGATGAGAAACAGGTTTTGTAGAGGTGTTTGATAATTCTATGCATAAACTAGGTGCACAAGTAGAAAAGTTATCGTGATCATTTTTAGAGTCTGATAATCAAAAACGAATGTCTGTTAGAGCTGTACACATATATTTAAAGGTAGTTTTGACTAGGAATTTATCTAAGCAGGTAACCTTGGTTACTGGAGTTTTATAAGAGGGCAGTATTTCTGTAAAGATATGTTATTTTGGCACATAGATTCAAATGGGGGCTTAGGCCTTTTAGAGAGTTTTTTGGATAAAGAGTCAAGACTTCTACATGATTGCAATTAAAGGCTTTGACTATACATGAACAGGGTAAATGCATACAGATTTAGTGCAGTTTATATTATATGTTATTGACATGTATACTGAGGATGTTTTGTTTTTTCTACTTCAGGTTGGATAAAAATACTCAACATGCTGTAATTGTTGGGTATTACACTGTATACAACATAGCGGAAACTAGCCTTCTTTTTCGAGCGTACCAACCACTATCAATTATCATTACCTTTCAAGTGGAGCAACACTAACATCTCAGGGTAAAGATATTGGTGTTGTCAAATGTATAGGTAGCATTAAGCAGTTAAAAGTAACTGTTATGCATGTATGTTATGCATGTAGATTCTCAGCTTATAACATAACTAGTAATCAAGACATTCTTAGATAATTTAAGATAAATAACCACAATATATGGTTCAAATATACAAGTAATCTCTCATATTAAAATTACCAGCTATCATACAAGGGCTAGATACAGGTGAACCAGAACTTGACAAGGCAGGAAGATGATTGGATAGGCGTCTATTACTAAGCACATTCTCGCTTGATCCTTCATGTCCAGCTCTATATACTTTCTTGTAAGATTTCACATCTTTTGCCAGGACTAGATGTTGGTCTTCATCACTATCAGAGTCACCACAGCAACACAACAAACGAAGTTTGACTACCATGATGGCTCTGCCAAGACTCTTTAGGAATCAAGAATCTGTAAGGTTGAAGGAAGCAAACTACACAGAAGAAGAAGAAGACTAAAACTAAGATGTCAATAAACCAATTACAAAAACTGTCAAGGTTGAACCTAAAGTTAATATATACCAGAGGTATAGGCGGCCTTTCATCCACATGAGCTATCCGTAAACGAGGAAAAAGTTTCAGAACTTCAAAGAAAACATAGCACCACAATCCCCAGGACAGTACAGAAATGCTAATATCTCAACATGTTTTAATCCTCCATTTGCAAGTGTCACATGATCCTTAAGACCAATGGATGCAATCTTGAAAAGTCACTCTGATATTCAATGTTCAACTTAGCTGCATGTAACTGTTGATCCAAAGTGATTCACTGCACCATACTCTCCATGATTTATACAGCAGCAGTATCTGACAAATGATGAATTCTACTTGTTTATGCCTACATGGATTTACGCCATAAGCTAGTATTTTTTTACTGCAGAACCATGTCATTATATGCAACATAATGCAATCACCACAGTTAGTATTGATACCAGCATGAATTAAATCTCCTCTTATTGCATCACACTCAATCAGATAATAGTATAGTAACAAAAGACAAAATCCCAAGCTACCAACATTTATTTAGATTCATTCAAGCAAATCATTATTCATTGCACAATTGCTGGTATGATAGGGCGGGGGGGAATAGTCCACCCTGATACTTAGTTGGTTTTAATAAAAGCAGAAAATGAGGAAAAAACATGAAAGTTTAAGCAAAAGCCAAGACCACTTCCAATAGGGACAGTTTTAATCTGCAAAAGATGCTGTTCATAAATTGATCAACCATGCAATAACCGACATTATATCCTCATTGTATATTTGTTTTATTATTATATCCCTTTCACCTCAGTCATTCCTTGGACACTTCTGTAATAACATGTACCTTACTCACATTCACATCACATTAAAATAAGAAATACAAGAAAATTGCACGGCTCAAATGAAACAATGACGGATGCAATGTTTAGCTGGCGCTGCGCTGTGCGGTACTGCAGTAGTGTTGTACGTGCTATTGCAGTTACTGCACTGCGTAAATTGCACGGCCTGAGAGCCCTGAGTGCACCGCGGGAGTTGCCCGCTATGAGGCATTTTAAATCCCGTACGCTGACTGAATTTTGTCATTTTTAGAGGGGGGGGAAACTAATTAAGGAGAAGGAATTTTAATCTGGTAAGTTGTTTACATTTTCTTTTATTTAATTTAGGCCTATGCCGCTGAAAACTCACAGTTCATATTTCTTTGTAATAGTGAGATGCTCGTGTCTCATGAGGGATATAAAACAGATATACAATGTCTTTCTTGGCTCTAGCAAACTATGAGTTAATTCAGGCATAACACCTAACTTTCCCTTGAGGCAAATTTATATCAAATTTACTATACCCGAGGCTTGCCGAGGGTATAGTAAATTTGATATAAATTTGCTCTCGGGAAAGTTACTATTTATGCCTCTTCATTAACTCATAGTTTTTGCTAGACCCTCGAAAGGTATTGTATATTTGTATATTATTCAACAAAAATTAATGAAAGTCATGGTGATCAGAAGAAGTTATTCAGTATAGTGAAAGGGCTTCTCAACACTACAAGTAAACGTGTAATGCCTACAGCTGAATCAGATGAGGCCTTAGTCAACACTTTCTCTGAATATTTCTCAAACAAAATTGCTGATATTCGCTCTATGTTTACACTGCATGATGCTGAATCTAAGATGGATGATATACAGCTATCCTCAACAGCAGCTACAAAGATTTCGACTTTGGATACATTCTGCCCAGTAACAAAGAAGGAAATTGAAGAGGTCATTATGAAGGCTCCCAGCAAGTCCTGTGAGCTGGATCCAGTCCCGATGTCTCTGATCAAACAATGTGTCAATGTGTTTTCTCCTTTCATCACTTCTCTGGTGAACAAATCTTTTGCTGAAGCCATATTTCCAGATAGCCTGAAAATTGCCTACATTCGACCTCTGCTGAAAAAAGCAGGACTGGATAAGGAAGTTCTCCGAAATTACAGACCAATATCTAATCTGAAATTTCTTGGTAAAACACTTGAACGGGTTGTCTGTGCAAGGATTCAGAAACATGCCAGTGAACATGATCTCAGTGATGCATTCCAGTCTGCATACAAGCCAAACCATGGCGTAGAGACAGCACTTTTGCATGTTCACAACAATATTATGTGTGCATTCGATAATGGTGAAGTATCAGCTCTTGTGCTCCTTGATCTCAGCGCGGCTTCCGACACGGTAGATCATAAACTCCTCCTTTCACGTATCAAGAGTCATCTGGGAATAGATGGACAAGCTTTGAATTGGTTTAAATCATATTTATTATATCGCCCTCAGCATGTCCGTATTGGTAGCTCAATCTCTAAACCTGTGTATCAAGATTATTCTGTTCCCCAAGGATCTGTTTGGGGTCTTATTTACAGTGTATATGAGTCCTCTGCGTGATGTGATAATGGAGCACAATGTACAGTATCATTTTTACGCAGATGACACTCAATTGTACTTACGGTTAAAACCATCCCAATGTAAATTTGATATTGGTATAAAAACTCTTGAATCATGCCTTAGGTCGGTTAGTCAGTGGATGAATAACTTTCTGAGGTTAAATGAAGATAAAAGTGAGTACATGTTGATTGGATCTGCCAGGCAATTAAGTAAATTTTCTGCACAAAAGATCATCATTGGCAACTCAGAAATAAAATGTGTTAATCAGGTTCGTAATCTTGGAGTTTTGTTTGATGCTGGAATGACCATGAAGTCTCAGATTTCAAATGTTGTTAGTTCAGCATCATTCCATATTCACAATATTTGGAGGATCAGAAAATATCTGAATCAGAAAGCCACTGAGCAGATTGTTCATTCTTTTATTACATGTCGTTTGGATATGTGTAATTCGTTGTATATTGGCCTTCCTAAAAATCAAATAGCCCGTCTGCAATGAGTTCAGAACATGGCAGCTCGGCTCGTCACTCTCCGTAGTAGATCAGACAGTATTTCAGATATATTAAAATCTCTTCATTGGTTATCAGTCTCAAAAAGAATCATGTATAAGCCATTACTCATTACTTACAAAACACTCCTTCATTCTTCACCCCATTACTTGCATCAGATTTTGAAACCGTACACCCCACAACGGAATTTACGCTCAGGTTCACAGCTCCAGCTATGTACACCCAAAACCAATAACAAATGGGGGGACAGGGCTTTTGCTAACGTTGCACCCAAATTATGGAACACTTTATCGTTATAAATAAGACAATCATCATCAATTGAAATATTTAAGAAGAAACTTAAGCACCATTTGTTTATGTTGTAGCTTTAATATCGTATAATTATTTGATGTTGTACAGAGCGCCTTGAGCAGTCCTTTAGAATGGATATGTGCGCTTTATAAGTTGATATTATTATTATTATTATTATGTAAGCAATGTGTTCAATTTTCATAAGGGTAATGTACATGCCTAATCATTTATGCAGGATTAACTGTAGGCTACTTCATAATATCTAAGGCTATTTATAGATCTACAACCCTTTAAAAGATATCAGTTTAATGCCTTCATAATTGATCCCCCTTACAGATTGTACTTCTAGATAATTTATCTTTTATTAAGACAAAATACTTCATGTGAACATGCTCCTTTTATTCTAATCCCTCCTACAGCATATATTCAATATGCTAGTGCTCAGGTCTATTGTATAATTCAAATATTATAGGTAAAGACCAGTTTTGGAAACGCCCCCCTCTCAAAAAATGAAATGGAAGCTCTCATTACCAATCATGTGAAAGAATATGTTTGGACTAATACGTGATGATACAAATTTTGCCGGGAAACCACCTACTAATTGATATATTTGATAAATTATTATATCTACTGGGACCAAATAGATATCGCGCGTGCGCACATGTGTCAGGTAATCCCATATACATCTTTCTGTGTACAGTACTTGTAACTTTACCAAGACTGGGCCATATTTCTTATCATTTTGATGATTCCAGAACCTTGCAGTACACACCAATACTTATATGCTAGATGATCAACCTTTTCTGATCGATTCCACAACGTTTCTTTCACAATGCAATCGCATGACCAGAACTGGTCTTTATCTTTAAAGCATCCTGAGTTAGTTAGATGACAATCATATTTTTTTAAAAATACAAAATGAAATAACAACACATCACTACTATATTTTCCGTAATAGATCCAAGTACCACTGAAGGGTTTAATGAATATTTTACTGTCTGTCTTTTTTCCAGAACAAGCTACTCACCTCTCCCTAAATTTCTTTCAGAAAATAGTTCAATTCTCTTCTTGTGCGATATTTTGAACGCTTTCCTCGTGGCATATAAACATCAGAGTTGCCAGAGAAATCACTCTCTGGCGAGGAATAAGTATTCATAGATATCCTACGTATAGCTGGAATCTGGCTTGTAGAATAACTCTTGACTTGAAGTTTGTCTCCTCGAGGATCAACCTTTCTTGTTCTAGCATTGTACATTTGACTCTGAGTTGAGTTCCTATGGACTTTGCTGTATGTGTAAGATTTATTCTGATTGAGTAGGGCTGTCCCTTCCGAGTCTGTGACATCTGTTGTAGAGTAAGCATATTCAATAACCTTGCCCTGGGTTGTTCTTCGACAGCATAAACAACAGCATGACATCATACCTCCCATATTGTAAGCGGTGGCAGTGGCAGTGGTTTAGTCTCAAAACAGTTCTTAGGATCAAGATCAAGCCAAGAATATCAGATTTCAGCTCGAGTGCAGAAGCATCAGTCAATGTCATTGATCACAAGATCCTTCCATGGTCCTTCCTTCCCATGGTAGTGATGGAGACACATTTCAACAGACCCCTCTTCCACGTCCCAACCCAATAATCTACTTGTATCTGATCAAAAATGGTTAAAGGCCTACATGAGCTCTTTTCATGAATAATATCTCCAGTATAACTTCCAGCATTGCATGACTTACATGTAGCATTAACTGCCTGTATATAGTCTCCTTAATGCAATCTCAACAAATGTAACAAAAGCACTGTCCTCAAATCTGAAGTCATACACCTCAGCTCAACAAGGTTTTTCATTGACTGATTTCATCATATCATCATCTTCCAAGTTCCAACGCAAAGAAACAAATACGCATCTCAGTTGGTAAACTTGTTCGATTCCAAAATAGATGATTCATGCAGTAAAAGAAGGCAAGAAATACGTACTAATTCCTGCATTCTCTACTGGATTACATAACACGTAAAGAAGGCTCAGCAATGAATGCTGAAATCTCATCTCTTAAAGGATGTCTCTGCACATTTCTCTGTATCACATACTATTTCAATGTAGGCGTAGGAACTTGAGGAAACATACAGATACATCAGTCTGCCAATCCTGGGGGTTTATGACTTCCCATGGTTGTCTTCCAGTCTGACTGGGTGTTAATTTTAGTTTCAAATGCATTCTGTCCCTATCAGTATCACCTGACACTCTGAATAGGTCTATGGCCTCGACAGGCAAACAAGAGACACAATCTTTTATACCAACTTAACATTATTTGTATTCCTCCTCAAGGAAAGTAAGACTCTGAATGAATTAGCAAACAATGTGCCCACTGGAAGTTATTGGTGCATGACTGGAGGGAGGGAGGGAGGGGAGGGAGGGAGGGAGGGAGGGAGGGAGGGAGGGGAGGGAGGGAGGGAGGGGAGGGAGGGAGGGAGGGAGGGGAGGGAGGGAGGGGGAGGGAGGGAGGGAGGGAGGAGGGAGGGGAGGGAGGAGGGAGGGAGGGGAGGGGAGGGAGGGAGGGAGGGGGAGGGGAGGGGGAGGGGAGGGAGGGGAGGGGAGGGAGGGGAGGGAGGGGAGGGAGGGAGGGAGGGAGGAGGGAGGGAGGGAGGGAGGAGGGAGGGGGAGGGAGGAGGGAGGAGAGGAGGGGAGAGGGGAGGAGGGAGAATGGGCAGGGGAGATATGAATGGAGGACTGGAAGAGGGGAGGGGGAGGGAGGGAGGGGAGGGAGGGGAGGGGAGGGAGGGAGGGAGGGAGGGAGGGAGGGGGAGGGGGAGGGAGGGAGGGGAGGGAGGGAGGGGAGGGAGAGGGGAGGGAGGGAGGGGGAGGGGAGGGGGAGGGGGAGGAGGGGAGGGGGAGGGGAGGGAGGGAGGGGAGGGGGGGGAGGGGAGGGGAGGGGAGGGAGGGAGGGAGGGAGGGAGGGAGGGAGGAGGGAGGGAGGGAGGGAGGAGAGGAGAGGGAGGAGAGGAGGGAGGGTAATTAGGGTGGAATATGGAGAATCGACTGCATGAATGTACAAATCATAATTCTTCTCTTTTTTTCAGGGTCATTATACATAAGTTGCATCAACATTGGCCGAGATATGACCATCTGAATAAAAAGATTGTCTATGGGAACTCAGTGTTATATTGCTCTGGCTCCTAATGTTATGAGCCAGAGCAATATAACACTGGGTTCCCATAGATGGTCATATCTCGGCAAATACTTAACATATTCAATTGGTTTTCGACATTTGGACATTATTTTTGGTGCTCTTTCGGAAAATGAAAATTTCCAAAAATAGATTTTTATGACGTCACAGCTTCGGTACTCTATACTTCTACCATGTCATAAAATACCTAATGGATAAACATTGTATGCAGTTATTTTGTAGAACTCTAATAATAGACTGTTAGACATACCATAGTAACCCCTGGGTGAATAATGTTGAGTAATCTTAATCTTCCTCTTATGGTTCCTGTCTCTTGTTGCAACATTTAGAATTTCTGAGCCACTCCTTGGTAAGAGTTGATATCGATGATCATCACTAATCCGTCTGGTCACTGGAAGACTCTTAGAACTAGTAATATCGCTTAGATCAGAGTTTGATGTTCCTTCACTTAAACAATGTTCACTGTCTGTAGCATACATGTGAGCTGGTGGTAGATGCAGGACTTGACCTTCCTGGATAGTCTCTAAGTCATTCTCATCTTCCCCACCTTCTAAGGTCTCCATCCCTGCATCATCATAGTCATACCCATAACCATGCTCACTGGAATACTGATGTCTCTCGGCCAGCATCTGTTCTCTAGTATCATCATCTCCATCATCATCATAGAGTCTATTTGATTGCTCCCTGTCTTCTTCATGTAACATGCTCTCTTTCTCTGAAGGGTCAGTGATTGTTTCATCCTTGTTAGGACGTAGAGAGCTGATGAAGCTTCCTATAAACTGGGTGAATTCGTCAAAAGCCATTGCAACTAGATTGTCTCAAGACAACACATAGATAGAGTGATCTAGATCTGCTTTCCCACAGAACATCAAATCCAATTGATGAGCTTCGTTCAATGTATTCTTACACCAACAAACAACAATACACAATCTCACTAGTGGGAACTACTAGATGAAATGTTAGAAGCAAAGCATTGTCTGATGCATCAGCAAAGTGAGATGACTACCATCTTTCTTACTCCAGGCAGATCAAAGCAATGCTCAGTCCACCATCTGAAGACTGTATAAATGGGGAAGAGCAGACTACAGAATGGCCATCTTTCCGAACAGAATCATCCTTCGCTTCACAATCAATGTTGTATTGTTATACAGTATACAATCAGCAAGAGAGAGGTACAGCTCTGAAGAAATCAATAAACCTGGTTGAGAAGTGTTTAGGAAACAACAGGTGATTGGTTTGCAAAACGCTCAACCTCCTTTCATAACATATGTCATATATTGCAGTCTGCTACCTGTATATTTATTCCATTTATACTCCAAATGATATCCTCTTCCATATAGAAGCTATATAATTCACATCCACAACACCTGAGATCTCCTCCACACTAATAGTCTTTTACTGTTCTTAAATTAAATGTAAATAGATGTAATGACATATGATATACCACACGTCATCCACTGCCATACACTATACATCATAACAAACCAACTCCAAGGCCATCTTTTGGGCCGGACTTCCCAGAATACAGCATGAAAACAATAGTCCACAATCAATATCTCAATCATGATTTTAACACAGTACACAAGGCAACAAAACTGAATGATATTCGTTTATTTCAAATAAATTATTATGGGTAAAGGTGACATATCATGGATAATTTATGGCACTTCTTTCTAATTCTTTGGAATCTTCAATTTTCCTGATCTCTGTTTCCATTAGTGGTAAAATGAATAAGCTCACATGCCATGAAATGGTTTGCTCATGATGACATGAAGAGATACAAATTTTTTTGCAACACAGAAAAATGAGTAGGAAAATGTACACCACAGGAAAGAATGAATTTTGGTCATGTATTTCATTATTCAGTGTATTCTGTGTTCATTATGAATGAAAGATCATGGTATCAACAACATGACAGGAAAGTATCTACAGATCATGTCTTCAGGCCCAAAAGTGAATACCATAACTCTCCAAATGAAAGTTTAAAAATTCTTATTTTGCCCCAACAGCATTTTTCTTTATTAAACTGTAGAAAAGAAAAAGTTACTTCAATTTCACATATTTTTGACTGAATATTTGTTCCATTTCTATCAAAACCATTTCAGAATGAATTCATTTCACATCATTAACTTGTTACTTTTGTATTCAGTCTAACATGACAGCTAGCAGTTACTTCTACTTCCTTTGGTTTTATTTGGCAATTTGTCAGAATCGACTATTTTTGCCATAAGATTTTCTTTTATTTAAATATGAAAATATGAAATTGAAGATAACTGTTTTTTGTCATGTACTATTAATTAAACTTCTTTTTACTTCTTTTTGTTCCTTCTTACTGTAAATTTGAAATGCCATCTTACCAGTACATCATTCATTCTACATAGCCTAGTGTTCAGGCAAAATGTTTATTTCCTTTTCAATGGAAATAAGTTTTAACCGAGGATGAATTTTGTAGCTCTTACTTAATCCCCTCCTTTCACAGGATAGTCTATATACCATTAATAGACTCATTGTGATTCAGGCTCATTTGGGATAAGAGGAAACTTGTTCAGACTGGAAGTACAACTATCTTATTGACAGCAATGATATGGTAAGCCTATACCTGGTATATACCCATTACACTCACTCCAGCTGCTTTATTTCACACCCTATATCAGTATAAAATGTATCAACACATCAGTAAAAATTGCATAAATCGTCTTTTGCGACATGCATGAAAAATATTTGCAAGGTTAGGGGCATTACACCATTCGCTATATTTGAAAGAACACAACAAAAACATGAGACAACTCTATTAAAGAAACATTGTAATATCAAGATGAATTAAGCTCATCTGAATATGAAAAATACCATGTTAGTGTAAACAAAAAAGCAAAGTCTGATAAAAGACGAACATTTCTGATTATTTTTTTACATTTGCAATCAATTAAACACAAATGGCAAACTTTATGAATTCCATTGTGATCAGCTCTTAATTGTTTCACATATACCTCCTGTTGGTTAATGATTGAAGAATAGATCTTTTCCCATGAAGACGATGTATAGAAACATGCATCCAATAGCGTCTATAGTTATGGTACGAGGTAATAGTGGCGGATTCAGGGGGTACAGGGGGCACGTGCCCCCCCCCCCTGCCCAGAGGGGAGGAGAGAAAAGGGGAGAGAAAAAGGAGGGGGAAAGGAAGGAGGGGGAAAGGAAGAAAGGGGAAGAGAGAGGAGAGAAGGCGGAACAGGAAGACTAGTGAAAACGTATCTGCGATCTACCATGGGTCATACTCGTTGCTCATCATTAGCCCTCATGTACATTCACAGGGACATTCCTATCAATGTGTCCGACGTTATAGATATACCGGTATTTGCTCGGAATCATCCACGAAAAATACTTCTGCCTAAAATGTTCAGTCAATGTGATGTTACAGGACAAAGTTAAGTTGTCATATCAATGCGTCTGAGGTAATACATGTATATTGGTTTGCTCTAAATCATTCACGACAAATACTTATGCCTAATATGTTCAGTCACTGTGACGTTATAGGACAAAGTTAAGTCGAACATGACTAATGCCAAAGATTTTATCTCCTTTATAACTTCTAACTTCTAACTTAGTCTTGAATGACTTTTCCGATATACGTATTCTAAGTGCTCTTTCAGCAGATTGTCTGTCATTAATCCTGCCACAGTTGCTGGTTTCATTGTCATATTATTTTCTGTCATCCCTGTGGCCGCGAGAGTACAATTCTGCCTACCACAAAGTTTCTAACCGTTTCACAAGCACGATTTTTTCCATCGCATACATGTAATGCTTATTGCTTCCAGTTTGAACTTCAACCATTTCCCCTTCAATTTAACCGATCTAGAAGTGATTGATTGTGGAAATTGTATATGTTACTGTAGTAAGTTGTTAATGTACTTCTAAAGTATTTTGATGCAAACTGCTTATTAACCATACATGTGGGTCCAGAAATGTCAGCTGCAGTAAGTCCATACTGTGGGCATGTATTTGTCTTATGTCTCGTGATGAAAGAAGTTGAGTTCTCTCAAAAAATTTACTGACATGGAGAACAAGAGTTAATTTTTTTAATTTCAAGTACATACCACTACCAGTAGTTGTATTCAAAGTTTATTGTAGTTTTCTTCTGTTGGAAAAAACAAATCCTTTGCACATGCAAAATATTGATATCTATTTCATTCTTTATCTTTTTAGTGAAAATGATATAAAGAAATTGTGTTTGGATGTCAAATTTCATGAAATTCTCATGAACAGAGCATCTTTTCCTGTTATTTGTTCACATAGTTGTGGATCTCTTGGGCATATAATCATTTGCATATTATCCATGTTGACAGATTTCTACTCGTCCAAACACTCTCACTCCTCACAATTCACATCCTTCTGCAACAAACATGGTGTCATGTGGGACATATATATGTTTGTGTTTGTTGTGATATCTTCACTTTGTGGAACCTGGTGTTTTTGCAAATAAAAATCATAATATATAATCACATTTTTGTTCATCTTTCATATTTAATTTCTATGTTTACAGCATTTGTAGGGTTTCATTTCATTTATCCACTTTCTACAAGCTGGCACATTAGGGATGAATGATATACATGTATGCTGGCTGGAAGTTACGGAAATATGTTCGGGAAGAAGTGGATTTCAGCTGCAATCATATTAATATGTTGGTAGACCTCAACAAAGCTTATACAACGTCTCGGGGCGTGACAGATCACTTTTCTCTAACTTCTAACCAATCAGAAGTCCTCGTTTTTTCCAAGAAGTGCCAGTGGACATTAATGCGCCAAATGTGGTTCTCAAATTGCAAAAGATCCCTACTCTTGGAGGGTAGGAGAAAGCAATTTTACGTCATATTACTCCAGGAAGTGCCTGAAAATGCGCCTAATGTGGTTCTAAAATCGCAAATGCTTCCTACTCTTGGCTCCATCGTTTTTCATATATTTCACCCCATGCGATTGTGTTCCCCCCTCGATAAGAAATTCCTGGATCGGCCACTGGGTAAAGAATTAATTTATCCTTTTAAAAAAAGAGAGCTGCTTGTAAGGGATATCAAAAAATTCCCTATATGCCTGATTTATTACAACTTCAAACCTTAGAAAATCCTGAATCGTATTTTCCTCAAGCTTTCACTGATCTGTTTTTAATATGTTAAATCCAACTTGCTTCCAGGATTGCCTTTCCATTCAAACATACTGTATAATAAATATCAAAATGGCTCTCAGCAGCAGGTGCCAACAGTCCAGTGCCTGCTTCACCATTCCCCCTCCTCTTTTTTTTGTTACACGTGCCATTAGTTTCGACTGAATTAACATATATGGACAATTGAAGACTATTAGCAACCCTGTATGATCGTCTGCTTGGAGCCTACATGGAAATAACTCTTGTGTTAGTATATGAGGTAATAACCTTGTGGCTCCAGACACACAACATAAATGAAATATAGCATTATATTTTTTTTCTTCCTCAGTATATGGATCCACAAAAGTATGTGCAGCATAAATGATAAAATACATGCAGTCGAGGCATTTAGACTTTAAATTGAAAAAAAAAAAAAACCTTTTCATAAAACTGAGATGACTATTTTCAGATTAAAAAAACTAACTGTCAGTGAAATATTCAATTTGCAAATCAAATGAACATTAGCATTAAAACTGGCACTGCACTGTTAAAAGAACAAATTATTCACATTAAATTAATCTCTTCATATCTAGTTGGCCACATACTCTCTCCCTCTCTCTCTCTGTATCTAACCCTCCCTCTCACTCAATCACATTCATTTCCTTAATGTATGTAATCACATAAACACTCCATAATCATTTGTTAAAATGCTTAACACTAGAATTAGTTTATCTGCAACTAGATGTAAAGATGGTATCATTTTCATCCTATACACTTATCCTGTGGGTTCGATCTTAAATTACATGTATCTTAAAGCCCCACTGCACTACTTGAAGCTACTTGCTCCCTCTATATAGAAAACTAGATGGATGTTCGACTGCACGCAGTCAAAAATGATGCCTCCGCCATAGAGCGATTTTACAAACCAAAACAGTAGCAATTTTAGAAATTCAAGTTTGATTGTAATCCATTAACAGGTTCTCAGAATATCGTGATTAAAAGCTATTTTTCATATACATGTATGACCCTTTGAACTTTGACCTCATGACCCTAAAATCTAATCAGTTCATTGGCTCTGCAAGATGCATACATGTCCCGAGTTTGATAGTAATCCATCCGTCAGTATTGACAATGCATTCACAAGCTATTTTTGCATATAATAATGAGCCCCATGACCTTGACCTCATGACCCCAAAATCTAATCAGTTCTTTGGCTCTGCAAGATACATACATGACCCAAGTTTGGCGCCAATCCATCAATCGGTTCTTGAGATAACCTGATCAAGTGCTATTTTTGCATACATAATAAGCCCTGTGACCTTTGACCTCGTGACCCCAAAATCTAATCAGTTCGTTGGCTATGCAAGATACATACATGACCCAAGTTTCGCGGTAATCCATCAATCGGTTCTTGAGATAACGCGATCACGAGAACGGGACGTACAGATGTACGGACAACCAGAAAACGTAATGCCTTCGGCTACTTTGTAGTGGAGGCATAACCATGCCTAAGCGGTGCCCGTTGGTCCACCATGATCCTCTTTTTCTTATGTTAATTGAGAGCTTAGTTGATGAGATAACCACCTGTCAGTGACCATGCTGGGAGGTCTAATCACTCCTGGCCAAACTAGTGCAGACAGGCTTTAAGCTTAATATTCAATGGGTTATCAACACTGCACATAATATTAGAATGAAGGAAGACAGTAATGATCGAGAGGGTAAATTGTTAAAATCACATCACTCAATTTTTTATTTTCAGACCAGTTCACCTGTCATTTCCATATCTCCATCCCTCTCTAAGAAACTCCTCTCATCGTGGTGTTTGGATGATAGTTCTCCTGTTCCATCTTCTACATCATGTACATACATGAATTCCTCTCCTTCATATCCACAGTGATGCATTCAAATCAAGCACAGTAGATTTATAAGTTCAACAGCTTAATTCTCTTGAAGTTCCCAAAGATATAAAATCAAATTTTCCATATTTACCACTTTATTTTTCTCCCCACATGCTCAAAGTATAATACCTAGTATATTGACTATGAATTTCAACATTAAATTTACATTTCTCACTTTCTTTATTAACAAGCTATAGCTAATAATGACTGATAAATGTAAATTATGTAGTTTTTCCATACAATATTCTTGCTAAAAGACAAAAGAAAAGACACTGGTGAATTATATAGTACTTTTACACTAATCTTACAAACTATGTCGCATGTTATTTTGATAAGAATGACGTTTAAATATAATATTCAAAATTATCCTGAAGCAAGAGTAAAAAAAAAAAAAAACATTAAAAAAAATACATCACTTTTAATAGAAAATCTATTTAAAAAAAAACTTTTACAACCTACACATGTACTTTTCACAAAATAAACGGACAAAAATAATTTAATTTCTATCTATTCTTGAGGAATGAGGTATTCCATTGTACAGAAGGGAAATAAATCAGCTTTAGTTTACAAATGCTCAGTCGATTATAAAATAAGACCAACCTGACAATATTATGAGTTACATTTTTGTTCATAGAATATGCCTTTAATTCACTCAAACAAACAATATACACATACAGCATTAAGTTTGACCAAATCACCAAGTTTCAAGATATTTTTTCTGGATACACTGCTGTAATTTTTTCAACTTGAGTGGTTAGTGTGGATTTGAGTATTATTGTTCTTCGAATGTGAACTAACATCTGTGAATAATCCAGACAATGATTTTAAAAGGGAGAGTGGATCAAGTTTATTTTCTACTGTACGCAAGAAATAGGTCTACTAAACTATTTCACAAAGCACATCTATTTATTCATCATTTAAACTATGAAAATATAAATAACTACCCAGTATTTAATAGTATTTCAGTATAATTAATGACAATTGTCTTGCTACACTTTTACCTTTGACTCTGTTCATAACTATTAGATCAATCGTCTTAACTATAATAAAACTTGAGGCACCTGTTCCTGACCAATGATGACCAGCATACAATATTTAATTGACCATACCAGTGGAACCAGTCTCTAATCTGAATGTATGTCACTAACTAAACTAATCTCAAGGAGTATGAATAAATTAAATAAAACTGACTCCCATGCATAAAGCAGGAAAGGTATCAACTGGAAATGAATAATAAATACCCCTAAGAAAAAAAAGAGTAAAATCCGCCTCTCCAATGTGACTCATAAACTACATTTCTACTAAAAATATGTGATAAAATTGATGAAATAACATGACAACCAGATGTTTGTAGCATTGGTAGCCTACTAATCAATAGATGTACATGCATTTAGTATACAAATGATGCATGCGCATGAGTTCATTATACGATATATCCGCACTCGAGTTGAGGCTATGTGTGTCTATCGCACGAAGCCATTAGGCTGAGTGCGATAGATACACACAGCCTAAACGAGGGTGGATAGATCGTATAATGAACGAATGAAAACATGCATCATTTTGTTTATACTACGAAACTCATAGATCCTTGTTATTTGATGTAAAAAGAATTCATTCAAAATTATTTCGTGACAGTATACTAGTAGTTGACAAATGAGCTCGTCGTCCTGGTTACTGGTTCTAAACAACAGAGCCCATGTGTGCGCGCAGCCCGCGTATGGACATGCATGAACCTCATACACGTATGAGGTTCATGCATGCCCATAGAGAGGATCCCTATGTGCATGCCTCGTATGCTGGCTGCGCGCGCGCACTAAAAAAAAAAAATTGTTGGATAGTACTGGAAACTATTGCACGCTTTTTAATGAAAAACGTGGGATAGTCTCAGTAAGTGAATCACACGTGACCGCGCATGACCAATCATTTGATTAGGATCTTGGAGTGAGTTGTATAATACATAATACCTACCGGTATTCATGTTTTTTAAAACTGTGCTCAAAGTATCAAAACAGCCAAAGTAACACTTCTTTCTCCATCAGTTTTCATGGTGATTCAAACTGCAGACTATTATAACTAAATATTTGAAACAAGTTCAACTATCACAGATATTTCAAGAAATCAGGGAGAACAATGAATGAATCAAATCTGTTTTAAAAAAAACGCATTTTAGTCAATTGCTTTTTTATTCGAAATCATTTTCCAGTAGTCATATGAAACTGCATCTTTCTCAACCTGCCTTCCAGATGACAAACTCCTGTTTTTAGTTAAGCCCTTATCTCTGCCTTCTCTAGCATGACCATATAAACCATTTCAAGTTGGATCTCGGTCTTGTTTGAGGTCAATAATTTTACAAACATTACTCTAAATTTGGGGTGATTTTTTTTTCTTCTTTCAGTGTGATAGAAAATATAAAACATGTAAACTAACCATAATTATTACTAAGATTGCTATGGTGATGGTGATGATGGTGGAGATGGTGCTGGTGCTGGTGCTGCTGCTGCTGGTGATGATGATGATGATGATGATGATGAAATTATAAATATGTGTTGTTAATGATGGCTATGGTGATTTTGATGATAATAATAATTATATTGATAACATTACCAACTCAAAAGCCCCTTTACTATCATTTGCATAGACTATCTAAAAAACACATTTGAAAACACAAGTCACATGCAGGCCTGCTCTCACAATTTTCCTTTGCTTGTATTAAGTTCCTTGATATACATGTATACCGGTATGTTTAATGTAAATATGCTATCTGAAAAGTAAGATGTATATATATATATATATATATATATATATGATGACAGTGAAGTCCCTTCTCAGCATTAACATTTATATAATGCTGTAATTTTTTTCTTTCTTTACAATGTTCCTGGGTGCAAACTTGTTGAAATACACAGAGGTGAGTTTTGATGTATGATGTGAAGTGTTCTAGACTGTGAAAAGGAGTAAGTCCACAGATAAGGAGTACTAGCTGAAATAGATATATGTATCCTCATTCCTCAATAATATGTAAATAATGTCTATTGATATGAACAATAAATATAAAGTCACATAACAAAAGAGAACCTCCAATCTTACATAATATTGATTTGAAAGCCTATTTAGGCTGGGTTTATGTTTCCGATAGGAATGCATGCACGTATCTAAAGAAAGTCACTCAAAAAGTGTGTAAGTGTAATTATCTCCATGAGAAAGTAGAGGATTTCTCAAAAGAGATGCCAATAAATAGTTATTCAGACTTACTAGGGATGTTAATCTTTTGCTAGTAGCGATAATATTGATCCAGTACCAATTTGCCCACTCAAATGCAGCATGAACTAGCCTTTAACCTCAGCGTTTGACACATATATGGGCAGTCAAAATGACTTCCAAATACTACTATTCATGTTGTTATACTCCATGTACATGATTTCATTTCAGATTTTGATAACACATTACCTCCAGCTGCATACTGCATGAATCCAGATGCAAAAATTATAGGTACAAGGAATACATGTAATCAATTTTTAGGAAAATCTTCTATTTTTTTGTTTAATGTTTAGAGCGGCATACAAGTACATATCACACATATTTGTATGATGTTTGCATATATATAAATCTCTGCTACATGTACTGCCTAGCTTTCAATCATGATAATTAGTCTTGGCTTAATAATGGGAAACTCATAAAGCACCATTTCTGATTATACAAAATAAATATAGAGCCCCATTTCATGATACTGAATGTATGCAATATGGATAATCTAATATGCCTCCTTTCACATCAACTGCAAAGATGAGAGAACGTAGAAATGTCTTTTGTACATAATAGACCATGTAGTACCTAAAAACATGCTTGACCATGGATTACATGTGAGATGGTTGTCCTGATGTAATCAAGAGAAAGTAGAAAAGTGAGAGATACAGTCACAAGCACCATAACACAGTATACAAACAAACAAGGAGAAACAGAAAGAGAAACAGAAAGAGAGCAAAGTGACTAGTTGCAACCATCCACACACAACATTCAAATATACAGAGAGGGAGAAAAGGAGACAAAACAGAAGAAAACAACAACAAACATTAATTTAACCCTATTCATAAAGCACATGTTCATAAATATCTAGTGTACTTTGGGGAAACATAATATTGGGTTAGACACCTTGGCCTTTTTGTCAATTTTCCTGTATATTTTATGGTTAGAGATTTGTGGGAAAATACTTGTTAATAAAAATCATCTATGAGCAATTGTGCTACATTTTTCTCTATCCTGTACTTTCTTTTAAAAAGGTTTTGTTTCTTGGTTTGTTTTTATTTGTTTGATTTTTTTGTTTTGTTTTTATATGTTTCTTGTTTTATTTTTAAAATAATGGTCCTAGATAAGAACTCTGCTCAAGATCAAAATACATGGGAATAACAATGTAACTTATTAATACTGCAACTCCACATGAACTGAATACATTGGATATTATTTCAGCAGAAATGTTTATAAATGAATAAATGCTACATTTCAGTCCCGCATCCAAATGTTACAAGAAACATACATAACATAACATGCATGGGGACGGCAAAGCAGGCAACCTCCCGCTCCATACATACTCCATACTCCAAACATAACAAATATTTGCTTGTGAGGTCTGGTGGGATTCCTGCAAGAAAATAATTTCTTTGAAAAAAAATGGATAAAATCCCCCTCCACCACTTCCTTTAAGTGCATGCACTTGTTTTGAAGGACAACATTTGTCAGCTTAATACTGATGGCTTGAACTAGCTTATTAGTCATTATTATTGAAAGCAATACCTATATTTTACTTGGGAATGATCAACACTTAGGTACACTGTCACAAAATCAAATTATGTTAGGATGAATTAGTATTCCCATAATATCCTTGATACTTACAGAGCATCTTAAAATAGTAAATAAATTGACATACCTTCAATAGTGATGGTTGTGTTTCTCTTGAGTTTGGTGCTGATGGTAGGTTGTTTACTCTTAGGGGGTAAGAGGGATTGTTGATATCGGAGAATGGTCTCATCCTCACTGTCAGATGAAGACTCTTCATTCTCATATCCAAAGCTCTGACCTGGAGGGTTAACAGATGAACAGCAAGGTGAGGAGAAGGACACAAATAGTAAAGGAGGTGAGTAAATGAGAGCAAGAGGTAAAAAAAGAGAAAGAGAAAGAGAAATGCTTATTCCTCAAACAAAATTTAAATTTAAAATATAATGCTTTTAAAAAAAATATTACACATGTCTTGCAATCAAGGGTCACTGCAAAAAAGAAACTAATCACATGCTGATATCATCTATATCATGGACATTACAAGAATAACTATAGAAATGAACAAACATTTATAAGCAAAATATGTGTAATTTTAAGTTTGTGCTAACATAAAAATACTTCCATAAAAGAATGGTGTCTGCACATAGTAGGAAGTTTAATTGCCGATTATTTGTATACGATACAATGTGTAATTCACTGATTACAATTATTGACATTGAAAGATACATGTGAATCAGTATACATCCAGTAAAAAAAAAGACTTGCTGCATTACCCAGAATGGCTTGTTTTTCTTTCTTCTTCTTCTTCTCCTCCATACAAGGACACCCTCCGCAGTTAGCAAAGCAAGCGATACGGTTGAGGTACATGAAGAGAAGAATCAGGAACGTGAGAAAGATGAAGATAACAAACAGGAAGATCAGAGCTGCCAGGGGGACTAGGAGGAGTCAACAAAAAAAGAGTTGAATTAGTATCTTTGAAAATAGTATTTATGAGTCCACACTAACCAACATTAAATCAAATGAGTTCTTTTTTCTTTTAGTATTTATAATAATAATAATGATACTAAAAATAATGCTATTAATTGTAACAGTGGCCCTAACATCTATCACATTGTGATAATACTAGCAAATATATATACTTTACATCCAAGAGGCCAAATATGTAGCATTTAATCACATAAGGCACAATTTGACACCAGTCTTATAAACACTTGCGATTGATTTGGATCAATTGCAAGTCCTCCAATCAATCGCAAGTTTGCAGTCTCCTATCTCTTATGTACATAGTTGCGATTGATATCAATCACAAATAAGTTGAGATTAATATCAACTCTTTGTATTAAAGACAGGGCCAGTTGAAATGTTTATTCACATCTTGCCACAAAGTATTAGGGCAGGGGCATGGGGAAAGGGAGGACGAAGGGGAAAAGCACAGGGGAAGAGGAAGGAAAAGAGGAAAGGAAAGGGAGAAAGGTCAGGTAAATGGGGAAGAGGGAGAGGGAAGAGGAGGGGAAAGGAGGGGGGAGGGAGAAGGGAGAAGGGGAAAGGGAGATCAGTGAAGGAAAAGAGGAAAGGAAAGGGAGAAAGGTCAGGTAAATGGGGAAGAGGGAGAGGGAAGAGGAGGGGAAAGGAGAGGGGGAGGGAGAAGGGAGAAGGGGAAAGGGAGATCAGTGAAGGAAAAGAGGAAAGGAAAGGGAGAAAGGTCAGGTAAATGGGGAAGACGGAGAGGGAAGATGAGGGGAAAGGAGAGGGGGAAAGGAGAGGGGGGAAGAATGAAGGGAGAAGGGGAAAGTGAGATCGTGAAGAGAGTAGTGGAAGGGGAGGGGAGGGGAGGGTGAATGAAGAGGAGGGAGAGGGACAAAAGAGGTATTTTTCTCAAAATTGTGAGACAAGCAACAACAAAATAAATCCACAGAGTCTTGAATTCTCCTCCTGCCACCCCAACAATCCATCACTGAATGGCTATGTAACTACCACAGCATACATACAGTAAGAGTTTATACAACATACAAATTAGGTGTCTTAATGAAAACTGGAGAGGCAAATGTTAAATGTATACACATCAAACTAAAAACTACACTTGCAAAATCTGTTCCATATATTCAATTCAATTCAATTCAATTCAATTCATCATTTATTTCAATCATAAAACCATTACAAATATATATATATATATATATATACAAAAGTAACATGAAACAATCATAATCTTACAATTCTGGAACTCATGAAGAAATAGGAGACAGTGGAGACTAAAAAGGAAGTTTCAAAAACTTGTAAGCAATTATAGTCTTCTAACATAGATAATAAATTACAAGATTACATGATTGTACACGTTACCCCAAAAATATATACCTGGTTTACATACATATTATACACCTGTAAATTTTGTTGTTGTATTATTCTTCCAAATGGTCTAAAGAGTATATGCAAAAGGAATGTTTAAATGTGAAGAATATATGATTTATGGGTAAAAATGTGAATTTTATGACCTTAATTGCATAAATTACCATAAATATGCAAATGAGTAAATTTGTCAAAAAATTGAAATTACCATAGTATTTTATATACTTCACTTGACATGCATGCAAATTTTCGCGGCAATCAGCCATTTCACGGGCGAGATAATGGGGGCCTTAGAAGCCCCGCTATGCAGTTTCAAAATAGCCCGGGCCATATAGGGTTAAGGGAAATAAGAAGAGATGAACTGTCTCTTCAATTGAACCTTAAATGATGACAGAGTAGTGCATAATGTTAGTTTATCAGTTAAATCATTCCAAATACGGGGACCATTATGCCTAACAGAGTAAAGCATTAACTGGGTAGAGACCTTTGGATAATGATATTTGATATAGGAACTAGTATTATATGAATGAACAGATTTATTGAGGATAAACATTTGACAAACTCTTTTAGGTACATACTTATTATAGACATTATATATATCATAATAGCACTTTGAATTGTATGTATATCATAAATATTGAGTGTTCTTAAGCGAAAAAACAGGGGACGTAAATGAGCTTGATAATGGGAGTTTGTACAACTTCTTAAAGCTTTCTTTTGAAGTTTATAGAGAGGTTCTAGTTTAGTTGTCCCCACACCAGCCCAGGTGATAAGACAGTAATGTAAATAAGGCAAAATTAAACAATTGTATAACATAAACAATACTTCTTTCAGGCAGAAATATATGTAATTTACAAAGAACACCAATGTTTTTAGATATTTTGTTAGTTTATCGATGATCCTGAAAAGATAAAGTGTCATCCAAAAGGATACCAAGAAATTTAACAGAAGAGCACACATTCAAATTTACATTGTTTATAAATATTTTTACATCATTAATATTGCAAGGATTAGTTTTACTATTAAAATAAAGTACACTTGTTTTGTCATAGTTTATATTCAATTCATTAGCATTAAACCATTCAACAACTTTTTCTAATTCTTTATTTACTTCTGACATTAATTTATCAAAATCATTGTGAGATGCAATCAGGTTTGTGTCGTCAGCAAATAAGACAAAATGAAAAAAAGATGAAGCAGAACTAAGGTCGTTTATATAAATTAAAAATGGGAGAGGACCCAGCATGAAGCCCTGTGGGACTCCATACTGAATCCCCTTTCTGTCAGAAACATAGTTGTTGTATGATGTGAATTGAATACGATCACTTAAAGATAAAGACCAGTTCTGGTCATGCGATTGCATTGTGAAAGAAACGTTGTGGAATCGATCAGAAAAGGTTGATCATCTAGCATATAAGTATTGGTGTGTACTGCAAGGTTCTGGAATCATCAAAATGATAAGAAATTTGGCCCAGTCTTGGTAAAGTTACAAACACAGAAAGATGTATATGGGACTACGCGACACGTGCGCAATATCTATCAGGTCCAAATACATATAATAATTTACCAAATATATCAATTAGTAGGCGGTTGCCCAGCAAAATTTGTATCATCACGTATTAGTCAAAACATATTCTTTCACATGATTGGTAATAAAGAGCTTCCATTCCATTTTTTGAGAGGGCGTTTCCAAAACTGGTCTTTACCTTTAAATAGTCCCTGAACCATTTCCAAGCAATACCGCGTATATTTAGTGAGGAGAATATCGTGGTTAATGACATCGAAAGCTTTCAACAAATCAATTTATTATTTTATTTATTGAGAATGTGATCATGAAGGTCAATTAGAGCATGTCCACATGATGATTTTTTTCTAAAACCATATTGAGAAACAGTCAGAAGATTATTTTTATTAATATGATTAAAAAGCCTATTGTAAATTAATTTTTCCAGTATCTTAGAAAAACAGGGGAGTAATGTTATTGGTCATTAGTTTGAAAATATATGGGGATCCCCTTTTTTAAATATGGGTATGATTTTTCCTACTTTAATATTCTTGGGGACTTTTCCTGACAAAATTATAACTATAATATAACTGTCTTTATAGTAGAGGCAGTGATTTGAAATAAAATAAAATTTCCCATAAGAATACAAAATAAACAAAATTCACCATCAAACTTAATTCACAAGTATTTCACAGTTAAAAACAAACAAGGGAAACGCTCTCGGCGGTCTCGCCTGCATTACCAATTCGATATGATAAAAAAATTGAGGTAGGGACATAATTTATAGGCAGGATGGCCCATTAGCAGGCCCCCAAAATGAAATCCTCTGAATCTAATCAGCATTTTGAAGTGAATATTGACTAAGAATCATCAGAAGAATTATTGACTATTGTTTGTACCAAGATTGATAACTTTCATGAAATATGAACAAACAACAATAATTCTCATATTAAGTTGTGAAAAATATAATCCAAGTCTACTGACCTCAAATGACCTTTGACCTTGACTTTGTGACCTGGAATTTGTGTCATATGATTTGTGACACTTGTTAACCCTTGGGTACAAGTTTCATAGAATTTGAACAAACACTTTTGAAATTATGCTAACAAATTCAAAATCTTGATGTTGAAGCCACAACATAGTCTAGGTTTGCAGACCTGAAATGACGTTTGACCTTGACTTTGTCACCTAAAAGACTAATAACATGATTGGTGATACTTGATAACCCTTATGTTCAAGTTTCATGGAATAGGAATGTAGACTTTCAAAATTACGATAAAAATACAAAATCTTAACCCGATACCACATCGTCTAAGTTTGATGACCGGAAATGACCTTTGACCTTGACTTAGTGACCTGAAATTCTACTCACATGATTGGGGATACTTGATGTTTCATTGAATAATAACTTATACTTTCAAAATTATATTAAAAATTCAAAAACTTAACCTCAGGTTAAGTTTTTGATGACGATGCCACAACACAGTCTAAGTCTGTTGACCTCAAATGACCTTTGACCTTAACTTTGTGACCTAAAATTCTCCTCACATGATTGGGGATACTTCATAACCCTTTAGTCTAAGTTTCATTGAATAAGAACTTACAATTCAAAATTATATCAAAAATTCAAAAACTTAACCTTGGTTAAGTTTTTGATGTTGACGCCGTCGCCACCGCCGCCGTCACCGCCGCCGCCACCGGAAAAGGGGCGCCTATGTCTCGCTTTTTGCTACACAGGCAAGACAAAACTCTGATGAGTGTTGTTAAGAATTTGTTTAATGGTTTCTAAAACTTTCTATCCCTATGTGAGGCTAACAGGTTTACAACCATCTACTAAACCATGTACTACAATTCAATTTCAAAGTTTTTGATGTTGACGCCGCCATCGCCGCCGCTGCCGGAGGAAAAGCGGCGCCTAGCCACCTATGTCTCGCTTTTTGCTACGCAGGCGAGACAAAAATCTGATGAGTGTTGTTAAGAATTTGTTTAATGGTTTCTAAAACTTTCTATCCCTATGTGAGGCTAACAGGTTTACAACCATCTACTAAACCATGTACTACAATTCAATTTCAAAGTTTTTGATGTTGACGCCGCCATCGCCGCCATCGCCGCCATCGCCACCGCCGCCGCCGCCGGAGGAAAAGCGGCGCCTAGCCTATGTCTCGCTTTTGCTACGCAGGCGAGACAAAAATCTGATGAGTGTTGTTAAGAATTTGTTTAATGGTTTCTATCCCTATGTGAGGCTAACAGGTTTACAACCATCTACTAAACCATGTACTACTACAATTCAATTTCGAAGGCAATTAGGCAAGTTTGTAATTATGGCTCATTATCTTTATCATTAATTTAATACATGAAAGTCAGTATTCCTCAGTATCAAACTACACTTTCCATATTCCATAAACATATTTTTACATTCAAGAAGAGACATGTTTTATTTGTAGACAAAGTATTTGTTAAAATGTGAGAATCTGAGTGGTTAATTCCAACCATATTTTCAAATTTATTTGAAAGAATTTGAGTATTTCAACATAAAGATATTTCATAGATGGCACACACCCAGATACTGAATACATTGTGATTGTGTACACTGTACACACAGGCACAGCAAACAAAAAGTGGAGTGATTTATTTGAAAATAAAATGTCAAATATGAGACTTACTCTTTGCACCATCTTTAGCATAGTAGAGTAAGACAAATAATTGTGGTAATGAAATTTAGTTTAGTTCAGTAACTGTATAATACTACATGGAAAAATTCAGGCATTTATTTTGAAATATAACAGATTTACAGTAACCATTATTAATAAAGACTGCAAACTCAGACTGCAGAGCTGAAACCCTCACATGAATTATTACTTACTAGAGAATATCCTGATCTCTGCTGCCCCTTTTACAGCCATTTTGATAAAACACTTTAAATTTCAGAAAATCAACAGAATATTTTTCTACAGCAGCACTCACGAACGGCATAAAAGGTAGTAAGTTTCTCTGCATAGAATCACTACATGTGTATATCATGGTGCATATATACACAAGTCCAAGGCCATTGAATTATTATTCTTATAAATATGTGTGGCATTGAGCATATTGTGTGCAGGTGTTATGCACACTTTAGAAATGGGGAAAGTGTCAACATGCACAGACTACAATTAATCATGAAGCTAGTCTAATTCAATCATTCATTGATATTAATAAACCAGTAAATATTTACTATCAAAAGACCAACTACATTTACTTTTCTGCATATAACCTCCTCATTTCATATTTTTGAAAATAATTGGACCACTATGGCCCGAATTCACAAAGGAGGTTTAAATTTAACCCATGGTTTAAACCCTCATTTACATAACCCATGGTTTATAATGAGCGCAAAAATAAGCCTGACACAGTCAGAGGTCCAATATTAGACGTGCGCAAGGCAAGGTACGCTTAATTTGCGCTTATTTTAAACCATGGGTTATGTTAATGAGGGTTTAAACCATGGGTTAAATTTAAACCTCCTTTGTGAATTCGGGCCTGTGTATTAGAATTGAACGTAAACTACATGAGTAAGAGGATGATTCTAGCATATGAAAAAATAACCTTTTCTAATATCATGAATACTTTCAAGATTTAGAGGGTCTAACTAGTATGTCAAACAGTTTTCTGTAATCCAAACGATATCGCATATTGTACCAAGATCTCTAGATGACCTTGAATGACAATAACATGAACATATCAACTGTGGGCCGAGAGCGATTTTAGGGCTTAATTTTCTTTTTTTGGACTGACTTTGTGGTCCATAGTTTTTGGTAGCCAGAATTTAGGATTAAAATACACGTATCCCAAATCAGCTTATTCCCGCGACTCAATCTTGTGATTTAGTATAAAACACAATTTTGATTGACATTTAGCTGAAGAGAACTGTGGGTGAACCAGACCGCTAACTCTCCGTTTGTACACGTGTATAAACTCACCGTGCGACGAGGGTGAAACAGGCATTCTCTGTCTTCGTCATACGAAGAAATTCTGTAATTCTTTCCAATATTTCCCAAAGCTAATCACGTTTGCTAATGTAGATGATATGAATTTGCAAATATGAACTGCGAAAACTAATGAAAACCTCGTCAGGGTGAAAATATTTCGAAAACGGGCGGTCAGAGCTACCATTAAACAGAGCAGAAATAGCGTGTTGCCAATTTGATATTATTGTAAGGATCGTATGCAATTCTCTTGTATGTACGTACTACGTACACTAATCTGTGCAGAGATCAGTGACTCCGTACCGACAAGACTCGTATAATTTTTTGTAATTAAAACTTTTGATGAAAACATTTCTTGTATTACCAATGCAATGGTAGTTTAAGAATAGGCCTACAGAATTAGAGCTCTCAAAATATTCATTGTAATTTAAAAAACGATATATTTCTTTTTTATTTCCATTCCTGTAGTTGCTAGTTAAAATTGTGTTTCATACTAAATCGCAAGATTGAGTCGCAGGAAAAACAATTTTCGTAACAAATGTATTTTTATCTTTTTATTAACATTATCTAAATCTTGGACCACAATCTATGCAACGAACTTGAACGAAAATCGCGCTCGGCCCACGGCCTAATAACCAGGATTCCACACTAACTCTTTGGAAGGGATCTAGAATGGACTCTTTTATAATCTGTATTCATGAGCCCTATATATATATATGTAAAACATTCCCCATTTCAGGGGTCCAGACTTCTATTTTGTGTGCCTAAACCCTATGTTTCCAGGGCCCCTGTTAGTATCGAACCCTGTCATAACACTGGATTGCTTTATACTCACGGCCAGCTATTTCCGCCATCTTGGATATCAGATATTAGGCTTGCACAGTCGAAATGAGATCTGAAGATGACTTCTTATCTGTTTGCGGGTAACCTTAAACTCAGCTTCACTTGGTAGAAATGTTTCCTCATTGAAATCTAGCTCAGTAGAATCTCCTCACTCACTGTGATTTCAAACATAAAGTTTTAGGATAAATACTATCCAAAATGTAAATCAATTACATAAATATTTAAGAGCTTTGACTCCTCCTATAAGTATTCTGTTTTCAATTACATATTAAAAAGACTATTATAATTTCATATAGCTTCCCTGTCATTGAGCAAGAATGCTATACATACCAATAGTCCCATAGTCACTTGGCCTACACTGTATACAGGGAAACACGTTCTTTCTCTACTAGCCAAGCATTATCAGCTTGCAGCCAAAACATACATAATAAGTCTACTATTCTGTGACTACTGAATCATAGCATTTCTTCTGTCTGGATACATGCCACAAGAACTCAGGCATGAAAATCCCTCAACCAAATCCAAATTAGGAATATTTGCTGTACTAGGGCCCCCAATGGTTGTCATCTCCAACTATCAACAGTGCACACTTAATAAAGGCAATAACACTAATATAATATCAGATCCTTTTATTCACATTCACTAAAGCTTTGCACTATGCACAAATGCACAAATGCACTTCTCAACACGAAACATGTCACTAAATATATTTTGTTATTTTCACTCAAAATTTTATTTGTTAACTCGGACGAGGCCACGGTCATCATCAAGCATTTACGCTTACAACATGTGGTCTCCTGCTTTTTCCTTTGTAAGAAACTTGCTAAACATAGATATCCATTCTCCCCCTTATTTCTTATTTTTATGCAGATTATGTTTTCACGATGGTTTGGCACAAATCAATATATATATATAGATATATATATATATATTTTTTTGTTGCTTGTATTTTAACTACCGGTAGAAACATATTTTGTCAAACTTACATGTTTCTCATTATTTTTATTTGTATGATGTTTCTTTGTATTGATGTGAAAAAAGTGGAAATAAAACAAACAAACAAACAAACAAACAAACATAAAGTCACATTATTATACAATTATAAGTGGACATAAACATAATGCATTGGTCACTGTTACAGACTGAATGATACACTGTACAGCAACTGTATTCTCCTGGTTTTCTCCATGTTAAAAAATCTCATTCTCTGAGTCTTAAACACTTTTCATTTTACTTCAAATTTTCTCCTTCTATCAAAACCAACTTCATAATTCATATCATGGTGGGCATCCCCTTTAAAACACAATCTGAGCTTTTATTACTTTTTTGCTGGTAGGAGATGAGTAACTATATTTACAGGCTGATTATTATGATGAAAGAGTTTTAGAAGCTATGAGAACAAAAATATAATACCACTTCAGATTCATTTTACTTCCTGAATATGGATTGCACTACAGTCTGTTAAGCATCATTCAGAAATGGCTTGCTACACCACTTTAAAAAACATGGCAAAACAAGAACTACACTTTATGTGTATTAAATAAGTACTAGCAGGACCCGTGGAAAATCCACGGGATTCTAGGGAGGGTGGGGGGTTAAAAATAGATATGTGCTAACGATTATTATTATCAATATTATTATATTTTTTTTTGATTTTTTTTTTTTTTAATAATATTTTTTAAAGATAATTTCTTTTTATCATTTTATAATTTTTCTTCTTCTTTTCATTAATATTGTACTCGTTAGAATATCAACCTTTTGTTTGCTGTCCCATGTATCAATTTGAATTTTTTTAAAATAAATATGTGTCATGTAATAAAACTTGAAAATTGGAAGAAAAAAGTGAAATCAATAATTTGTAATTAAAATTGATGCATATATTTTAGACTAATACTTTCTTTTACTTTCGTTAATTACGATTATTGTCGTCACTTAAATTCGTTCCTACTTTTTCACTATCCCTTTCGGATCCTCACTCTCGTTATCTATACGAATATTGTTGTCATGCATGCACTGAAAATAATATACAAATATACAAATATAAAATGACACTCGAGGATCTAGCTAAAACTATTCGCATCGAAGGAACATCAAATCGTATTATATTCTCCCGAGGGCCATCGCGGCCCGAGGGAGTACTATTGATGTTCCTGAGTGCGAATAGTTTTAGCTTGTTCGAGAATGAGTCATTGTATATTTGTTTTATATCCCTTCCACCCAGGCGCGGATCCAGGATTCCTTAGGGGGCCCAAATTTGAAGTTATGCGAGCCAAATATTGGTACGTAATGAGCAAAACGGTTTTTTTTTTGGGGGAGGCGGGGCAGACAAAACATCCGCATCACCCCACTCTTACATGCAAGCCCGCTCAACGTTTTCATAGTGATTCGGGGTCAGGGGCGGAGCCCCAGAAGCTCAGGGTTTTAGGCATTAAATTACCGTCAGATAAGCATCCAGGGGTCCGCCTTAGGGCCATTGAGTGGGTCCAGGGGCAGAGCCACCGGAAGTTCAGGGTTTTAGGCATTTAATTACGGTCAGATGAGTATATTTGATACCTTATTTGTGACACTGGCAGGTCACTCATTGGCGTGGGGTCAGGGGCGGAGCCCCAAGCTCAGGGTTTTAGGCATTTAATCACGGTCAGATGAGCATATTTTGATACCTCATTATTTTGTGACACTGGCAGGTCACTATTTTTCTTTCTTTCTCTCTTTCTTTCTATTTCTCTTTAATATACTTTTTCACAAAAAGTGGGGAGGGGTGGAGCTCGAGCCCCGAGCCCTGCCGTTCCGGACCCTGACATGTAGGCCTCTAAATAAGTATATTTTTTGCCCGACTGTAAATTTGGGAATTTGTCATTTTCCAACAAACGCATACAAAAGTATAATGTACTAAAAATCTCGGAAAATTATGTCATTTCAGCAACATTTGTAAATCACCGGTATCGAATTAGAAATAAACCACGTTTAAATTTCATTTGGGGCAGGCCCCAAGCACCCAAGCCCCGTCAGTGCAAGCGCCCCCGATCTACACCTTGTTGGCAGGAAAAATCGCAACTGATCTCCCTACCTTTCTTCTTTCTCTTTTTTTCTTTCTTTCCCTTCCCTTCTTTCTCTCTCTTTTAGGTGTGCTGGGGGAAGGGAGGCAAGGGCCGATTCACACGTTTTTGGCGGGATTAATCGCAACTGATCTCCCTTCTTTTCACCCTTTTCTTTTCTTCTTACTCTTTTTTGTTCCATTTTAGCTCTCTTTTGTTGGCGGGGGGGAGGCAAGGTTTTTGGCCCTCGATTCACAACTTGTTGGCGAGAAAATTGCAACTGATATCCCCTTCTTTTCCTTTCTTCCTCTTTTTTCTTTCTCTTTATCTCCTCTTTTCCTTTTTCTTTCCCTTTCCTTCCTTCTCTCTTATTTTGTTGATGAGGGGTGGGGAGGCAAGGCCCTTCGCGCCCCATCTCCTTCTTATTTACACCTTTTCTTTTCTTCTTCCTCTTCTTTCTTTCCCTTTCTCTCCCTTTTCCCTTCTTTTCCTTCTTTCTCTCTCTTTTTTTTCTTTGCTGGGAGGGGGACCAAGGCCCCTGCCCCCATGGATCCGCGCCTCCTTCCACCTGTAGGCCTATCATTCCTTGCACACTTCTGTAATAGCATGTACGTACCGTACTCACATTCACATCACATTCAAAAAAGAAATAAAAGAAAACAACAATTGCACGGCTCAAACATGAAACATTGAATGATCTAAATACACGCTATATACAGGTACTACATGCAGTATAGCTAGAGTGCTGCAGTTACTGCATAGGTTAAATTGCATTGTGTGAGCGCCGTGACTGGCCTGACACCGCAGGAGTTGCCCGTGCGGAGGCATGTGATATTACCTAAGCTCGCTGAATTTGTCTTCTCTTCAGTTATATGGTCTCGACATTTACAATCTATTTGCGTTATTATTGTTGTGATTTCAATGTAGTTTTCATAAAAAGACCAATAAAGCAGAAGCTTGGACTATGATTATGTTGGCATGGTCCACAGAATTTGTACAAATATATTCAAAGTAAAGATTTTACGCGAAAAATCGGACTGTTTGTGCCAATATATTGTAACCGTCGCACGAATTATCTCGACTGTGTGTGTACGTGTGTGAGCGTAGAACCACGTATTACGTTGACGTCAGTTTGGCTGATGCGTATATATAGCAAGATGCCTCACACGGGATAGGCCCATCCCATCGCATCATGTATTTAGTACGCTACATGACGTGAGTGGCGTGTCTCTAGATAAAGTATCTCTTTGATTAGACTGCATATAGCAAGATGCCTAACACGGGATAGGCCCTACCCTTTGCGACGTGCATATTTGCTACAACACATCATGGACTGGACTGTCTCTTGATAGTGTGATCTCTTTGATTAGACGTGCAGAGGGCGGGTGCACGCCTCGCTGACTCACTCGCGGGTTCGTCGCCTCCTTGCACGGACGACGCCGGCCGTGCTCGTCCGCCCGTCCTCCCGGGACCCCGAAACCACCTTTTAACGACATGGACGGCGACCACGGGGTCGACGTGGCACGCGGCATGCCCGATCCCATCCATTTGGAATTGTGTCGCCGTTCCCGCGCCACGGCCGAGGCGGGCAGGGTCGAGGAAAGACGGGTTTGATGTCAAGAAATTCACATTGGCAGACCGTTACGCACCCCCCGCGGCGATTTTGCGTATTAATATATAGACTATGACATGATGGTACATTGAAGAAAAAAAGAAAAGAAAACATGCCATGCGGTCATGGGAAAGGTAAAATTGACACTAGTAGTAGTAGTACTGACCTAATGATTCGTCAGCTGACCACAAGAAGGCTGTTACTACTATTGACAATTCACAGCTGTTATGGTTTTCTTGTGGGCAAGTGACAACAATTTGAAGGTCTACAACTAAGGACAGATCCTTCAACCATTTAATTAATCCTGATTTCAAGGACCAAGATCAATGCCTCCACTTTACAAATACAAATACAAATCAAAATTTATCATCTCAGCAATTCAGAGGCCATGTTCAATAAGTCAGCTTGTGTACAATCTCTGCATGACCAACAATTTTGTAATATCCATTGAAAAAAATACAGGATTATGTGCTTAAAAACTGCTTATATTGATGCATCAAAGCTCATTCTTTCATAAAGGTGCAAGTTTTCTTAAAGGGGAAACAAAAGTACCACGCAAGAAGAATTTCCATTACTTTGGGAGTGTGTAATCTAAAATATACAGACCAGTCTCCATGTTTATGAAATCTGTGACTATTTGGGGTCATTTGTACATACCACACACCAAAACAAACTGGTATAATATCTCAACAAGTATTCTTCCAAGCTGCACAAAATATATATTGATGGAGGTTAGTGGGCACTAAATTCCTAATTAACACTGGTTTGCACTACCCTCATATTGATAATTGGCTTTGGATATTGACCAATAATTTTTTTATTTCTATAGTATCATAAATCAGATGAACATAAAAGTACTTTAAAGTAGTCTGTTTCTTTATATACAGTACTACAGTAGTTTAGTTAATTCTTTGTCAAATATCAGTCACCCATTTCCTTGAAAGAAAAAGAAAGAGACAAACCCTTTGATCCTAACTCCTATTTTTTTCCAGAATTAGGATGGAAATTGGAGAAAAATACTTTTTGAATCAATGGAAAATAGATAGACAAGAGCAGTGCTTTTATTGGATGATAAAGTAAGTAACAATGGAGCCTCATCTCCTCTCCTATTCAGGTATTGAACATCTGAAATTATATCAGTGAATTTTTTAATTCCAGGAAAATGAGGTCATTTACAACGTGTACAAGCCCAGTCAGTCTTGACAGAGCTATCATTAATTGGGTAATACAAAGTCTCTTTAAAAATAAAAAAATAAACTTTATAGACATGTAGATCCACACCTGTAATGGTAATTTCCTCTCCATCTACTTTAATTACAGTTACCACGGCTACATAAATATGAATAGCTAGCTGTTTAAAGACCAAAATGAGAAAAGAACTAAAATGTTAACTTTGTGAGTTTAGAGAAATCCCTAAGGTAGACTTTTTACACTCCCTTGCCATTTCAAGAAAAAGAAAAGAATTGTTCATAATAAAGAATACTTCATCATCATCATGATAAGGATTTATACTGCTTAAATAGCCCTGTCTGAAAACAGGATTGATACAGCTTAACATTGCTTTATTTTATGGAGTCAACAAGACTGACCCAGATGTGCACATGAATTAATTACAAAGCAAATCAAATGTACTACTACTACTACTACTATACTAGTAGTACTATGCAGTCTTGATCTAGGTCCAATGCTGTACTCCTGTAGCATTATTAGCTTTGAAAATATTGGGATGTCAATTGTTTATTCTTTGGTAGTGAGTTCTCCACACCCACCCTGCGCCTGCCAAATATTGCACAATTTGCATACATAATCTGTATATTATTACAGGTCATAGTTAGCTCTGTATTCAAACATATCCATCCTGTTATGATTATTCGGTACACACGGCTTATAAACAGGCACAGAACAAAGTCCTAATCCATACAAAGTAATACTAATAGCTCGCCACTGACGTTGCAAGTCAATTTACTATAGAGTATAGTCGCCCTTCTGCCTATTACATGCACCCAGTCAGTCAGCTCAGTTGGGGCAAATTCACTCCTGGTCGTTCGTTCGTTCTGCGATGTTTTGCAACTTTCCAAGACAGAAAAAAACCTCAAGATTTACTCCTAACCCACACATGGCAAACTACAATAACATTCCAAAATAATTGAAAATACATACCAACTTTGAGTAAATTTATCTATAATTAATTCTACCTCAATATAAACTTACCGGCCTGTCTCGGGGCTGAGCGGCTATCACGTACACACTTCGCTTCGCTCACAACAACTTGACTTTCTCTGTAATCGTATTTCACTCACACACAGCGAGTGTCCTGTTAATAGCGGTTACTCATTGTGTCCCATTACGTAACGCACCGCCTTCCCTCACCCCTAGGCCCTATCACACCCCTGGCCCCGATTTCAGAGTGTTTATATTTCTTTATCAATTTTACAGATTTTCCTATATTAATTTTCATCTATTTACCCTTTCTAATCAATATCAAATATTATTAATTCAAGGTTGTTGATTTGTATTATTTAGTTTCCTTCTGTATAATTATGTGCTGTTTTCTGCTATCATTGTAAGGGGAATCGTTGTGTTTTATTGCAAGCCACTGGCTTTTTAATGCGATTTCCCAGGCTCAATTTTTAAAATATATTATATCTTAATATCTTTGTATTTTATGATAATAAATATAGTTAAAAATATATATAATAAATATAATAAATTAAACTGGAAGAATGAATGAACGTATTATTAGGTCTCTATTTCGTCTTTGGGCGTTCATTTCCTCATTAACTTTCTTCTGAAGACTGCATGCAACTTTGGACAGATTAGGCCTATACATTGTGAATTAATGTAGGAACTTGTCTGTTTATAGTTTTAATTTTAAAAACAAATTTCAAATAGGATTTTTCAATGGGGGGTTGAATATCGCACAGTAATGTTCAGTTATTATAGTCGTACCACTATGAACAATTCAGACTGATGTCTAATTTGTGAGGTATCTTCAAGGGAATTGGTAAGAAGATTTTATTGGCTTTTTCTTCGTTTTCTTCTTTGTAGTAGATAATGATTGAGGGGGGGGGGAATCATAATTGCGACCATGCAGCCACAACAGGAATGTCGGAATAGTTAGTTACATTGCACAAGAGATAATTAAACTCACTCCAGTGACGTAAAGTTTTCAGAGTCATAAACCGAGGAGGGAGAGAGGGAATGGATTGGTAAGGATGATGTGGATATCTGTAGATAAGTGTATACCCCCATATTATTGATTTGTGATTAATCTTACACAATCAGTGAACTTTACCAATTAATTCATTGGTTTTATTGATATTCTCCTTGTGGCAACGTGTTGCCGAATTTTGAAAATATTACAATTTGAAAATACATCATAATGCATCTCGTGATGCCAAATTAAAGGAAAATACTCATCTTTGAACTAACCGTCCCATTTGATCTCAATATCAGGAAGGCCCATGAATATAAATGTAATAAATATGCCCCACTCATTCACGACATCTAAGCCCGAAATTTCGAAGTATCCGGCCGCTTCTTGGCATTTGAAGAAGGTAGCCGCGGTCTCCTAACAAACCAAAATTTCCGATCTCTTAAAACACTTATCAAAATGGCTAACTCAAACTCCCCCGCCCAACAAAATAATTACTATCTAAACAAATCTGTAAAATGGCAGTAGTGTAACTCCACCTCCCTGATCCATGCTATAGACAAGACCATATATACGTGGGTGTCACCCCCCACTTCTTCAGTAACGATCAATATCAGTTATGATGAAGATCTGATATCTGTGGACTAATGATCGTATAGAAGAATGTTAATGTGAAATCAATGTTATATTAATGAATAATTACATTATAACATAATAATAATAATAATAATAATAATTTTTTATAGTCCACTCCAAATTTTATTAAACCGAAAATGGAAATTCTTTGTGCCCAATTGATCGTGAGCCCGGCAGCCACTGAGCAGCGCCAGATCGACATTGCTCTATCCTCTTATTGTTGAACGCCAAACAAGGTAGCAGCGACTCCCATCTTTTAACGTCTTTTGGTATGACGCGGCCGGGGTTCGAACCCACGACCTCCCGGTTGTGAGGCGGACGCTCTACTGACTGAGCCAACACACTAGTATAATAACGAATGTAGTATCGATATTTTATTATTCTCATTAATATGATTTATGATTTACTCTCTGATCGTTGATATTATAACTTATTTTCTATGACTCTAATCAGAGGCGGCCCTCCGGGGGGGGGGGGCACAGTGCCCCCACTTTTTCAAGCACCCGAAAAGTGCCCCTTTTTACATAGGAAAAGTGCCCCTTTAACTTTGTAAGAAGTGCCCCTTTCTACATAGGAAAAGTGCCCTTTTACTTTGACAAGTGCCCCTATTAATTTGTAAAATTGCCCCTTCCCCTTTTCAACTCTGATAAGTGCCCATTTCATTTGGACACGTGCCCCTTTTACTTCGACAAGTTCCCATTTTCCTTTGCAATAAGTGTCCATTTTCCATTCTCATAAGTGCCCTTTTTAATCTCTAGTAAGTGCCCCTTTTCAGGTACGAGAAGTGCCTTTTTCACTTTTGATAAGTGCCCCCTTCACCTCTGATAATTGCCCTATTCAAATCTGAGAGGTGCCTCTTTCACCTTGACAAGTGCCCCTTTTCCTTTGTAAGAAGTGCCCATTCCCCTTTTAATAACTACCCCCATTTTAACTCGGATAAGCGCACCTTATATTTTCATATGTGCCCCTTTTCCTAATGATAAGTGCCCCATTAAAAAGGGCCCTTTCCCCATCTCATAAGTGCCCATTCTCTGGTAAATGACCCTTTTCAGGTACGAGAATTTACTGCTTTTCACTTCAGATAAGTGCCCCCTTCACCTCCGATAAATGCCCCTTTAAAATCTGATCGGTGCCCATTTTCTTTGAACTAATGCACATTTTCCTTTATTATAAGTGCCCCTGTTTCATTCACATAAGTGCCCCTTTTTATATCTGGTCATTGCCCCTTTTCAGGTGCGATAAGTGCCTCTTTTCACCTCTGATAATTTCCCTTTTAACAATGATAGTGCCCCTTTCTTTTCTAATAAGGGACTTATCCTCTTTTCATAAATGCCCCTTTTCACCTCTTACAAATGCCCTATCGAAATCTGATGGGCCCCTTTTCCGTCGACAAATGCCCATTTCCTATTCTCATGACTGACTTTGTTCATCCCTGGTGAGTGCCTCCTTTTGAGGGTGTAAGAGGTGCCCCATTTTCACCTCTGATAATTACTCTTTGTACTTCGACACATGCCCCTTTTCCTCTCATCATTAAACGCTCAAGTTCAAGCGACGAAGAGCAATTTCCCCAAAAGCTCGCTCGCTACGCTCGCACGCATCTATAGATGATATAGTTATGTTACTTATCAAAGGTCTTTTCAGTCTTCCGTTATGAGAATGTGCTTATAACCCCATCAGGATTGGGTTTATTCCTCTTTATAAGATGTAATTTTTCGCGCTGCATGCGACCTCACAAATCTTAACAATTTTCCTCGCTCGCTTCGCTCGCTCGCAAAATAATTTTTCAGACCATCACACCCAACTGCAAAGCATGATGCTTAAGCAATATCTTGTATGGTGTATAAAGTGAAACAAATATTGAAATCATCCCTGATAAGTAATCACAATGTAGGGGTATATACCAATGTCTATATTTTCGCCTTGAGATTTCCCTTTGTAGGTGCCCTTTTTTCAGAAAGTGCCCTTTTTTCTTGGTGCCCCCACTTTGGAAGTCGCTCGGCCGCCCCTGACTTTAATCATTATATATACCTGTCAAGGTGAACTTCTGCTCTTCATTTCAAATACCCTCTCCCTTTATTCTTCGCTCCTTTCTTTCGCTTTCCCAATATTTCCTCTTTAATTCCTTCCCAGAACTTTCTTACCTACTGTATATCGAAAGCATGTCATTGTCACCTCTCTCCTTCTCTCCCTCTTTCTCTCTCTCACTGACCATAGTCCAGCGCCCTCGGTCATCAATACACTCCACGTTACTTATCACATCATTCTCATATGATAAAAACAACACCTTTATCTAATTTATTTATATTCAATCAATATATCTAAAACGTTAATTATCTCATAATCTCATTGAACAATGTATCATATCTATACAACTGCATGTATGTTTTATGTGTATAATTATGTTATGCCCTGCTTTGGCAAATCCATTGTCCCGGGCCATGCATGTTTGCTATATATTATTGTAATATATTATGTCTGTATATTTATTGTGACCTATTTGTAACACTGTTTATTTTGATTATAACAATAACGAGTAAGATGCATTGGTGACATAACAATTTAAACAAATAAACAATCAGTTGATTTACGAAAAGAAAATACAACAGTGATTTATGACTTCTGCATCAGGAAGGATGGTGCAAAACAAATCATATCCAGATGTATCCGGATAGCGATATCAAATAATCTTTTTATCGACAAGAGAAGACGTCTTGACAAATAACGTATCTTTATTATGGCTTAATCAAACAATCCCACTGTAGGATGGTACACACATCATAAATCAATCTCAACTCGCCGTCTTGTGATAAACCATAAGCGTTTATATTTATTTATTATTATTATTGTTTCTGCGTATCTATACATGTCAATATTTTAGGGTATTTCGGTGAACGAACTGTTCATCAGAGGGAGGAGTAAAAACTGTTTAGTCAGCCTAAAACCATACTTGGGTTGGAATATTGTTCATTCAGCTGTTGTTGTCAAAATGATCATACAAGACGTGTGATACATTGACGAATTACTAATAGAAAATTTTCGTTTCATTAATGAAGTAATTAAACAGCAAATTATCATTATAAGTTTATATCATAAAGAAATAAAAACTCAATTTCTAATAGAAATTTTTCGTTTCATTAATGAAGTAATTAAACAGCAAATTATCATTATAAGTTTATATCATAAAGAAATAAAAACTCAATTTATTATCAAAAAAGTTATGATCCTCAGAAAAAATGTCTCTTGAAAACTGTACGTAGGACATGCTAAAGGCATAGCTTGCAATGCATGTCCAAAATAAATTAAGTTCTATCTGCAATTGTTTCAAGGAATAGAGATTTCGTTGTCAATTGGTTGAGTCACTTGACTGGAAATGCAGTTGGTTCGTTGGTTCGAATCCCGGCACGGCACATGTGTCCTCGGCGAGACATATGAAGCTATTCCAAGAATAATAGTTATTATTGTTATTACTACCATCATAACTATCATTATTATTAGTATTATTATCATCATCATCATCATCATTATTATTGTTATTATTATCATGCCTAATACTACAACTACTATTTTCATTATTATTAAAATTACAATACTAACAATTAACATCACTTCAATACTTCAATTACAGCTCTCATCACTCTTCTCATTTTGCATAAATTTAAGTCAAATTGGATCTTCAAAAGAGATCCTTATTCCATATCACTTCTCATATGACACTCTTGTCATCTTTGCCCTGCATAGGGCTGATCAAAATCTATATACAAAGAATGCCATTATCACTAACAGCAAAACTGCTGACTCAGTTATTTTCCTAGGCGTTAACGTTGATCTAGTCAGAACTGGTTTCGAAGTTTTATTGATCGGCATCTTTCTTTACGATGTGTGAACAGTAACTTTACGTCCACCCTATAATATAAAATAGATTTTTTACATTAAAAGTATGCCCTTCTATTCAATAAACTTAAGTACCACGATCATAAGTGAAATATTTTCTCCTTTCATGGTAGAGCAAAGTCAGTACCTCCCCCACCTCTCTCTCTCTCTCTGCCACTCATTATGTCCCTCTGTTATTACAGTCGATAGATTTTTTTATTATTAGGAAATGTATGAACTTCGGCAGTTCAGCTTAATATGAATTGTTGTGACGTAGTACGTTGTGCTAACTAAATCATATTTATTACCAGAGCAATCAGTTTCCACAGAAGATTGCGACATCAGCTTAGCATTTGCTAATAATTTTTCTCAGAGAACGCCGGTCTGCGCATACCATTTCTACCGTATTTTGCTGCTTTCCAGATTAAAGTTTAACCATGGCGCCACGTTTAGACCTAGAGGAAGATGAGGCTATTGTCTGTGATGTTCTACATGGGAGAGATGCTGAGGAAGGGGAACGGAAGCCTTTACTTCAATCGAACAGAAGTAAGTAAAGTAGTGAGGAAAAGTACTTATTACTTATGAGTCACCAACATCATACAGATGGTCTACTTGCTTAGTTGATGAAACGGATCTTAGTAAGCCAACAGTATAATAATTGATAATTTTGTATATATAAACATTACAAAAATTAGAAATCTAGTATTTTAATGTATCATATCAAGCTCGGACAGTTCTAATTTATTAGCTTTCAAGCTAATTCGGTTTTAATACTTTTCTTTATATACCATTCATGTCTGGAATGGATAAACCAATGTTTAATAGTTTCATCGTTTAAATAGATTGTGATGTGAGCTTTATTTTGAGTATGAATTTGATTATGATTTGAATTTTGATACACCCAATTATATACATGTATTCATCTATAAACGTTGCATTTGCGATAAACCCTTAAAACGCCTCCATAAAATGTAAGTACAACCAAGAAATATATCTTCTTTAATAGCAATTAATCTTTTCAATTCATATTTTTTAAAGCAGTTAAGGACAATAATCCATAGTGTACGTACAGTCCACGAGACCGGCCATGTTAGTCTCACGGGCTGTCGGTTATAGAGGGGTGGACCTGTTCAACTATCTTTACTGTTCCTACACTTTAAAAACCAGGGTGTAGAAATTCTTACACCAGTATGGTGTTGAATTTTTTGACAGCATTGGTGTAGATTATAAAGGTGTGTTGTCTCCAGGGGCGTAGACAACGGGGGGGATGAGGGGGATGCATCCCCCCACCTCACAAGGTGGGGGGGATGGCATGTACAATCATCCCCCCAGGTTTTGGGGAATGATATTTGCTTACTTAATAAGTCATAATGATGATAATAATAGTAATAATAATAATGATAACAATTATAATATTAATAATAATAATAATTATGATGATGATAATAATAATCCTCATCATTATTGTAATTGTGTTTATTGTTATTAGCCGCATTCACACGGTGAAAGCCAATTCAGACGGTAAAAAAGAAAATCTTACAAGTATTTTGTGGTTATCTTGTGGTTTGGAAACCACAAGATAACCACAAGATTAATCGCGCATATTTTGCAGTGCGCGCAATCTCGTGGTGTGGAAACCAAAAGATAACCACGAGTTTTGCGTGTTCAAATGGGGCAAACCACAAGATAACCACAAGATACCTCTAAGATTGCAAACCACAAGATAACCACTGTTTTATTATTATTATTATTATTATTATTATTATTATTATTATTATTATTATTATCATTATAATTATTATTATTATTATTATTATTACTATTACTATTATAAGACTGAGATCAAATAGAAGTAAATAATGCCCTAATTTGAAACGATGCAATGCCGTTATGGTTCCGATTTCTTCACAAACTTACAAAGCAGTATTGTTACTCCATGGATCATAGTGATACTGTTTATGTTTTTTGTATCTGTATGTTAATGAGCCGCCAGCCAATATCCATCTATGGATACTATGCCTGTTTCTTTGAGGTAAAAAAAAAGCATAGTATGTACGTATTCATTATGCTTTATAATGAACAGACATAATTGTTCAAAGTTTAATCGTTATTTGTTTGTTGTTTATGTGTTCTATTCACAAATGGCCATAGAGGCTGTTTTCATTCATAACCACATACCCCTATCAAGACAACAAAGACTATACCTGCGTGTACACAGTTGACATTGGTTTTTTCTGAAGAGGTGTAACAGCAAAATTCACAGAGATAAATAAATACGTAGTGTGGTTCAATATGCAATACTATGTGTCAGTCCATTCTGTATTCGTATGCCACGGTGTGTAGATCTTGTCGATGTATGTCTGTCCATTCAAGGCGTAGTATGTGTGTGTGTGTGTGTGTGTGTGAGTGCGTGTGTGTGTGTGCACGCTTGTGTGTGTTATTTTACCTCATTAAGTATGCATCAGATTGCACGATTTCAAGTTCAAAATTGCAAAGCTCCTCACCCCCTCCCACACCCTCCCCCCGCTCGGTCGCTTCGCTCCCTCACTAGCGTTGGCAGCCCAGTCATCCCCCCCAGGTGTACGAACCTGTCTACGCCACTGGTTGTCTCAGTGGTGTTATTTTTAACACCGGTCAGATTTAAGCATGCATTAATAATTACTGGGTGTTAAGTAACATGGTGTAGTTTTATGCTCGGTGTTGAAAGTATCATCACGTGATTTCGTTTAAGGCGGTTGATTGGTCGAATAAGTTTTCACAAAGTGGACGCGCGCTTAATGATTACTTTACACGTGTTCACAGAAAAATACATTTATCACGATTTGTTAAGGTTGAGGTCGTGGGTTCGAACCCCGGCCGCGTCATACCAAAAGATGGGAGTCGCTGCTACCTTGTTTGGCGTTCAACAATAAGGGGATAGAGCAATGTCGATCTGGCGCTGCTCAGTGGCTGCCGGGCTCACGATCAATTGGGCACAAAGAATTTCCATTTTCGGTTTAATAAAATTTGGAGTGGACTTTAAAAGATGATTATTATTATTATTATTATTATTATTATTATTATTATTATTATTATTATTATTATTATTATTATTATTATTATTATTATTATTATTATTATTATGATGATGATTACTAACCAAGAAACAACATGCATGTTTATTATATATATGTGTACCAGCCTGAATCAATTAAATGTTAATCTTGAATTTACTTCACATGATCTATGTGATGGAGTTAATGCAATGGATATTAGAATATTATATTGGTGGACAGTTGCCAACATCGATTATGAATTATCAGTTTTACCACTGGTTCTTCTACCCTGGTCGATAATAGGGAATATGGAATGTGGGACCATTAGAAACCCATAGAAAAATCTCTAATGGATCAACAAGAATATAAACTCTAAAAGTGGAATTGAATTTGTTATGATTCCAGATATTGGTGTTAATCTACACCTGTAGGAGTTGTCAAATATTCACACCAAGAGTGGAATTGAATTGTTTAATTCCAGATCCTGGTGTTTTCCGATATAGATACCGGGAAAGTGTTAAAATTAACACCCATGGTGTTGAATTTAACACCCTTTTTTGCAGTGAATAGGGACATTATGAATATTCCCGCCAATATAACAACCGTGATCATGGTGAAAGAATAATTCAACCCTTTCCAGCTGTATCGTTTCACAAAACACATCCAATAAACAACCATAAGAAATGTGAAACATTCTAAATAAATGAAGTGTAATTCCTTGTTTGCCTTAGGTTCATGAAATACTTCTTATGAGAAATGTTGTTGGTGCCAGTTACTGAATTATTGTTTATAAAAACTATCTATTTGGAAATAGAAATGAATGAATAAATACTGATATCTCCATTAGAGCAACAGGAGATAATATATATACTTGAAACCGGTCATAGTGAAGAAGTGATCTCAAGGATCTTTTTATTTCAATATTATTGTTTTAACTATTATTTATATATATTTATATATAACGAGATGAAAATCATAACAAACATTGATGGAACTGCTTCAACATTTTCAGTCTCAGTTTATTTTCATATTTCACAAAATTGGAATTTGTAAACGGCCAGAACATTGAAATAAATGAATGCCAAATAGATTATAATACGATGATTATACAAGGCTTCACGTATAATTACATTTGATTTCTCTTTATTTTGAAATGTCTTTCACAGGACCAGCGAACACGTTATGTTCATGCCGCTACGTAGTTAGCTACATTAGTTTCTTAGGAATAACATGTGCCTTTATGAATCGAGTCAACATTAGTGTTGCCATGACAGCGATGGCAAACAGTTCATACAGCTCGACCTATGACCTATTCAACTCAACGGCTGAACTATGCCCTGATAGGTCAAACAATGAGGACACGGAAGAAAACGTCAGGGTAGGATTATTATTTGATTATAATATGGCATTATAATGAAATAATAATGATGATAATACTGTTAGTAGAAACTGTTATTAGAACGCAGAGTAACCACATACATGTAGATTCTCTTAGACTGATCACTTACATTTTAGATGAAAATGCACATTTAAAACATTTAAAAAGAAAATTGCAAAAACAGAGCACTATAAACCTGCAAAGGATATTGGTATAAATGTTTTTCAAGACGTTCATTGAAGTTATCATGGAGTGATACCAATTTTGGAAATGTAAAAAAAGAAATCAACGCGAAGAAGATGAACATTATTTTGATAATTGTCCAATTATTTTCCTCGTTATGATGATTTGCTAATTTATAATTGATATTAAACTGTGGTATGATTAGTAGACCCAGGGGTCCAAATGAATATGAACATCACAAAACAGTGACACCATAACCTGCAAACTGTTTTTCACAAACAGACACTGTAATACAAACTCATTTTTCAGGATTTTCTTTCGAACCCGCCCGTCAGTAATGCGCACCCTATATCACACAATCATAACAAACGGGACATCATTGAAAAGGGAATAGCAAATTACGAATGATAATGAATGTAATGATAATAATATAGTAACCCGAAAGATATCGATCATACTCGATTTCCCGAATTCTGGGGCGAGTTTAGAGTACGCCGCAAGATGTGCAAGGAGATCGTAGAGCTAGAGGTCCCTAATTTTCACATTATATGGTGCCAAATGCATGGAGTTCAAAACATTCTGCGTAAATGAAATAGGATTTAGTAAATTCATTGAGTTGCAAATGTATTGAGTGATTTTTTCATTTTACCATTTTACCCGTCTCCATCATAATTATATATATACGTATATATACATGCAGGAAGGAGAGTTTCCATGGGATGCACATACACAGGAACAGATCCTAGCTGCAATCTACTATGGCTTTCCCATTCTTCAGGTACCTGCCGGTATCTTAGCTGATAAACACCCTGAATCCTGTATCTGGTTGATAGGTGTAGGGTATCTACTATCAGCTATATTTACATTGTTCATTCCTCTAGCTGCTTACGCTGGAGGAGCTCCTCTCATCATAACACTAAGAATTCTTTCAGGCCTCTCCGAGGTAGGTGTCTTCAATTTTCTTCCTCTAAAATAATCCCTAAATGGTATAATCACGATTTCTGTTTATAATCGGTGGAGATTGGGAAGGACAGGGTGGAAAGAAGTATGTTGTTACTACAAGTACATGTAGTTTGTTTGAGGTGAATGAAACGGAAATATTTTCGAAGATTTTTTTTTGAGAATGACGAGTTCAACGGTTTAAAACAATATTATGGAAGTTTGTGATATTAAAGCTCCAAATTTGATTTCCACATATAGGCCAACTTTATTATTTTAGCCGATGAAATAACAAGGGATACAAATGGGCTTGACAATTATTAGTGTTACCTTTTCATTAATTTTCGGAACTTTTTTGTTGCATATAATTATAAAGCGTATGTTTCCTTATACTTATCTCTGACTAGTCATTGTCATGCTTCTCCGTCATTGATATTTTCACTATCAACATTGTTATGCGTATCATAATTATTACGATCACTTGTTACCATGGTTACATAATCATTCTTTTGCATAAAGAGTTGCATTTAATCCGAATCTATCGTAAGTGCTCATATCAATCGCAACATCACAGTCGGCTATCTTTTCGTATTTAGTTGAGATTGATAGCAGTCTGAAGTTCAGTTGTGGTCTATTTCGATAAATCAATCTGTATGTGACTTGCCAAGTGTTGTATTTTTCATATTGGCAAATTTCCTAAAGACTGAATTTTGATAACATTTAAACAGAGTGGCACGTACCCCGGTCTCTATTCTCTGATGTCTCGTTGGGCTCCTCCTGCAGACAGAAGCAAGCTACTCGCCATTATCTTTGCGGGTAATGTTGAAAACATCTTCCCTATAACATTAATTCATGGCTTTGTGTAGAATGCTTAAAAATAGCATTTATTGTCTTTTAAAATTTGTTTTGGAACTTATCCACTTTATGTTGTTAGCTTCGACGACTCTTGAACGAAAATAAAATTAAATAATACTCACAGCAAATAAATAAAGTGGACACTATTTATACTTAAGCTTTTCAATATCAATTCATCTTTTATAAGTAAAAATAAACAAAAAATAATCCTCTTTCAGATAATACGTAATTGGAATCATACCATTCATGCATGAGTAAGTGTGAAAGAAAATTACATATCTGGCCATTCAAATGTTATGAACATTAGAGGTATCCTATGGGCTATGGCTCGTTCACTATTATGTTGGGTGGAAAGGTGAAGCATCTTGACCGTGCTTGTTAAGCCCACGCAGCCTTAGAGACTGCAGATAACATCCAGTGCTCAATCCTCCTCAGTTTCTCATTCTTTGTTTTCATTGTTGAACAATAATGTCTTACAGATGCAAATGTTCATTAACATTTGAATGCCTACTTGCTATATTTTTACAGGTTTTATTGAATATGGATTAATGAATTTATTTTAAAACCTTTTTCATTCTCTCCCCATCTTTGTCTCTCTATCTATCTTTTTCAGCCTCCAATTTTGTTTATCCTACTTGTCATTCGGTAAACTAGTTTGCAAGGCACACTTGACTATGTAAAAGTGCATTAATCCAAACTCAATGAACTAATTCTATATTCTAGAATAAGGCCTAGAAATAAATCGATTATTAATCTTCTTTTTAGGTTCATCTGTCGGCCAAATCATTGCGCAACCTATCTCTGGTATTCTTTCAGAGTCAGACTTCCTCGGCGGTTGGCAATCCACCTTTTATCTTTTTGGTGAGTAAAACCCGTTGATTCTGTTATTATCAATCGTTAACAAAAAGTTTTACGATTATAGTAGTTGTTTGTATGCGCAGACCTAAAGCTGTGAAATAACTTATCGTTAGAGAATAGGAAATCACCATCGTTGAGTACTTTATGGTCAAAACTAAAAGATATCTTTTCATTTAACTTTATGCTGTAGATTTAAGCACATCGGAAGCTCTTGCAGCGCAGTAGAGTCTGCGCGTTATATTAATGTATGTAATTATTATTTGTTTACACATTGGAAACTTCTGAACGGCGCATCATTTACGTTCTTACCCTGGTGTATTAATTGGATACTTTGTCATATTTGTAGAATACAACACTTGTAATGCATGCACTATGGCTTAATGCGGCTGGCGGAGCCTTATCTTAAATGGATCGGAAAGCGCATGCGCATACCGACAACATTTGAGATTTTCGTTAACTTAAGATGGAAACCTAATCATTTTCTTTCAATAAATTAAAAGAGAGGATATTGTGACAGGTTATTTGCATTCTGTCCGATTCAAGTAGAACATCAGTTAACAAATTTGAACAATCATTTAATATCTGAATCAGTAAAATAAGTTAATTTGTGGTATTAATAATAATTCAATGAATCCCAGGTTTTTAACAACTTTCAGTTCTCAAAGATATTTGTTTCTTGTTCTTTATTTAGGCGCACTTTCATCGTTTACACAAAGGGGGCACCTTAACCGAGCTTTTATAGAAACGGGTTACGTTAAAATAAGATTACCCTCTAAAGACTTTCCGTGAAGCTTCTTTGATCGGTATTACGTATTACTTCTACATAATTCTGCAATTAAGGTACATACGTACTTCATTATGGGAAAATATCTCTTACAAAGAACGATATCGTATTTGTTCTCCCTTGGTGTATTTCTATTCCGAGACTGTACGATCGTAATAAGAATATGGTGTATTGTTTTATTCTGTTGTAGGTTCATTAGAAGTGATATGGTGTATTTTATGGTTTCTTGTGATATATTCATCACCTATGGCACACCCCAGGATATCTCAAGAAGAAAAGGATTACATCATAGCTGAACTTAAACTTGAAGATGAGGTAATTAATATTATTAATGTTTAATGGACACGTTATTTTTCTCAAATAAGTGGGCTAATTCAATGTGTGGGTTTTGAAGTTTTGAAGCGACATGATCAATGCATGATAGAACATGATTTTAATCGTATATAACATGCGTATTTTATATTTCTTGCTATGATAGTATCTAATTTTTTTCCTTCGTTTTCTTCTTGCTCAGCCACCCAAGGATTATCCGTGGAAACACTTCTTTACTTCGCTGCCACTGTTAGCTGTGGTTGCCGCTGATTTTGCTCTGATGTGGGTCCTTTACTCTCTAACATCCAACCTTCCAATATTCTTAAAAGAAGCTCTTCGATTTGACATCTCTCAGGTTTGTAAGAGCCAGAATTTAGTCCATTAGGAGCCACGTAAAACCAGAGGGGCGGGGGCGTAAATTTCCAAATGTGCCCCAGAGTCTTTATCTCTTTGTACTTTGATATGCCTTCATACCTCATAACGCATAGCCTTTCACTTATGTTGTGTGGTGTGTTGTTTCGGTTTACTTGGGCCTTGGGGTATCTAAATAATAACATTACCAACATAATTATGATATCATGATGCTACTCCATACCCCGAGAATAATAATAATGATATTTTGAATCATTCTTTTTGTTCAATTGTTTCACTTTGTTCATTTTTGTTTTCATGCAGGCTGGTATTTTGTCAGCGGTTCCACACATTGTCTTCTTTATCTTCATCATTGGGGGAGGAATCTTGGCAGACTTCCTTCTCACACATACCAACTTCAGCCTCACGACCGTCAGGAAGTTCATGACGACAATAGGTAAGCTAGTTATGGGTACACCTAGCCGTCGCTTAACCAATTTAACTGGGGGATGTTGGACCATTTTTGCCAATTACAAGATAGCTGAATTTTCCCCATCAAACAAGGAAACAAGGAGAAAAAGGAGGAGGGGTACGTCCATAGATTTCACCCACGATGTACAAACAGCAACAGCATGCATGTTAACTAGTACACCTTATTTTTGTTGAATTGCCTCATAAAATCTGTAATAAACTTGGATGAGACCCTTAAAGGTTGAAGTCAATTTTATATAAGTTACGATTTCATTTACAATTATGCTATCGGTTTTAGAATTCGTTATGATTGAAACATTTGTGGCTGCCGTGACATCCTAATTATACGTTTTTTTATAAACAGGTATATTGCCATCAGGAATGTTCCTTGTCCTGGCTGGCTACGTCGGATGTAACGCAACTCTAGCTATTACATTCATCTCTCTTGGTCTGGCCTGTACTGGACTTGCTTATTCAGGTTCCTGTCTCTCTATGATGGAGTTAGCTACACCCTATGCTGGAATGGTCGTTGCTGTATCATACTCCATCGCAACTTTCACTGGTTTTATTTCGCCAGCGGTTGTTGCTATGTACACGGAGAACCAGGTAGACCTGCAATTTATTAGGACTAAGGGTCCCACCCACCCCTGAACATTGAGAAAATACACGTAATTGGGCAACCGTCACACTTTTCCGGGCAGTGTGGTGCCTGAATATAATTATTTATGGTAACGAAAATGTATGTTTTACACAAATTTTTTAAAGTGATGTTTGGCTTCAAAAAGGGGAGATAAAGGGAAAAAGAAAAAGGAAACCAAGACTAATTATGTCAACCCCAAAAAGGAGTAAATTATGAGTACCGATATACGCTACAAATCCTTTTAATTAGGATTATCATTCTATCTTATACGATGTTTCTTGAGAGGAGAGAGGGTGCTATTTACATTTTTATTGTTTCGTGCCTCGATCCTTTGTCATTTTGTTGATAACGGAATACCATATATTATATCAAACGCTATCTTGCCCCTTGTCAAAAGTTTGATATTATTCCATACTTTGTATATTGCAGGCCGATATAGCAGGATGGAGATCATTTTTCTGGGTGACATTTGGGATTACTGTAGTAGCCTGGTTACTCTTTATGATCTTTGGTACTTCCGAGCTTCAACCATGGGCGAAAGGAGACATGAGGAAAGACAAAACTGAGCATCAAGCAACCAAGTATGGAGGAATCATTGATAATGAGTTAGAAAACGATACTGATAGAAAAGAGATCCTGGCGTCAAACTACACCTGATTCATACAAATTTGTGTCAAGAAATTTAATATGCTGCAATGGATGACGAAAACTCTATTTTTCCACAAAATTTTGGTTGTCACAGATCGTGATATTCTAGAAATCATCAATTCCATATGTTCTATGCAGGGGAGAAGAGAAGTAAGAATAATCAAAGTGCAATATCGTACTGGTAAATCTATTTGAAAGTAATTTGAAGAAGAAAACAAATTGCTCGGTATTTCTAAAACAATCTACACCTAAAAGATTTCAAACATCATTCGTATGGTACACTTGATTCTACAGCCTTGATAGGGTCCTACATGTGGCGATCAGTCCGAGGAAGAACAAGCAAATCAGATATGCGTGATCCTGTCTGGAAAGATTGGAGGGCATCGCATTCACCATAATGTTGTACTTACTTTAATGTACATAAAATCAAATAGTCCATTGAATGTATTGATAATCATTAATTACTCTAATTGCTGATAATACAGCCAGAGTTATGTCCATTGCATAAAACAAGAAGAAAGGCAAATTAATTGTTCTAGTTCGCTCTTAAGTATGTCGAGAGAGAATTATTAACTTATACCTCTATAAGACTGGATTTGAAATAAAAATCAATTTCTTCATAAGTTGAAAAGATAAATATAAAAGTGTGTGCATTATTACATAAATTATAATTTTCACTCTAAGAAATAACATGTTCATCAAAAAGTCTTTTTTCTTCTTCACCATTTCAACACAATCAGAAAACGCGCTTGGCATCATGAATTCTAGGATACTCGAAAGTAGTTTTCATGTCCGCGATATTACCAGACCCATACAAACAAGACAAATGCGACTGCTTCTCCTATATGCCTTCGCCCTAAATTATGTATAGGAAATAGATTATTTGTGACATATCACGATGAAAACGAAAAGCCTATATATCTTTACTGGTTATTGAGATATCACAATAGCAAGGCTAAAACCTGTAATTTCAGAAATTGACCTCTGTGGCCTTTGACCTTAGACCTATTTACCCCAAATCTGATCAGATCATCTTCCTATGGTGATACTTACTATGATCAAGTTTGAATTTCATATCTCTAGTGGTTCTTGAGATATCGCGATAACGAGAAAGTGGGACGGACAGTCGGACGGACAACCCGAAAACATAATGCGGCCGGCACCACCTTCGGTGGGCGGAGGTATACAAATACAGGTGTATAATTATAATCATTTGAACTCAGTGAAGATTTCCATGTGTCATTACTAGTATGTATCATTTTAGCTTAATATTTGTTAATGGTACTATATCAGTTATTACATACTGATCACAAAATATCGGTGTTTCAATTTTGCGTTTATCTGTGTTTAATAGGGTGCACCTCATAAAGTTAAACATGACGATTTAAGTTATGTATAATAATAGTAATACAGAAAAATGAAAACAACAAATGTCATACATTTTCTTTTGAAAATACGATGTTTGAAATAGATTGTTCAAGATATGAAAGGAAGAGAGTGAGTGAGAGAGTCAGAGAGAGATAGGGAGAGAGAGAGAGAGAAAGAGAAAGAGAGGGAGAGGGGGAGAAAGAAAGAGAGAGAAAAAGAGAGAGATAGAATGAGAGAGGGAGAGAGAGAGAGAGCTAGAGAGAGAGACAGAGACAGAGACAGAGAAACAGACAGAGTCACAGAGACTCTGATACGAGAGAGAGAATGAAAAAAAAGGGAATGTTAGCATAATATACGAACACATATTTTCACAACTGCCTTGACATGCAGTTAAAAGGTGTGATTGCTTAATTTGTTACCTTTTACTACATCAAATTATCAATGAGACAAATCAGAATACCAACCAAGATGTTGACATGTCTAATGGATTAGGACGTTACAAGACAAACTGATAAAGAAAATAAGCACTGGGTTTTGGTTATGATTTATAAAGAATAATTTCATCTTTATTACTCGATTACTTGCTTCTATGATACGAATTGTTATATTGTGTATTGGAATACTCACAGCATTGCAACGTTTCAAACAATATCAAATTTGAGTTGGAATGTAGATAGATGTATATATCGGCAAATATAAATCACTCTTGGAGATATCGTTTAAAAAAACCCAAAGTTCGATCCCACATGTCCCTCTGTGATCGTGCATGCGCTGTTGACTTTCCTCCCCATGCTATCTGTATCCCATCTGCAACAAAATAATTATATAAACACACAACTTTGCTACACTACTATTGCTACTACTACTATTACTACTACTTCTACTACTATACTACTACTACTACTACTACTACTACTACTACTACTACTACTACTACTACTACTACTACTACTACTACTACTACTACTACTACTAACAATAATAATAAAAATAATGATAATAATAATGATGATACTATTACTACTACTACTACTACCACCACTACTACTACAACTACTGATGCGAATACTACTACTGCTGCTGCTGCTGCTACTACTACTACTACTACTACTACTACTACAACAACCACCACCACCACCACCACCATCACCACTACTACTACTACTACTACTACTACTACAACAATCCCACCACCACCACCATCACCACCACTACTTCTACTGCTACTACTACTACTGCTACTACTACTACTACTACTATACACTACTACTACCACCACAACTACCACCACCACACTACTACCACCACCACCACTACTACTACTACTACTACTACTACTACTACTACAACAACCACCACCACCGCCATCACCACTACTACTACTACTCACCACTACACTACTACTACTACTACCAACCCACCACCACCTCACCATCACCACCACCACTCTACTGCTGCTGCTGCTACTACTACTACTACTACTACTACTACCACTACTACTCACTAATCACTACTACCACCACCACCACCGTCACTACCACCACCACAACTACCACTCACCACCACCACTACTACTACTACCACTACTACTACTACTACTACTACTACTACTATACTACTACTACTACTACTACTACTACTACTACTACTACTACTACAACGACGACTACTACTATACTACTACTACCATCTGCAACAAAAATATAAACACACAAATTTGCTACATTACTATTGCTACTACTACTATTGCTACTACTATTTTTACTACTACTAATAATAATAACAATGATAATAATAATAATAATGATAATAATAATAATAATAATAATAATAATAATAATAATAATAATAATAATGATAATAATAATAATAATAATAATACTTATACTAATACTACTGCTGCTGCTGCTACTGCTGTTGCTACCACCACCACCACCACCACTACTACCACTACACTACTACTACCACTACCACTACTGCTTTTCGGGACAACAATTTGAAAGGCAAGGGGCGCAGTTGGGTTTCAAAGGGGGGAGGGGGCACAGGTTGGTGGTGTCCTTTCTATTCGTTGACTGTGCACCAAGATTCGCCAATGGCAGGATCATGTTGAAGGAAACTTGAAAGATGGTGGCCATCATCGTAGTATCACTCTCTCATCATGGCAGCTCATTATTTCAGGAGTATATTAGTTATTTGTTGCTATGACAATTAGAAGCCCACCTGTCATGTTTGGTATAGTTCCATATGATGCTTGGATGTGAGATGTATAGGTAGGGTCAAGTAGATGGCCAGAGTCCGAGTATTCAATCAACTCCAACTGATCACTCCTCCCAATGTGACGTAATCGTGACTTCATCTAGAAGTAGGAGAAATAATTATAATATTTTTTAATCATGACTTGGTCTTATTTACCCATGGTAACCACATTGATATTAATACGACTCTAAAGTCTGCGGACCCTGTAAATTCTTATTACCCAACCACTGGTTTTCAGTTCATTGTCAAGTGGTTATCATCATGGGCAGGGGTGAAACGGCTACGGGACTACATCACAATTTCAGACACTAAAATATGTGACTAAATATAAGCTTTAAACCCTTCATTGGCAAAGTGCACTAATAATGAAAAACGATCGATGCACTAGTGGTTGTTGGCAAAAGGAAGAAAAAAGAGTCTCAAACTGAAAGTGTGCTCGGTCGCCTAAAAATAAAATGATTATAGTTCCCCCACCCATACAATGTTCTCGCAAAGATACATATCATAAAGAGTCAGTCACCTCCTGATATTCATATTTTTATGCATTATGGCAATGATGAGAAATACTATTCTAATTTTTGAGAGTATTTGACATTGACTATAAATGCAAGCAATATCTCACCTCATCCAGACTGTACTGCGATGGTAAGTAAGGGTTTCCTCGGGCACTGAACATCATCAAAGGAATGGAAATGTTTTCAACCTGTATCGTAAAAAAACATGTAAGGGTCTAATGACTTACTGTGATTCTTATTATATATCATATTTCATATTTATTCACTATATAATTCTTTTGATTTCCCAATTACATAAAGAACGGTGATTAAAATTGAAATCACGTCTGTTTGTTGTTGTGTTATTTTGTTGGCTGCAATGCTCATTAAAGAATAAACTTTGAAATTGCTCGCTCCCCTTATACAGTAAATAGTGTTTTACGTAATTCCTTTTGATTCAAGATTTATGTTTGCAACCCCCTTTGCTTCTTCTTCTTCTTCTTCTTTGTCTCTTCTTCCTCGTCCTCTCAATCTTTTTTTTCTTTCTCTCTTCCTCCTCCTCCTTCCTAACTACAGTATACTATATCGTCTTACTTATTGTGCACGTGTCACCATTTCTCTCCCCCTCTCTCTCTCTCTCTCTCTCCCCCTCTCTATTCGACTCGATTTTCTGATGTCTTGAGAAATAGAGAGAGACTTACCGGCACGAAGCAGTCTTGTGTTTTATTCAAGACTGATTCGATCCTGTATGGATCAAATTGAGAGCAGAGTTTTACAGAGCCTGTGGTTGGTTTGTAAGATTTAACCCTCTCATAGAACCTGCATGCAAAGTAATGGTATGATAATTATGAAGAACGACTTTGAATAAGAGGTTCTTGTTAGTCATGTTAATGACATCAATGTTTATCACTCAGATAGAAGTAGGTTTGTTCCATTCAATTTGGAAAGTCCTTTCACACCACTACTGTACTCTCAATATTACCCCGTTTCCGTTTTTATATAAGGTCTTTGAAAGAAAATTAATTGTAATAAAATAAAGTATGATATAATAAAGTTATGAGTTAGTATATTTGACTTTTTTTTTTTTGGGGGCTTATGTTTTATCTTTTTGTCTACAAATCCTTCGCCGAGGTTATGCTGACCATCAGTACATCATGTGTATGGGGTGAGTTCTCAGACAACTTGAGTAATCACTTAGTACCACGGACACACAGGAAAACACTGCTGTATCATTATGCAATACAAAAGACCAGATACAACGTATCGATAAATGGCTCGGACAAAATTGATAGCAAGCGATGAATTTGAATAACGAGGAAGAAATTTTGCGCGTTCGAATTTAAAAAAATAAATTACTATGCAAATGTAACAGCACTCTGTGATTGCCCATTGGCATATGGATGTGTTATACTCACGGGTAGAAAGTTGTTTTCCTTCCATCGGGTAGAATCCAGCCAAAGTTGGTATTGAAGCTGACTCCATTGACTCCTACAAGACACTGCAGTGGAAGATGGTTAAGATGAGCAGCAAAGCTAAGACCAACGGCAACACCATCACCCCTTGATAAAACACCGATTCGACTCTCATCAACCATGCGGTGAGTTGCTAACCGATGAAACAATTGCTACAAGGTAGAAAAGAAAAGAATAATTGAGATGTTATAGAGAGATAGAGAGGGAGACAATAAATTATACAAAAGTAAAGGGAAGTGTGGTGAGAGAGAGAGAGAGAGACGGATGATGGGTGAGAGAGTTCGAAGTGAAGCGGAGGTGGGAGTACATACTTATGGGTTACCACCGTGGCGGATCCAGGGGGGTAGGCCCCTCCCGTAGAAAAAAAAGGTAAAAACACCCTTTTTTGTAAAAAAAAAAAAAGATGGCCCCTCCTGGCGCCCAAGGGGGGGGGGTGGAGGTAGAAAACAAAAATTGCACTTTCCTCCCGTTGAGCAAAAAAAAAAAAAAAAATGAGTGCCGGCACGATTTTCAAATTGTGGGCCCCTTTTTAGGCCCCTCCCTGCCGCCGGCTGGATCCGCCCCTGTCCAACAGTATGCATTTTAAAACTTATACAGAATGAAAAACAAATTGAAAGAGCGCACTAAAGTGTGAATTGTTCATTACACTCAGCGTCTTCAATAATTCTGCACTTCTGCTACAAATACAGATTTTCAACTTAGCTTATAAAGGTACATGTTTTAGTTACATACCTTCAATATTTGGGTATTTCAATACTCAAAATAAGAAAATGATTACTAGGAAAAAATACCTCAAGACAGCTTATGTTGATAACGGTATCAGTTTGGAGTGGAATCTTGTTGTCATGGTAACATAACCATGAGAAGCAAGCAGAGCTGCTAGATGTTCACGATGACTTTCTTCTGCTCCACGAAAATCGAGAATTGCAGGGAGGAGCTTAGAACCTTGGGGGAAAAATGATAAATTAGGTCGAAAATTGTGTTGAGAACTTCTATTCCGGTAAATGCTCCTTCCCTTAAACACAATCAAATCAAATGCATGTATTTCATACTTAGGTCAATGTTCAATATAGTTATGCTTTAAACAAAATATACCATCTGAAATCACGAAAAGAAAGTATAACATCGAATGTATTGTATGCCCGATGCTTGATCATTATGCCCTGAAGGCTCAGACTCCAGCTGTCTCTTTCGATACAGGTTGAATTGATTGATTTTTATTAAACTTTCCCCTTTAAACGTAAACATTGTTAAATGGAAACATTGATAGGTTTTAATAGATGTAATCATTAATTTACCCACCTCTATCCGTTGGTACGTATAACGTCCCTTCCATCGGGCCTTCCTTGACTGGTATTCTTTCGATGTTACCAGCCATAAATCCTCTGATGATGTCACAATCATCAGCCATGACGTCATCTCTTGTCTGATCCTTGCCTACATGGCCGTTTAGGAGTGAGAAGGTGATATTAAGAGGTCGATCTGGGCCATGGGCTGGGTCTAAAGCACCAAAGGGTATCCTAGTTGATGTAGCACGCATGCTCCAGATGGGCCCGAGGGGTTCGAGTCCTCTATAGGTACCCCCTAATGAAGGTTGCGATGATGCTAGGAGAAATAAAGGAATTTTAAAAATCTGAAAAACCTCTGAAGTTGCCTGTGTAGGCCTTTTCGATCTAAAACAACCAACAACAAAAACGAATAATAACCGTTGAAAGATATACACTGTATAGTTTTGAAGTCACTATGCATGAAAGGTGACGAGAGGAAATCTAGAATTACTTTCGGGAGGAAACGTACATGATGACGAAAATACAGTCGCCCTTTAATGGTTGTCCAAAGCAAATCATGATGATCTATAAAAAACAAAAAAAAAAACAAAAAAAAAACCCTTGGTACTGGTATATACTTACTTGAGACGCATCCTGATTCGTCAGCCACGTAACATCCTAGAGATATAAGTTTCTCTTCACTGCATCCAATCTGAGTTTCTGCTTTGATGGTCACAGGTTGTCCTTGACTCAATCCTGATGCCTTGATGATTAATCCTTCATCAACCAATGATACTTTAGGATTAACAGTGATACCTGGTTGAAGATCAGTCCAGATTGATTTGCATTGCTGTGAGAAACACTGAATTCGTGAGGCTTTAGACAAGAATCGACGATATTGAATGGCATTGCGAGATATATGGTGCCAAAGAGACATGATGAAATTGAAATGGAAGATTTATGAAAATTGGCCTAAGTTGTGTTTGGCATTTGAACTTTTAGAAATCTTGATATCAGTTGTTAAAATTATTCCTTTAAACGTTGCTTTGCTTTTATGCATTTGTTAGTGTGTTGTATGATATTATGGATCCGGTATTGATTTAATAGAGGCAACTTTGAAACTGTTTATTTTCTGTTTTTCTATTTATGCGCATGGTTACTGTAATGAGTCTGGTCTGGCGTTTTTGTGCGCATTGTCATTTCTTATTATTACGTCATACTCTTGCGCGTAATACTACACATAAAAATCTTGACAAAAGTGGCCAGTTGGCCTATATAGGGCCTATACCCACCAACAAAAAGGGAAAAGAAAATTATAAAGCATGATAACGCACTTTGATTTTTATAAGTAGATGGAGATAAAGAAGTGAAACATATTTAAGTACGAAATGTAATATATGTGTAATCCTTATCATTAATTTTCTTTATTCTCTGGCTATAGAGAGAAAGGTGTGAATAAATCGAAGAAATGAAGCGGAAATCAGATGAGGGAACTGAGTATAGATGAGGCACCTTACCATTAACAACATGCGAAGAGACGTACTAAGACAGGGGCCGCTGAGTTTTTTTTTTTAATGGGGGCTGAGCATGCGAACAAGCATAGGCCTACAGATGACGTTGGCTATACTCAGACCTTTCCCTCATGCAGGAGTCCGGGGGAAAATGTCTATATTTCATGAGTTTCAAAAGAGCAGAATACATTTACTGACTTTCCATAACCTGCTAACAACTACTAGGCCTATACATAAATATTTCTGCAAGTATCTTTCTTTCGTGTTTTTTTCTTGTTAAGCGCGGTCGAAATTTTGTTAGGAGGGGCGAATTGCACCCCCTTTTACCCCTCCTTCAAATACGCTAGTGCGGCTAATGCAAGCATATGGCCTATCAATTATTACTGCATGGAGATTAAGAATAATGACTCCTCAAATGGACAAATATCGTTTTGACATTGGCTCTCCCTCTCACTCTCTCTCTCTCGGTCAGTTGAGTCGAAGATGAAGAATTATATATTTGAATTTGAATTTGAATATTTTGTTTAATATATTATTTCAATTGTCGTTATATGATGCAATAAGGTACGATAACGGTAGGTAGCCTTGCATGTCGCGACAATGGCTTTTATTCAGGGAATCGACACTATTCTGAACATTCTTCCTTACTGATGACCAGGCGCGGATCCAGGATTTCTTAGGGGAGGCCCAAATTTGAAATTATGCGAGCCAATTATTGGTACGTAATGGTGACCAGCAGTGGCGTAATGAGCAAAAACGGTTTTTTTTTGGGGGGGGGGCAGACAAAAATCTGCATCTCCCCACTCTTACCTCTAGGCCCCACTGAACGTTTTTCAAAGTGGGTGGGGGACGCTAAAGTATTTGTGATCAAGTAGAGCGTAGCGCAAATTGGCGTGGGGTCTAGGGGCAAAGCGCCGGTGGGGATCAAAGGGCGGCGGCCCTGGAAGCTCAGGGATATGGGCATTTAATTACGGCCAGATGAGCATATTTTGATACCTTATTCATGACACTGGCAGGTCACTCATTGGCGTGGGGTCCAGGGGGCTGAGCTCCCTGAAACTCAGGGATTTAAGGCATTTTATAACGGTCAGATAAGCATTCAGGGGCGTACCTTAGACCCCCTGGTGGTTTTATGCGGTGGGGACCCCTAGAAGCTTAGGGGTTTTAGACACTTAATTACGGTCAGATGAGCATATAGATACCTTATTTGTGACACTCGCAGGTCACTAATTGGCGTGGTGTCCAGGGGACCCCCAGAAGCTCAGGGGTTTTAGGCATTTTATAACGGTCAGTTAAGTATTCAGGGCTGCCTCAGGGCCCCTGGTGAAGTCGAGGGGCGGAGCCCCGGAAGCTCAGGGGTTTTTAGGCATTTAATTACGGTCAGATGAACATATTTTGATACCTTATTTGTGACACTCGCAGGTCACTAATTGGCAAGGGGTCCAGGGGGCGAAACCCCCGGAAGCTCAAGGGTTTTATGCATTAAATTACAGTCAGGTGAGTATCCAGGGGCCCGCCTTGGGGCCCTTGGTTGGGTCCAGGGGGCAGAGCCCCCGGAAGCACAGGGGTTTTATGCGTTTAATTATGTTAAGTTGAGCATTTTTGTGATACCTTATTGACAGAAGCAGGACACTATTTGGCGTCGGGTCCAGGGGGCGGAGGCCCAGAAGCTCAGGGTTTTAGGCGTTTAATTACTGTCAGATGAGCATATTTTGATACCTTATTTGTGACACTAGCAGGACAATAATTGGTGTGGGGTCTAGGGGGCGGAGCCCCTTAGAAGCTCAGGGGTTGTAGGCATTTTATAACGGTCAGATAAGTATTCAGGGGCCGCCTTAGGGCCCCTGGTGGGGTCGAGGGGGCGGAGCCCCCGGCAGCTCAGGGTTTTAGGCATTTAATTACGGTCAGATGAACATATTTTTATACCTTATTTGTGACACTCGCAGGTCACTAATTGGCGAGGGGTCCAGGGGGCGAGCCCCCCGGAAGTTCAAGGGTTTTAGGCATTAAATTACAGTCAGGTGAGTATCCAGGGGCCCGCCTTGGGGCCCTTGGTTGGGTCCAGGGGGCAGAGCCCCGAGCTCAGGGTTTTAGGCGTTTAATTACGGTCAGATGAGCATTTTTTATACCTAATTTGTGACACTAGCAGGACACTAATTAGCGTCGGGTCCAGGGGGCGGAGCCCCCAGAAGCTTAGGAGTTTGAGGCATTAAATTACCGTCAGATGAGCATCCAGGTGCCCGCCTTAGACCCCTAGGTGGAATCAAGGGGGCAGAGCCCCCGGAAGCTTAGGGGTTATAGGCATTTAATCCCGGTCAGATGAGAATATTTTTATACCCTATTATTTTGTGACACTGGCAGGTCAATATTCTTTCTTTCTATTTTTCGTTAATATACTTTTTCAAAAAAAAGTTGGGGGCTCGAGGCCCTCGAGCCCCGCAGTTCCGCAAGCCCTGACATGTAGGCCTCTAAATAAGCATATTTCTTGCCTGACTGTAAATTTAGGAATTTGTTATTTTCCAACAAACGCATAATAAAGTATAATTTACTAAAAAGTGAGGAAAAAACTCGAAAATTTCTTGCTTGACTGTAAATTTAGGAATTTGTTGTTTTCCAACAAACGCATAAAAGAGTATAATTTACTAAAAAGTGAGGAAATAACTCGGAAATTTCTTGCCTGACTGTAAATTTAGGAATTTGTTATTTTCCAACAAACGCATAAAAAATATAATTTACTAAAAAAGTGAGGAAAAACTCGGAAAATTGTGTCATTTCAGCAAGTTTCCTTTCCCTCTCTCTCTTTTAGGTTTGCTGTTGGGGGCAAGGGCCTTTAGGCTCCCCTCCCCGATCCACACGTGGTTGGCGGAATTAATCGCAACTGATCTCCCTTCTTTTCTTCTTCGTCTTTTGTTCCCTTTTAGCTCTCCTCTTTCCCTTTCCCTTCCTTCTCTCTTTTGGGGGCGGAGGGGGGGGAGAGCAAGGGCCCTGATCCACAACTTGTTGGCGGGAAAATTGCAGCTGATATCCCCTTCATTTATTTTCTTCTTCCTTTTTTTCCTTCCCTTTATCTCCTCTTTTCCTTTTTCTTTCCCTTTCCTTCCTTCTCTCTTATTTTTTTGATGGGGGAGGGAGGCAACAGCCTGGGAGGCAAGGCCCTTTCGGCCCCCGATCTCCTTCTTTTCCCCTTTTCTTTGCTTCTTCCTTCTTTCCCTTCTTTTCCTTCTCTCTCTTTCTTTTTTTTTTTTTTTTTTTTGCTGGGGGCCAAGGCCCGCTCGGCCTCCCCCTGGATCCGCGCCTGCTGATGACTGATCCTTTCAAAAACCGTACCGTATACAGTAGAAGCACGTAGATCTGCGAGCTAATGTTCTAGAGAAACGGGATCTCCATGATCGAATGGCTTTGATGTACATTTTGAACAGCGCCATCTCGTGATCATGAATCATCGATGTCAAGTGAGCTTGATGGTAAGTTAATATAGTCTACGGGGAATTTTTATCTCAAAGCTGGTAATTTATACTAATTTAATGTCTATTTCACTTACGCTAATGAAGTCTGTAAATGTACTGAGTTTGGACCGGAATATTCTTTATTATAAAGATCTACATTCTTATTGATTTTCATTCCGGAATTGTGACTAAAATAGTAAAAATATCACTAACGATAACCTGCACCTGTATAGGGTATGTGGGACTGCGTATAACTAGCCTAATTCTAACTTCATTTCACACCAACGCAACGCGTCACGGCAAAAGCTAGACCGAAAATTCTGTCTCTTTCGTTCGTTAGCCTCTGATTTGGGTAGGGTCGGCTCCTCTCTTTAGAGACAGAAGCCGACCATAGCGGCTGCATTGCAAGCGCGTAGCCAGGATTTTATTTTAGGGGCGGTAGTGACGCTAGTGAGCACGCGAATCATGCGAATCACTTACAGAGCGCGCAAAGCGCGTTCCCTAGTGGGGTGGGTGCAGCGAGGGGGGAGTTTCTTCCCTCGCGCGGAAGCTTTGACGTTTCATAAAATTATTAGAGAAAGAAGACGATTCGTTGTACCGTTCTCGACTCTTAATCCTTGTCTGAATTCAGTTCCCCCCTCCCGCGTGAAGCCCGGTAGCTTTGACGTTTCATTAAATTATTAGAGAAAGAAGACGATCCGTTGTATACCGTTCTCGATTCTTAATCCTTCCTCTGTGCGTAGCGCGGAAGCTTTTACGTTTTATTAAATTATTAGAGAAGATGCCGATTCGTTGTACCGTGCTCCTTTTTCTTCCTACGTCCTCTTCCTTTTTTCTCTTCTCTTTCTTTTTTTTTTTTTTGGCGGTGTTTTGTGGGGGGCGACCGCCCCCACCGCCCCCCTGGCTACGCGCCTGCTGCATTGCAAACTAATGCCCACGTCCGAGCAGTAAACTTATGCCCAAAATACTACATTTTACCCGATGCATATCCGATGCATTTATTATTGTAAATTAGGCCTAGGCTAAACTACATCGGTTCCACTTACCAGATTGACTGTATGGTGCGTTTAAGGGTCTTTTTTCCGGATTTTCATCACCAAAAATGAGCTCCGTGTTGAAATTCTTGCAGCCGTATTTTAAACTGTTACTGTCAATGGATGACGTCATCTTCCTTCATGCGCAGTAACAGTTTAAAATTAAAGTTATAGTATATTTACACTTGGTATGGTCACTGGTGGTGTGACCAAAGTTTGCTTTCTCAAAAAATCGGTAAGATTTCGAAAATCTGATATCACCAATGGAAAGAGGATCATGAAATTACCCAGAAACTAAATTTTCTTTGGAATTGGGTGCGAAATTGTGAAAATATTGACAAAAGATCATTTTTGGATAAATCAGCTGTAAACCCCCGTGCGTGAAGTAAGGTCTCGTTGTATTTATGACTTTTTTGTTGCAGCGCGCACGCCGATCCGAAATCGGATTTTTAGATTGCGGTTTCTCCAGGATCCTTTGACGATAAATTTTCTAGTTGAACCAATTTGTAGTAAAAAATCTCACCATCCATTTGGTAATAATTAAAATAAATAAATTTTTTTAGAATATGAGAAATCATAGATCGAATATCACATTTTATAATATTGTCAAAATCTCCGCAAACTTTGGTCACCCCTTCATACTTGGTTGGGTAATCCCTTTGGCAGCTCACTCAGGAAGCTATATACTGGGATGGTAGGTGAGGCGAGTAACTACAAGGACTGTCAATGATGTGTAAGATATGCTAAGTCTAGTGCAAGTAAAAACCAAGCTAATAAGCTTATATGATGTGAGAACCTACAGGGGGCTGCATCATTCTGATGGAGGGTAGAGCAGCCTCCTTGAAGCGGGTTATACCTTTTGCATTGACTGCTGGGCCTGGTAGATGGTTCCAGATCATTATTGCTCTTGGATAGTATGAGAACTGCATTTTAAGCTAGTATTTATTAATAATTATTAGTATTAGTATTTATACATGGAAATGCAAAAGCGAATTGTTTTATATCTATGATTAGATTGCCCATAATCGCAATGCATATGCTTCTGTAAGTTCTATTGATACCAAAACTAGATTGAGTGAACCCCAAGAATCCCAGACCTCTATAAAAAAACAAACAAAAAATCCTTGTCCATTTTGCGTCCTGTCCGTACTGTTACAACATGTACAGTGTACAAAATCCATTTTCACTTCAACTATTTAGTGGAATACATGTACTTTGAAACTTGTTACGTATGTGACTCATACTATAGTCAAATGTGTCGGAGTCATTGAGTGAAATGTGTTTTTAGGACTCTTAATTTTGTTTAATGCAATATTAAAGGGCAATCCAACATTTGTAGTATGTCCATTTGTATGAAATTAGAAAGAAATAAATTGGACCAATTAATGAAATATGTGATTACTGTATCTTTGCAAATCTAAAAGTTGCAATTTGGTCAGTGGATTGAGACGTATATATGTCGAGGAAAACTCTCATGTTTGTCGTGTACAAAAATATCATTAATTTATGTTTTTCTCCTACATGTAAGTGCATTCTCCCTTGGATCACTACTCAAAATATATTATGGATAGTATATCATTATTATGATAGGTCTGAGAGGGTAGTGTGGATTAGCAAGATGAAAGTCCTGTGTAGATCATTATACAAAAAAGGGGAAAATAATCATAAAACCCCAACTTTGTAGCAAAAACATGTTTTATGTTGCCGTGCTAGGTCAATAGGCATTGGCATTGGTTAGACAGTCCATTTAAATGTAGGATCACGTCCTTTAAAGTACCCACTCTGTTTTACTGGAATTAGCTGATAGAACTGTGGAAAATTGCGATGTGCTGATTTGATTAATCCTGCCATTTTTTTTTCTTTCTTTTTTTCCTTATTTTGATTTGGTTTATTCAGATGCTGTCATTTAGAGGAGATGTAAAATAGAGCTCTTAGAAATGCGAACTCTGAACCTGCAATACAAAAGATGTGTTGATGGGCTCCTTGAAGATCCATCAGTTGTTCTCTCTTTCTACAACAGCGATGGTTCTAAGACACATCATCAACTCAACACCTCGCTTCCATGCTGGTCAGTTCAGCCATCAACAATCTTTAATGCAAGGAAACCAGCGAGCTTTAAGTCTCCTCACATGGTATAATCTTCTCCAGCCTGCATGGACCTGTTTTAATCACTCTATAGGTTTTCCACTGGTCTTGCCACAACATCAAATGCCCATTTATGCACACAGTTGTCAGTCTTTAAATACACCATACCACATATCTTACAGCAATGAGAGAATGTCCTTGAATATGGAGCATTCATCAGAAAGGGATCCTAAGCGACGCCGTACACCTTCAAGCAGTCATCCATACTCAAGATCTAAAGTTCCAAAGACGTGTGAAATGGGCACTTATAAACAAGTATCAAGGGAGAGCAAGAAACATGATTTAAGAACTTCTAGTACTAGTCAGGGTTTCACTCAGGCCAATTGGCCGAAGAATGTAGAAGATTGTGAATGGAGAAGGGGTCCAAGGAACTATGAATGCAGACAAAATCAAGTCAGGAATGTGCAGATTCCTAAACGACCTAATCACTTAAGAGGTACCCACAATCCTATACAAGATGGCAGTAAATCCATTTCTTCTCACATAGACTTCAAGGTGACAGTAGAGAACACTGCCCCTATAAACTCTACTGGGTCTTGCAGTCAATCTAGTATGCTGTCAGCACCACCTCTAAGCCTTCCTCTTCAATCATCTCGTTACTTTCATTCATCCAAAGAATCGTATCAAGTCTCTCAGTCAGGTACAGGTGAGATTTCCACTCTATTATAACTGGGGTGTTTAGGTAACTGAGGCAGGATTCTGAATTATTAAAAGAAGAAAGTGTGCAGGACAGTCTTAATCAAATTTCTTTCTGATTTCAAAATAATCCAAACTCTGGGTAAGATGTATGTAATCCAGAGAGTCATCAAAATGAAATACTCCAGAGATTGTATTCAGTTATGGTAGGAAAAATGAAAGTTGGAATTAATGAATATGTTCTCATATTGTTCCACTTGGATTTATAGATCTCTGCCAGATATTTTGTGTTTCTGTCCATCAATTTGATGAACTTTTGTGGGATATTATGTCAAATACATTTAAAAAGTCTGAATTTAGATTTGCTCAACGTTGTCTTTGCCTAGCTCACTCCAAAGCAATCTCAAATGGGTTTTTGATTTTGTATTGATTGTCATAAAGAATACTCCTCACAGGATTGTTGACAAATATTTTATTTTTCTATCCTTGTTAGAATCCAAGAGCACTTATAGGAAGCGATCATGGTTCAATCTTCCTCAACACAGAGGACATCAACCCAAGGTATCAAGTAGAGATGGTGTAGAGTTCTCTATTGTGTCTTACAATGTACTTGCACAATGTTTATTGAATACAAACAAACACCTCTACAATCACTGTGATAAACAAATACTGCTCTGGGATCATCGGAAACAGAAAATCATGGATGAAATACTACAGGCTGATGCTGATGTGAGTATTATCAGAAGGGAGGATTTATTGTGATAGAGCATGATGTTTGTAGTTGTAAGAAATTGTGATTAGCATACTCTGCAAAATAGTTATGTTTATATGCTAGATATTGCTAGTCGCGTAGATGAATGTTTTGGAAACAAACATGTTTGACCTCCCTCTTACATTCTTACAAAATCCCTGACAAATATATCATTGCACGAAATAAAGATGAAAACAAGGTTAGGTTATATTCACATGAAATTTAAACAATAATAGTAGTAATAATAATAGTAATAATAACAACGGTAATAAGAAGAAGAAGAAAGAAAGTTAAATTAAAAAGAAATGAAATAAAAAGAAAAGAACATATAAACAAGGGATTGAATAATAGGGATTAAGTGAAATACAGTTTATGTCAACAGTTTTGTCATTATATTTCAGGTTGTCGTTAGATCAGATTGTGTACATAGTGTTAACCTCATATGTAGCCACCAAAATATGAAACTTTGTGGGGTTTTTTTTTTAATGTGTTTTATTCAGGTAATTTGCTTGCAGGAAGTTGAAAGCAGGCACTTCCAAGGTTTCTTCAAGCCTGCTTTAGCGACACGAGGTAAGATCAAGCTGGGGTTTATGCAGCATATTTAATGCTGTGTCATCTGTTTTTGTCTCGCCTGCGTAGCAAAAAGCGAGACATAGGCGCCGCTTTTCCAGTGGCGGCGGCGGCGGCGTCAACATCAAAAACTTAACCAAGGTTAAGTTTTTGAATTTTTAATATTATTTTGAAAGTATAAGTTCTTATTCAATGAAACTTGGAGTAAAGGGTTATCAAGTATCCCCAATCATGTGAGGAGAATTTCAGGTCACAAAGTCAAGGTCAAAGGTCATTTAAGGTCAACAAACTTAGACCATGTTGTGGCATCATCATCAAAAATTTAACCTGAGGTTAAGTTTTTGAATTTTTAATATAATTTTGAAAGTATAAATTATTATTCAATGAAACTTAGACTAAAGGGTTATCAAGTATCTCCAATCATGTGAGGAGAATTTCAGGTCACAAAATCAAGGTCAAAGGTCATTTAAGGTCAACAAACTTAGACCATGTTGTGGCATCATCATCAAAAACTTAACCTGAGGTTAAGTTTTTGAATTTTAATATAATTTTGAAAGTATAAGTTATTATTCAATGAAACTTAGATTAAAGGGTTGTCAAGTATCCCCAATCATGTGAGTAGAATTTGAGGTCACTAAGTCAAGGTCAAAGGTCATTTCCGGTCATCAAACTTAGACTATGTTGTGGCATCACGTTAAGATCTTGAATTTTTATCGTAATTTTGAAAGTATACATTCCTATTCCATGAAACTTGAACATAAGGGTTATCAAGTATCACCAATCATGTGATTAGTCTTTGGGTGACAAAGTCAAGGTCAAATGTCATTTCAGGTCTGCATATTCTTAGTCAATATTCACTTCAAAATGCTGATTAGATTCAGAGGATTTCATTTTGGGGGGCCTGCTAATGGGCCACCCTGCCTATCAATAATGTCCCTACCTCAATATTTCATCATATCGAATTGCGTAATGCAGGCGAGACCGCCGAGAGCGTTTCACTTGTTAATGCTAGCTGGGATGCCGTTAATTTATTGGATTTTCATTTTATTTGTCACATTTCTGTTACATCAAATGTAGTAATTAGAAATTAACAACTTCTTAAACTTGTGCCATCATTGCAAGTAATTTTCATATTCACAGATATGTAATTTAACAACTGTGTATAATCAGTTTCTAAAATGCCTCTCCTTTCCCAAAATGTATTGATAGTATATTGTTATTATTATAATAACAATTTTTATTTACAGAGTGCTTTTCAAGAGGACCTTTCTGAAGATAAAAATGTTGGTTTAATAAGGGGCATTTTCCTGAGATATTATACTAAACATTCCTAATGTTAATAAGTTGATACATGATTTTAGAGCATCAATTGAGCATTTATTGATTTTATTATTGAAAGCTTTTGTATCTTCATGACCTGTTTGCTTGTTAAGTAATAAGATGTTATTTAGAAAATGAACCTTTATTTTCCCTTTATCTTAGGTTATGCCTCTATTTACAAGAAGAGAACAGGTGATAAAGGAGATGGATGTGCAACTTTCTATAGAACCAGCTGCTTTCAAGAAGTTTCTCACTGCAAGCTAGAGTATCAACGTGGTATTGGATTGTTGGATAGAGATAACGTAGCTATTGTAGTCATGTTGCAACCAAAAGGCTTTTCTTCGTCACATCAGCTGTGTGTTGCTAATACACACCTTCTATGGAATCCTCGTCGTGGGGACATCAAGCTGGCACAGTTAGGTAAACAGACTAGGAGCAGCGCTTACCATGGAAATCATGTTTACGTTATGCATAAAGTTACTTTAAGGAGAGTATCATACATTAGGTGATGCGATAGGTTATATTCGAAATGCCCTCGAGTTGATTTCTGGAGAGTATTTTCAATTATGTTGATATTGGTATGTTTTAAAAAAATATCCAGGTATTGTTTGTTATATTGTATTTCTTTGTTAATGAAGTCTATCATGAATAAATTCCTGTTGATATAGCCAATCCTATCCAGTCTCTTCCACCCATATCCAAATCCTGATCTATACATTATGTCCCATTTCCCTCATAATTGCATAACTACAATTTGCTTATATGTTAGTTCGTGGATTTATTTCTCATTCAAATCCATAATTAAGGAGAGGAGGTCTATTTCATGCTTGCTATATTTTTTCATATCTGCAACTTTTATCACAATCAGGATCTCGGCAAAACATAAGTATATATAGACTTAATTCAGAAGCATATTTTCAATATTTGTCATAGTAATTATGATAAACTTCTGTTCTTGAATAGGGCAAGGGCATATTATAGTTATATCGACTGCTACGAGAGGACTAGCTGTTTCTATACGCTCAAGGGATAGTTGAATCCCCTCCTATCACCCCGAGGCGCGCCTGGGTGGGCGGCGCCGGGGTGATAGCAGGGGATTCAACTATCCCGCGAGCCAGTATAGAAACAGCTAGTCCTTGAGTATTAAAGCAGTCGATATGACTTTTATATGCCGAATTAAAACAAAAATCTACCAAGAATTTTTACCTTAGCCTTTTAGTGAGTAAAAATTTGCTAAAACATCACAGAAAATCTGAAACACTGTCTGTTAATCTTCGCTTAATCTTCGAGTGAAAGTTTCAATCATTTGGGAGTCGCAGACTAGGGGAGTGTATATGGCGTCCGTGCTCGCACGTAGACAATTTTAACACGCAAACCAATGGGGATCGCAGTAAACCAATGGGAATCGCAGGATAATGAGGCAGAGGGTAGAAACTTTTAACTAGGCCCTGTGGGCTATTGCTATGCCCTGTGAGTGGGGCATGGCTTGAAATCACGACTCCAATTTCGACCAATCAGATGGCTAGATTTCTAAAGTGAGGTATATAATACATTATAATATGCCCTTGTCTCTATGTGCTTTCCCAAAGAGCCTAAAAACTATTAACCAGGCTATAGTTTCAGCAACTGTTATCATCATGTCATCCATTTCAAGGAGTAATCCTACTAGTTACCTATGTACTCCTTATTCCTATGTAGCAATAAATATGCACCATCTCATATCAGCTTCTAACTAATACTGACCAGTCTGGGTTTGTTAACCTTTTTTATCACTGACAAGATGACCATGTCTTATTGTCTTCATTCAGGTTTACTTTTTGCTGAGATAGAGAGACTTTCTAACACCAATCAAGAGTCCACTGAGAATACATATCATCCTCTAGTACTATGTGGTGATTTCAACAGTGTTCCACACTCTCCTTTGTACAAGTTTATCAAGGAAGGTCATGTGACATATCAAGGTATGGCTGGTGTTGATGTATCAGGACAGGAGCTGGGACGAGCAAGAGTACTCATGAGAAGCCCTCTATGGCCCAAGGAAATTGGAATTAGCTCACACTGCCGTTATGTAGACACTGATTTCATAACGCAATCATCTAGAAATTCAGGTTGGGTTCTTATCCACTTTTTTATGGAAGTTTTGTAATTTTTTTAATTAAGGCATTGGCAAAGTAGTTTTGATAGAGGTTTTAGTTTGTGTTTTTTTTTTCATTTCAGGAAAAAAATATGGCTCAATGAATAAATAAGTGCTTTCTTCTTTTCCTCAGCTGGAAAAAAAAAAATTGAAATTTTTATCAGTTTGCTAAATAAGTTTATAGAATATCCATGTTGTTTGATTTTAATCTTAAGTAATTAATTTTGTTTTCTAGTTGTTTGCACAACTCTGTTTTATACGGCCCTCATTACCCCATTAAAGGCTGTAATCCTCCATATTTAAATCAATGAGCTCAGGGCACCAACTGAATGGTTTATTGGAAATAGTGAAAATGGCAGCCCAAGGGCTAAACTACATTCAGTTTACTATAAAAGCACATGAAACACATAGCAATGTTAAAACAATTATTACATAATGCTTGCAAGAATACATTCAAAGATAAGATAAATAAGATATAATATTATGACAAAAACTGTATATAACCAACACTTTTCGTATCTCTCTTACGATACTGAAACCTGATGATTAGAGAAATCTTCTATAAGTAGAGTCCAGGTTTGAAAGTAAGATGTATGGAAGAAGCATAACTGAAAGTTAATACTCATAGAAACAAAGTTACAAAATAAATGTTGTTTATTTTGCATGAATTTCAAATATGGTGATGTTTTCTTATTAAAAAATAGATCCTAACTCACCTTGACTTTAGTATCCACTTCTTACTTGGGAATAGGTGACTAACATATTTTGATTGATAAGAGTTGTTGACATAATTCATTTAAGCTTTAATCCATTAAGATGAAGCTTTTTAGATGAATTGATGTAAATCCTCATTTTTTGTGTTATCTTTGTACAGTGCATACAGGTGGTGCTCCAAGGCGTAACCGACAGAATTCAAGAGATCGTCCTGTGGATAATTGTGTTCTGTCGGAAGACAGCCAGGGACAACTTATCCATCCTTTCTTCTTCTCTTCCGTCTATGATCATTGCCAGGGCAATTTTGAAATCACCACCAATCACTCAAGTACAAACTGTACTGTGGACTATATCTTCTATAGCGAATCAATGTCATCTAAAGCAGGAAGTCCATACAAACCTCTAGGTACACCAAACTTCACAAGTAATCTTTCACTTGTCAAACGGCTTACTCTCTTTACTGACGGTGAAGTTAAAGCCATGGGAGGACTGCCTAATGTTCATTGGACATCCGATCATCTCTCTCTACAAGCTACTCTACGCCTTACTCCAAAGGACTGACGGTGAAGTCAGAGCCATGGGAGGACTGCCTAATGTTCATTGGACATCCGATCATCTCTCTCTCCAGGCTACTCTACGCCTTACTCAAAAGGACTGACAGTGAAGTCAGAGCCGAGGCGGACTACCTAATGTTCATTGGACATCCAATCATCTCTCTCTCCAGGCTACTCTACGCCTTACTCCAAAGGACTGACGGAGAAGTCAGAGCCGTGGGAGGACTACCTAATGTTCATTGGACATCCGATCATCTCTCTCTCAGGCTACTCTCGCCTTACTCAAAGGACTGACAGTGAAGTCAGAGCCGGGCGGACTACCTAATGTTCATTGGACATCCAATCATCTCTCTCTCTCCAGGCTACTCTACGCCTTACTCCAAAGGACTGACGGTGAAGTCAGAGCCGTGGGAGGACTACCTAATGTTCATTGGACATCCGATCATCTCTCTCTCCAGGCTACTCTACGCCTTACTCAAAAGGACTGACAGTGAAGTCAGAGCCGAGGCGGACTACCTAATGTTCATTGGACATCCAATCATCTCTCTCTCCAGGCTACTCTACGCCTTACTCCAAAGGACTGACGGTGAAGTCAGAGCCGTGGGAGGACTACCTAATGTTCATTGGACATCCGATCATCTCTCTCTCCAGGCTACTGTACGCCTTACTCCAAAGGACTGACGGTGAAGTCAGAGCCGTGGGAGGACTACCTAATGTTCATTGGACATCCAATCATCTCTCTCTCCAGGCTACTCTACGCCTTACTCCAAAGGACTGACGGTGAAGTCAGAGCCGTGGGAGGACTACCTAATGTTCATTGGACATCCGATCATCTCTCTCTCCAGGCTACTGTACGCCTTACTCCAAAGGACTGACGGTGAAGTCAGAGCCGTGGGAGGACTACCTAATGTTCATTGGACATCCGATCATCTCTCTCTCCAAGCTACTCTACGCCTTACTCCAAAGGACTGACGGTGAAGTCAGAGCCGTGGGAGGACTACCTAACGTTCATTGGACATCCAATCATCTCTCTCTCCAGGCTACTCTACGCCTTACTCAAAAGGACTGACAGTGAAGTCAGAGCCGAGGCGGACTACCTAATGTTCATTGGACATCCAATCATCTCTCTCTCCAGGCTACTCTACGCCTTACTCCAAAGGACTGACGGTGAAGTCAGAGCCGAGGCGGACTACCTAATGTTCATTGGACATCCAATCATCTCTCTCTCTCCAGGCTACTCTACGCCTTACTCCAAAGGACTGACGGTGAAGTCAGAGCCGAGGCGGACTACCTAATGTCCATTGGACATCCAATCATCTCTCTCTCCAGGCTACTCTACGCCTTACTCTAAAGGACTGACAGTGAAGAAATACCTTGAATTACCAATGATTGTATAAACATTTTTCAGATGGTGATTTTTATATGATGTGAAGTAGGAGCTAGATTTATTTGTGCAGTAGTATTATGTTAAATGAAATGCCAAATGAAACCTAATTGAGACGAAAGGTATTTTATTTGTGTTATATTTTTACGAGTCAATTTAAAGAATTTTGTCCAAAACAACCTGGAGGACAGAGTTGACATTTTAACCTTGTATAAACAACTCTACACTGGACAGCTGTTATATGATGTCACTTCATATACATTTACCGTAGATTCTTCATGAAGTTATACAGGTCTCTCAACAGTCAAGGGAAATCTCGGGGCACAACTGTTTGCTGTAAATATGGCCACCCTGTGCTGTCTTGAAAGTATTTATGTTTAGTTGCTCTAACAGAAATAATATATGCCCTGAAAAGTGAAAAGCACGAAAACATAGAATTACCCTAAGCCTCTAAAAAAAAAGTCCATAGAAAGTTGATGACTCCGTGCTTTAGCAAATTTACACTGAGCAAAGGAGAGCAAAGTCATGAATCTTAACTATTTGCACAATGGAAATTTATACATGTACATGTCTTATTATTTCATCAACTTAGTATTCAAGGCATTATAATGTTGGGATATATATATCAACATCTGCTCGTCTCCTGATTTAACACTTTTAACACTTTTTGGTTTGTCTCAATTAAACTATCAAAGCTTAGCAGTCAGATACCAATGTTCAGGCACAGCACAGGGAATTCTATATAGTTGACGATGAATTTTAGTTATGATTTGTAAATATATTTCATGTTCATCATAAACAGTGCACTTCCCCTCAGGATGAGTTTCAGTATCATCTCCAATAAATGTATGCTTTTCATTAAAGAAAAAGTTGAGTTCTGGTCATGCGACTGCATTGTGAAAGAAACGGTGTGGAATCGTATCAGAAAAGGTTGATCATTTAGCATATAAGTATTGGTGGGTACTGCAAGGTTCTGGAATCATCAAAATGATAAGAAATTTGGCCCAGTCTTGGTAAAGTTACAAGCACTGTACACAGAAAGATGTATATGGGACTACACGAACATGTGGCATAAAAATCTGTCCCGATTGTTATGCTGTTACATGTCATATTTAGAATATTAAAGCCCAAGTCCACTCCAAAAATAACTTACTTTCAATAGAACCAGAAAAATCAGACAAACCAATCAAAAAAGTTTGAGCAAAATCGGATAACTAATAAGAAAGTTATGAATTTTTAATGTCATGAAAAACTTTGAAAATCACTACACAAATTGGCAACTCACTCATGAGTCTGTGACGTATGGTCCTCACTATCCACTAATTATTTTCTTTATATTGATAATATAAATTTACTATTTTCCCCCTTAGAATCTTATTTCTTCACATCAGCATCCAAGTTAGATTGTTAGTAATATGTTTTTGAGTGGATGCAGAAATAAAGAGTAATTTTTGTCCTGTGAAATCATGAAAAATTGAATTTTGATAAACTATTTATATAAAAATCAATAATTATGAAAAAAAATATTTAGAAAATAGTATAAATTCTTTAAAATTCATAAATGTTTTTGGGAAATGTCATGCACGCAATATGATACAAATCATATAACCTGGGCAAAGGCATGGGGAAATCAAGTTTTGGGGGATAAAAAGGGAAATTAATGGGATTAAACTATAGAAAGCAATTGATAAGTTGTGAGGACATGACGTCGCAAACTGATAACCATCTTGGCAATTTGTGTTGTGATTCTCATTGTTCCATAGTTTTACATACTTTTTCAAAAATTCATAACTTTCTTATTAGTTATCCGATTTCGCTCAAACTTTTTTTTGATTGGTTTGTCTGATTTTTCTGCTTTTATTAACAGTAAGTTATTTTTGGAGTGGACTTGCCCTTTAAGGCATTTGAAGAGCCATGCTGTTCAGGGAACATTTTTTATCTGATGTTCTTCCACACTTGCATAATAACAATGATAACGCTCACAAATTATTTTTCACCTCTTCCCAGAACTCGACCTATCTTTAAGAGAAGGGTGTTTACAGTTTATCCTTCTTCTCAACAACGTTTTAGCTAAATTTACGTTCTTAATTTATTATTATTATTAATATTCAATTCATTGTGATATGTCAGGGTTACTGAAAATGATCATCATTACTCAGAGATTATATGGGGGTAAATACACCTGCTTTCTACTACCTCATTAATCCTATATAACATAGATATAATGTGAAAACTGAATGAGCTTTAGGCAATGAAGGTACATGTACTTTCAATCTGGGCATAAACCAGATACATGTATCGTATTTATGCTATGTTGACCTACGTAGCTTGGGGGTATTGATGGATGTAGGATATATCAACAATAAGTATGAAAAAGTGAGCTTCTTTAAAACAGTAGTTGCCTTTACCTCAACAGACTTTATTACGACAAAAAAGAAATATCGAGTTTGAACTATTTATGTGTACATAGTGTTTGTTATGAAGATTTATACTACTCCAGGACATGTAGAGTTTATTTAAATGCTTTTTGGCAGACTAAAGATTCATATTAAAAACAGTTTTTCACAGTTGCAAATTTGTTGAAATAAAAGACAAAGAAGGTGATATATGTCTGATTTCAGTTTTCCACATTCTATATTGCATGTCTTAATTTGTGTATGCATATGGAGTGTACTTCAACTAATCAGCATTATATACCTCACTTTAGAAATCTAGCCATCTGATTGGTCGAAATTGGAGTCGTGATTTTAGCCATGCCCGCCTACCAGTCAATAGTCTTTTAAAAAGTGCCCTCATACCCGCCTACCAGTCAATAGTCTTTTAAAAAGTGCCCTCATACCCGCCTACCGGTCAATAGTCTTTAAAAAAAGCCCCCATGCCCCGATCCCCATTGGTTTACGTGTTAAAATTGTCTTTGTGCGAGCGCGGATACCATACATTGCTTTTTGTCTGCGATTCCCAAATGATTGTAAAATTCAGTCATCTTTCCAGCGAAGATTAACAGACAGTGTCTCAAATTTTCTCTAATGTTTTAACCAAAGGATAAGGTAAGAATTCTTGGTAGATTTTTGAGTCAATTCGGTATGTAAAAGAAATACCGACTGCTTTAATATTCGAGGACTGGCTGTTTCTATACTGGCTCGTGGGGAAGTTGCATCCTGCCATCACCCCTCGGCGCGCCGCCCACCCAGATGTGCCTCGGGGTGATGGCAGGATGCAACTTCCCCTTGAGCGCCTATAAAAACAGCCAGACCTCTCGTAGCAGTCAATATATATATACTATCATTATCAACATCAGGGATTAAATGATGTTCCATCAAAGTTATCGACTAATCATGACAAAGGCTGTGTTTTTATAGCTCTTCATAACCCAATTCAAAACATGGTTCATTTTAATCGTGTTTTGCTGTACATATAGTGTGAGATCTTCTGTAGCATTAATCATCACATCAAAATCGTTATTTCCCTGAAACAGTTTGTAAAACGCGTAGTAGATGTGTGATATAAAAGACATGTATAAATTTATCCTAATATCATTATTTAAATACATGTATCTAAAAACAGTTACATTGAGGCCTTTATATCTCACTTTTCACAATAGTGAAATATCTCAGTTTGCACTAAATTATTATGAGATATTTAAACCTCAATATATTTACTAATCTTGAATCATTTTAATAGTAATAATTAAAAATAATACAACAGTAATACTGGTGATAACAGTAATAGTAATAATGATGATGAGGATAAAAATAAAGTGATAATAGTAATAATGATAACAATAATAATAATGATAATAATGATGATTATGATGATGATGATGACGATAACAATAAAAATAAAATTAATAACAATACATCCCCCCAACACACACATGCTCCTCTTTTTCTCATACATGTACAAGTCTGTTTACATATACATGTATTTCCATATCTGTCTTTCTCCAGTTTGTCAGTTGATCTGTCCAACTCTAATTCTGTCTCTCTTTCTGAATGATATCTCGATACTCTGTATCTTTTCTTTTCCACCAAAATTTTATGTGTGACGATCCCTCTGCCGCTTATACAGTTTCCCTTTTTTTCCTCTCTCTCTCCCTCTCTTTTCACCCTTCTGTCTCTGTCTCTCTTTCCACTTGTCTGTCTCTGTCACTCACTTTCTTTATTAATGTTTTCTTCTGTTTCCTCTCTATATCTCGATCTGTACCTTTTCACTTCAATCAATCTAAGTATGTACATGTGTGTCGATCTCTCTCCGCAAAGTATAAAAATACACCCAACCCCCCCCCCCTCTCTCTCTATTTCTCTCTCCCCTTTCTGCTCTCTTTCCTCTCTCCCCTCTCTCCCTCTCCCGGCCCCCCTCTCTATCTCTCTCTCTCTTCTCTCTCTCTCTCTCTCTCTCCGGCCCCCTTGTTTGGTTATCGTCTCGTTTGCTTTTGTAATTGTGCGACCTACCGTATCACAACCGAAAATGTGACACTCCTTTTACAAATACATGTACGAAATAATATTTCATATTTGTGTGCGTTTCATCTGCAGAATTGAATATGGTACGGTTAGGTGGCAAAGGTAATGCTAATTCAACGAGTACCGACATAATTGAAGGCCCTTTCACTATTCGTGGGCGAGATAAGTTATTCTGTACGAATTTGCATCAGTCTGGAGTGCTCTGGGTGAAGCTGAGAGATTACTACTATTCCATTAGAGTACATCATAGAACAGTACATCAATACACCAGTCAGCTAAACGATGGGCGGGTTCGCTATGTACACCATGTATATCTTATTCTACGGTATGGCTTTCATTCATAGAGGGGCACCTGCACAAGGTGAGACTAACACGCATAATGTATGTAGGCATCATTAGGAGGTGCATGGACATTTGAAGAGAAAGATATAGAGAACAAGAGATTGATAGACAGATAGATATATAAAGAGAGGGAAAGAGAGAGAGAGAGAGAGAGAGAGAAAGGGAGACAGAGAGATAGAGAGATTTTTGTTGGGGGTGAGTGGTTAAGGAGGAGAGTATGATTCATTGAAATATGATTTTGCAAAATTCCGACGTAATTATGGCAACAAAATACATGTACCATATATTAAACACACATCCCATGCATGATACTGATACATTAATGCAGGTATGTGGCAGAGACGATTTGTTGCTAGGTCGGAGAAGCTCTTTAAGCCATATGTTGTCAAAAATACAATGATAGTATAGACATAGAATGTGGGCTGAAATGGGGGGCACAACCGGGCGAACTATATGGCCCCTTTTTAATAAACCCATACACATGCATAACAAACAAAAGATACACCATTACAGCAATGGGCCTACTTGATGACAACCTTGTACATAATTATTTACTATGGCAACGACTTTTCAATATCATGCTTCATATCCCTCTCGTATATAGCATTATGCAGATTTTAAATCCTTAAGTATTTCGACATTTGGGGTCAGATTTCCCTATAACACTACGGATAGCACAATATTGCTGACTTGAAAACATTGCAAGGTTTATGTAAAGTATGAAAAGTAAAGTGAGTAAATAGCATGTAATCCTTTCCGTCAGTAGAGTACAAAGTGTCAGCTTGGCACACTGCTTACAATATGACGTTAAATTAATTGTCACGTATTGAATGTATATAGACTTTGGAAAACACTTACTTCCTTCCCTAAATAATGGGCTTGGTCACAAGAATCTGATTGGATTACAATCATGTGGTAAAGATTTTAGTTAGATTGTGCAATTAGATGTCAAATGGAGCAGACCATGAGTGCTGGATCCTGGATTCTCTTCAATTCAATTCAATTTATTTTACCAAGCAATAAAAAAAACACAGGATAAAAAGAGCAGTATACAAAGTATCACAAAATTACAATTAATAATATAGATAAACACAGAAAAACACAGAATCAATTTACAAACATGAATTAAAAAAAACGTTAAAAACACAGGGAAATTGCTTAGGCTGGTAGCAGCCAAAAAGGAGGTGGTCCTTATATGCGGCTGACCAAATAATCAAATATAAAAAAGCCTTATAATCTACGTTAAGCTATAATAACAAGTAAAACAAATAACAATTACATGTACAATATCATAATGAATTTAACAGCCATTGGAAACTTTAGCTAGCATCAATATAGGTCCATCAAATATTTTTGTATTTATATTTAAAAGTGTTAACAAAATTCATTTCACGTATTTCACGAGGTATAGTACTCCATAAGAAAGGTCGAATATATATTAGTGTACGTTTATATGAAGTTGTATGTACCGTGAGTGGCAAATGAAAATTATCAGCATTTCTAGTACTGATAGTACTGATAACTAATTTCTAATACTCTTGAAGTGGGCACAAGTTCAAAAATATCTTTGACGTATACAAGCAGGCCGGCAAGACAATTTTTCATGTGTTTTAAGCCTTTTTAGAATCAAAATCTCTGTCAGGCAAAGTAAAAGGAAGTCAAACGTTCTCAATTTTGTAGATTCCTTTTGAGAAATATTTGGCATTTTAGCCATTTCCCCTTTTGTGTACTTTATACGGTACCAGACGGGATTTTGGTACGCTAGAGAGAGAGGGAGAGAGAGAGAAGGGAAAAAAGGGGGAGGGGCTGGGATCATGACACCCATTCTACTTCCTAAGAATTCTAACTTGTAAGTGAATGAGAGCAGTTAAAATGCAAGAAAATAACAACTCGCTAATGTTCTCTCCAACGCGTAATAGTCTTGTAAAAGTCAAACTTCCCAGAGAGAACATTAAACATATACAAAACCTTCCCATTAAAATCTTCTAATAAGGGAAGCCTTGTTTGCAACGATTGATAAACGTTTACAAATTTCTTAACAAAAATGAAATTTAGCTATTTCAATCGTGGGAAAGCATTAGTTGCAAGGGACAAGGTCGCTTATCTCATTTGCCAGCCATTGCCTTTTCTAGCCTTTTTCCTTTATTCACTCCTGTGAGACAGAGAAAATGAGTTTCATAATCTGTTCAAAGTGATCCCGTTCACACTTTTTTAATACATAAAATCAACCAAATAGCACCAGCTTTATCGATTATGGTTATAATAAAGACATTGACACTTGGTTAGAGATTTTACATGTTGAAGGGAAAGTTGCGAGCAAGTGTAAGCCCTGAACAAAAGAATCATCACTATAACCAAGTTCCAGTAATTACTTTCATATTTATTCCTATGTCGATTGTCTGTTCTACAGGCACGACAACTTATCGTCTTGTGGATGGTATGTATGAATCTGAAGGTCGAGTTGAGGTGATATCAACCGGTTTTCCTTTAGCTTCAATTTGTGACAGCCTTTGGGGAATCGAAGATGCGACTGTCATCTGTAAATATCTGAATTATACTGGAGCTGATCTAGCACTACTAGCGGGATACTTCGGTGACGCTGGGAACGCATCCGCCTATGATGACTTGACTTGTACAGGGTTAGAGGACCATCTTCTTCAATGCAGCTACAGTGATGTGGGTTCTGAATGCCCACATTCTGGGAAAGGCGCAGGTGTTATATGTACAGCACAAGGTATGACAGAAATACACCACCATGGTTCAAATTTAAAATACATCTAATTTATTGAGAATAGGAGTTTGCTCTCTTATAGAGGCCTTAAGAACTCGTAATCGTGCTGCATTGCTGTGATATTATAGAGGTCCAAATACAGTACTGAACAAAGCTTATTGCATGTTCTTTTGATCTATTATTATTATTATTATAATTATTATTATTATTATTATTATTATTATTATTATTTCATGGGTTAAGAAGTTCTCCTTAACTTTTAAACGATTTAATCATTCATTAAAATACATGATGCAATTGTTTTGTTTAATCTAGGTTATTGATCTCGTGTGGTCTTCATTTACAAATTGGGCTCTCTAAATATTTCATAGCACACTTTATCTATTCGAATTTATTTTGTTTAGAGATTAAATGGTAATTCTTAAAACTGCCATTCATCTTTGAGCGACATGCAATATCATTTGATACTTCTGCAGGAAGTCTTCGCCTAGCCGGTGGGTCTGTACCTGGAGAGGGTCGTGTTGAGATTCTGGGAGAATCTGGAGACTGGGGTACAATATGTGATGATGGATGGGATAAGATCGATGCAGGAGTAGCATGTAGACAGCTAGGATACCCAGATGCTTTAGAAGCCATAGTCAACGTAGGTTATCCCAACACACAGCCAGTCTTTGGTCCTGGATCTGGTCCTATTCTTCTTGATGGACTCAGTTGTGTTGGAGACGAGAGACATTTAAGAGATTGTCAGGTCACAAAGGATGGGGTGTCCATGACTGTACACATGGCGAGGATGCAGGAGTAAGATGCGATACAAAACGTGAGTGAAGCTTAAAAATACAGTATTGAATATACAGACACACTGAAAGTAACACAGAGCAGAATGATGCTAATCATATCTATTTATTTTTATTATAATACATATTCAATTTTGGACTCGATTGGAATTTTATTGCCTACAAACGTCATTATTTTGCTATTGTAGGATATCATTAGCAATATTTAACAGACATTACGAAAAGTGAAGAATCTTTATAGGCCAATCACATGTAAGTAAAGAAAATGATTTCTATATCATAATCAAAATGATATGAAATGAAATTAATGAAATAATTAGCCATCTGTGAATTATTGGGAAACATTTCTAAAATATAAAATTACGCAATTTCTGGAAAATGCAGGCGTACACTGGACTGGCTTTTCTTAATTGCTGTTTTCTTCTCTTACGTGTGTAAACAGATATTAGAAAATGAAGAATATCTATATTGACCCTTTTTGACTTACATCAAACAGTTTGAAAACATTACGTTGTATTTACGAGTAACTATTATCATGTTTCTTGAGTTGTAATCGAAGTTTCATGTATTGCCTTGAGACTCCCTTCTGTCTTCTATTTGAAGTCTCTCTACAAATTATATCATTCGCTTTGCAGTGATTCGATTGGAAGATGGAGAATACTCCAATCAAGGTCGAGTTGAGGTTTATCACGGTGGGACATGGGGTAGCATTTGTTCTTCATTCAGTTGGAACATTAAGGCTGCTCATGTTGCGTGTAAAGAACTTGGCTTTCCATTAGGAGCATTGGAAGCCATATCATTAGACCATGGAACTATTACAGTCGGAGATGATCTGAGGCGAGTCTTACTGGACGAGGTGAACTGTTTAGGTAATGAGTCTCGCGTTCGAGATTGTGAGTCTTTAGGTTGGGCTAAGGTTCAAAGCTGTACCTCCTATCTACATCAAAATCAACGCACTGCAGGTGTCATCTGTAATGGTAAGTATCATTAAGCAAAATGTGTAAATTGATTGATAGTATTTATAATAAATATTACTTACTCTGCAGTTTGATATACATAATATTATATAGGCCTAAAATAAAAAATATGAACTGACAAAAGTCAGAATTTACCCGAGTATTGTACTTCGCCACAGGCTAAGGTTGAAATGTTATAATGCACAGTAATGATGTTACATCTGTACACTATCACATTATTGAGCATCACGTGATCACATTCTCGGCCAATTAGGCGCTTAAAAATACCCTTACTAGCTACTAGCTAGACCCATAGAAATGAAAGGGAATTCAGTTATATGTTCACCCCCTGTTAAAGAAAAAAACACAGGCGAATTAACGCTACTGATTTTCAACGGCAAATTTTGCTTATTCTAAAAGTATTTTAGTGCACAAACAAAACAAAAGTTGTATAGGAAAATATGAAAGAGAGCAAGTTTGTACCCCTTTCCTTCTTGATAAGTGAATCTTGAGATTATATTATGTAGACTTAGACTTATTTCCTCCTATTCCATGTGAAACTTTAACAAATAAAATATATCTCTGCAATTTTCCTGGTAAAGGTACACAGTCATAAAGCAAGACATAGCGGATTTCTTCGACCTGTCATTGTTTAGTGGTGGCACTTTACCTGTTGATATTGATTAAAACATTAATCAGGGTATGCGCTATATTTTCACTTAATATATGCTACAAGTAATGCTTATATTTTATTGCGGTTTATGTGTGTAAATATTGTGTAGATCCAGCAAACGTCGTTAAACTTCTGAGTGGATCTAGCAGCTATGAAGGTGTGGTTCAATACCGATTTAGATCTGAACCTGGTTTGATATGTGATCCTGATTGGAGTGATAAAGAAGCAAATGTAACCTGTCGACAGCTAGGATACCAGTATGGACGAAGTGAAAAGCCAGTTTCACTTGGACCATTATCTGGAACCATTTATTACCAGGACTATCAGTGTAACGGAACTGAACAACACCTAGGAGATTGTCACTTCTCTCCGATCCTCGCCGAAGAATGCGACCCAATAAACCACATAGCTCAAGTCAAATGTAGGCCTCCAAAAGGTAAGAAAAACTTCGAAATCAAATTATTTTAATATTGATGGTGTCTTCATCTCAAAATTCGAAGCATTATGCAGGTCAGCAAAAAGTCATCCTAGTTATTGTAGACTGTTGTGGAATCTGGCACGTAATATCCTTTCACTGGATTCTTTACAGAGTTCGATCTGCGCTTGAAGGGGAGTGACTACACCGAACAAGGCAGAGTGGAAGTGTATTTTAATAATGAATGGAGCTCCATCACCGATAATTTTTTCACACAATATGATCAAGAGACAGCATGTCAACAGCTTGGGTATGAAGCTGCAAGTTATTACTCCAGTCCGTACAGCTCATTCGAGAGAGGAACAGGCAGAATTGTCATCGATGATTTAAACTGCTACTCATTTCACGACAAGATAACTGACTGTAGTATTAATTTCACCGGTAATACTTCAGAAAATACTCATGATGATGAACTTCAAGTCCTCTGTGTTCCGTATGGTAGGTACCACCCCTGTTACTATGGAAACATGATTACTTAACATATGGGTCATCCATTAAAGGGAATCATCAGGGGAAACCATAAAATGTATGTAGGCCTATAAATGTATTTCATAATCATTGAACAGAGTAATACATTCGGCTGTGATCCATTTTAAACGTCAGTACTACATAATATACAGATAAAGAAGTAAGCATCATCAATCAATACCAATCTACAAGAAAATAATTTACGTAAATGAAAACTTTCTTATCATCAACCATAAATACTCTTAGTGAGGAAGAGACTCTGAGACGAATCATATTTTATTATACTGTTTTTCCAAGTAGTCTCAGTGGCGAACCATTAGGTAGAACTACTGATATTTTTGTATTATTTTCCACTAGTCTCAGTGATGAATCATCCTATCAGATTGATCAATGAGAAAGGTGAGATCAACAGAGAGTATGGCAGATTGGAGATTTTCCACGATGGTATCTGGGGATCAGTATGTTATGATTACTTTAGCGATGCTGAGGTGAGTTGTTCTTTTGTGTTCTAAACAGTCACTGTGATAAAATAACATGGTTGAATTTTAAAATATTTCTGATGCTTCGTTTCAAAGTTCTGCACTTTTTCATTCATTTATTTATTTGTAGTTTTTTTTTTAACAGGGTAGCATTGTCAGTTACAAAACTGTTTTCCACATTGGCCATGTTGGCCTCGACAGCGATATGATTAAAGATTGAAATTGTAGACAAATCCAAAGCTAAGTTCTATATACATGTACCAAATAATGATTTAAGGCAAACTAAGAATAATATATCAATAATGAAGGCGGATTCAAAGACTTTCGTTGAAAATTACAAAAAGCAAAAATAAACATATATTTCACTGTACAATGTTAAATCATAGCTATCATCGATAATCTTCTAAATTCGCCGGGGGGTTACAGCGAAGAATAGAGGAAGTCGCTCTACATAATTATCTTCGACTGTCTAATAATTGTTTTCCTCTTATCTCACGATTAGGGTGAGGAAAAGAATACTGATATATTTTTTTTTGTGCAGATGTTTCTGCATTTATTGATAAATCAAATACAAAACATTCAAATAACAATAATAGTATATAATATAATTGATTTACATAAAGAGTGACAACTGAAATACACAAACACAAAATGCATATATATATATATATATATATATCAAAGAATCAAGATAAATGCAGAGGCCAACTATCATAAGTATGAATGCTTGAGTCGATAGCAGCCGGAAAGGGGGTACATTACGCTGTTATAGGAGTATGTAGGAGAATAGAGTGTCACGTATACAGAAAGTATATAAATAAAAATTGGAAAAAAGTGAAAATATTGCAAGTGTGTGCAAGTGGGTGTGTGCAGACAGTGCAGGTGAAGTAAGTGTTCGATTCGTATTGTTCATGGACTGGTCATCTAAAATTACTTTATATAAACAAATAATTAAAATCGTTAAGACCCTTATAATGTTAATGAATATTTGGATATTAAATATTTTTTCATCGAGGCTTTGAATGAACAAAGAGATGCAGAGTGTTCAATGTTGTCAGGTGAAGCATTCCAAATATCTGGGCCATGGTGTCTTATCGATTTATAGGCCATAATAATTTTGGGGTTAGTTAAATGGAAGTCGGATGAGTGTCGTGTAGGATAAGAGTAATGTATATTGCTGTTGTAAACAAAAATATTTCGAAATGCCAAAGGTAAAGTATTTTATCCAAAAGTTATACATAAAGATTACAGTTTGAAAAATGTGAATATCAGCGATTTGTAATGTTTTTAGTTTATAAAATATTGGATCACTATGGGCTAAATAATGTGAATGTGTACAAAGATGGAGCGCTTTCTTTTGGAGACGATATATTAACATAATTTTCATGTTATTACTATTACCCCATACTATGTTACAATAAGATATGTATGACAAAATGAAAGAAATGTAAAGCATAAATAGTGACTTTTGTGATAGATAATATTTTAATTTATATAGAATGCCTATGCCTCTCGAGACTAACATGCAAATGTTGTTAATATGACTATTCCAAGTTAGATTTGAATCAATCATTACACCTAAGAATTTTGTAACTTCTTTTTCAATTATGGGCATGCTATCTATAAAAATATTATACTGAAGTACATGTTTTAGAGTGTATGTTTTTGAAATAAATACAATTAGTCTTATTAATATTTAGAGAGAGTTTATTGGATTTGAACCAAAATGATAATTTATTTAATTCTAAATTGAGGGTTGTAATAAGAATGCTTAAGTCTTTATGTGAGTAAAATACGTTAGTATCGTCTGCCAACAAAACGTATGTTAGGAGTGGTGATGCATTAATAATATCATTCATAATAAAAACAGTAAGGGACCTAAGATAGACCCTTGTGGTACTCCGCACTTTACGGTGGAAATATTTGATGTTTTAGATTTAAAAATAACATATTGCTGTCTATTACGCAAATAGTTTTCAAACCAAGAAAGTACAATCCCTCTAACACCATATGCTTTTAATTTACGAATTAATATACGATGGTCCATGGTATCGAATTCCTTCGATAAGTCCATAAAACACCTACAATGTGTTCTTTTTTAGAGAGGGAATCAGTTATTTTGTCACATAATTGTAGAATAGCATAATCAGTAGAGTGATTCTCTCTGAATCCATATTGATTAGGAATTAATAAGTTATTCATATTTAAGAAAGAATATAATCGTTTATATACCATTTTTTCTAATATTTTCGAAATGCTTGGTAGTAAAGAAATTGGTTGGTAGTTTGTAATTTTAGACTGATCGTCCTTTTTATATATCGGAATTATTTTCACAATTTTTAGTTGGTCGGGAAAAATCCTTGGAAAAGAGATAAGTTAAAGATATGTGATAACGGGGAAACTATGAAGTGAATTATTTGTTTTAATAAAGATACACTTAATTCATCATAGCCGCTAGATATACTGCATTTTACTGAACGAACGATTTCTAAAATCTCTTGAATATTTGTTGGATTAAAAAAAATAAGGATTGATTTACGTTTTCATTTAAGTATTTCAAAAAATCATTCTTTTTATTGATTATTTTGTAAGCTAAATCCGGTCCAATATTAGTAAAGTATTTATTGAATGCCTCAGCAACATCATTTGGGTCTTGAATGTGATGCCCATTGTCATTAAATTCAATATCATTTGGAATATCCTTTTTCTTCCCTAAAATGTCATTAATTGTTTGCCATAATAATAATAATAATAAGATATTTCTATATTTCTATAGTCAATTTATTACGGTACTTTTTATATGTATTTTGATTTTCATTTGTAGGTGATCGAAGTTATATTTTATATAAACGAATTCGAGTAGATATTGATTTAAGTATACCTTGAGTAGTCCATGGTCGTTTAATTTTCTTTTTATTAGATTTAATTCTTGTGAGGGGCACATTGTTATCATAATGACAAAGCCGTTTGTTTATATTTTTCATGTGAACTGTTCACATCTCTTTAAAAATAAATATCATACCAATCTTCTTGACTCAAGTCTATCTTTAAGGATTCTAGATTACGCTTTGTTTCTTTACGTCGTGTTGTATGTTCTTTATTGGGAATTTTTAATCAGCGTTTATCATTCGGACATATCGTAAATATGGGTAAATGGTCTGAAATATCATGCGGTCATGGATGCTCATTAATAGGTTGTAATTAAATGAGAGTAAAACAGAGTTGCTTATAGTTACTTCTAAGTCACAACATCACTTGACCAAGGACAGTAATATACAGATTGGTAACTCTCAGATTCGGGCTGCTCCATCGGTTCGAAATCTCGGTGTTACATTTGACGAGAACATGTGCATGGATGCCCATGTGAAGAAGATCTGTCAATCAGTGTATTATAACATCCATAATGTTAACAGCATTCGAAAAGTCCTTGACCATAAGTCTGCTGCTAGCTTATACATGCATTTGTTTTATCTCGATTAGATATTTGCAATGCTCTTCTTTTCAATATTACTTCACGCAATCTTGACAAACTTCAACATGCTCAGAATGTAGCTGCCAGGGTTTTATCAGGGACATCTACATAGATCACATTTCTCCTGTACTCAAAAAGCTGCACTGGTTGCCAATCCGCAAGCGCATAGAATTCAAAATCCTTCTCCTCACATGGAACGCTGTAAATGGATTGGCACCAAACTATTTACAAGACCTTGTTATGCCTTATACACCAGCTCGTAGTGTAAGATCATTACACCAGCATCTTGTTAAGATCCCCATGACGCGAGTAGCCTGTGGTGAAAGGGCCCTTTCAGCTGCAGCACCTTCTCTTTAACTTCCTTGGAGACCTTCAAAACCACGCTGAAATTTCATCTTTTTTAACAATACCTGTACTTGGCACTATGACACTCATCCAACCTCTCCTATTCTTCCTATTTTTCTTGTTCGCCTCGGAATAGAATTGTCTAGATAGACGGCGCTATATAAATGCCTATTATTATTATTATTATTATTATTATTATTATTAAGAATTGTCATATATTTCACCTACGTCATTATGCAGAGAAAAGAAGCGAATCCATTATACAACAAGTCGTGTGGAAACATGTATTTTTAATGTGATTCTTTTTTATACATAATTATTACGATGTCATGGCTATTTTGGACTAGTGGTAGAATATTTGGACAGATAAGCGCTATCCAATTCAACTTCAGAAATTGTGTTCTTGTTATCTTATTCCGGTAAATGTATCATTAATTTTAATCAGTTTATTTCAAGTTCCTGATTAATGCGGCCTTTTTCAATGTACTAAAGAAAACCCTGTATCTGAATCATACCAGTCACGATAAACAGGGGTGGGTGCATTCTAGTTTCTACACAATATTGAATCTTTCTGAATTCAATTATCATTTTTGATTAAAATTTGATTGCCATTCAATGAATTGATATTGGCTATCTCTTCCATGCTAATCCACAGTTAATCTGCAGAGAACTTGGATATACTGATGTCACTTATGCAAGAAGACTCCTTCTAGAATCGTACTCCTTCCCTGATTCAAGCTGGGTTTGGTTTAGTTTGGTTTCGTGCACTAGTTTGTTTACCCCGTGGAATGTTCAACACCTCTTCCAATGCCGCTTTACACCATGGGGTTACATCGATCGATCTTGGTGTTACAACGGTCAACTCATTGGAGTTCAGTGTATTGACAACATACCCATGTTTACAGGTAATAGAGCTCACAATGAATGTCACGTCATCCCTTCCAGTATAAATGATTGTACATATCTTTGTCTCTTTTCATTTCATTCTCACCCATCTCCGCTCTCTCTCTCTCTCCCTCTCTCCCTTTCTATTTTAGCTCTATGTAATCAACTTCCTGTTTTGTCTCCAAATACATTCATTAATTTAAATGTGTAATTTGTTCTCTCTTCCTGTTATTTTCATGCAATATATTGATATCTTTTTGAAACTTTTATATGTTGTTTTAATACCTTTGTCTATTTTTAATGAAAGAATTGAATCACATGAACTGATCTGAACTGAACAATCTGATATGTTCACGGTGCACATAAGTTATATATTTTGTTGTGGTCTACTAGATTGATTGACTGGGTTATTTCATTATAATTCGAATATATCAATATTCCATCCACCCAAAAAACAATTGTATTGCATTTATTTTAACTTTAGAATTATCAAGGGCAAAATTTTGTTCATGCAAAACATGTTTTTGAAGATCAATAGAGAAATAAACAAATTCAGTACTTTTATTTATCAAGTTTCATTTTAATCAAATTAATTTCAACCTCCTTTATTGCTTCCAGATTTAATATTATCTCCAGTTTAACGATTGCCTCCAAACAGGACCATTCCACCCTCATGAAACCATGGTCAAATATATCATTGTTCTATTGTTTTAGATTTATGCTTTTACGTAGGATTTTAATTACAGGGTATGTTTTGTACCGTATTGCATTTTGGATACACAACAGCATATTTTATTGGGAAGCTTAAATATTAAATAATTGTAATTGTGCTCTTAATTTTGTAATTTTTTGTATTTCCTTATTTTTAATTATTCGCTCTCTTTGCAGTAGCTACACTGTCGAATGCGAGTCCGACACCGGTATCTGCAAGGGCTGGACTGAATCAGTGGGAAATCTTTTTGATAGCTATTGCTTTCATCTTACCTTTGATCTGTGTGATTTGCTGTTGTTATCATCGGCATCGATCTAAATCAACAAATACACCTAGCAACGTAAACTACACATCTACAAACAGTGGATCTGGGTCGGTAATTGTGGCGTCACCACCACCTCCCTATGTCCCTGCTTCACCATCTCCTACGGAATTACCACCAAGCTATGATTCAGTAATCCAACCAACAAATCAAACCGATCAACCGGCTGACAACGTTACTCGTTCAGAAGACGTGAATACCAGTGATGTTAATAGTAGCATTCATTTATCGCTAACACCCACCAATGTATCGAGTGTTGGTGATCATTCAGATGCCAGGCCGACGAATCTAACAGAGGACAATGACACTAGTGGTATTGACAATCATGCAGAAGCCACCACCCCACAAAACACTCATAATGTTGATAATGTAACCTTAGCTTCAAATGAAGCTCATGTGTAACATACCTGGCCCTGTCGATAGTGAAATAAGGACCTAAGCTGACTCTTAGATGACGTTCATCCTCTGCTCCTGCAATTTGTGTTCACTGCATTATTATCATAGAATGAGCTAACAATAAATTATAAAAAGAAAAAGGGGAAAAAGGGCCATGTTGATACATGAAGATAGTAGGAGTAAATTACAGTAAAGCTTTTTTAATGGCTGTTTTAGGACACGAGAGTTGGAGTAAACCCGGTCTTGCTGGATAAAAAATTTCCCTGATAATCATTGATGTGGTGATAACATTGTGTCATATCACTGCATGGTTCTTTGGGTCACATTCATAGTTTATAATCTAGTTAGAGGCAGCCACATTGGTGCGGAAACTTGAAGGCATATTAATATGAACATGGGCGTAATACTGAAGGTCCATTCTTGTCTGAACAGAGACAAGCCATGGTAAAAGTATTAATCACAGATACAACCGCAGCTACTACGAAGTATAATATATAATTTATATTCAAATCACCTTGTAATATTGATAACCCATCTTTTGATATTGAAAGACTATGATGGCAAAGACCCATACAAATAATATGAGGTCGAAATCGCAGAAGACGCTATACACTTTCACTGGGATGAACATATTGAATAACGAGTAGATTTTTCTTCCTTCAGTTTTTAGAGAAATAAAATGAAAACAACTGAGATTGTGTTTTTGAAAGTGTTAATTGTTTGAGTGCAGTACTTTTTAATTCAATACTAAAATATTGTAAGTGTCACAGTACTTAGGAAGAAAGAAGAGAAAGAGAGAGAGAGAATGAGAGAGAGAGCCCGAAGAGAAGTGGGAATAGTGGGTGAGGGAATTAGTCGAACGAGGGGGAGGAAAAAGAATGAAAATTATCATAGACGACATTCCGTAAAAAGTAGTTGTTTTGTGTTTAACATGTTTATAGGTCCTTTAAACTGATTGAATTTACAACATGAAATATTTGGTGATTTTATTCCACATTTGCTTACTGGGTAACATAGACCAGTAATTAGAACTTGGAGGAACAGAAACAGACAGAGAAATTTAGAAGAAAAAGAGAAGCACGCATCGAATGAAGAATGATAGAGGGTGATAGAGAGTGATGGAGAAAGGGGGTAAAAAAGGGATGGAGTAGAGAAAGTGGGAGTGGCGCGTGTGAGGGGTTGAGAGAGAGAGAGAGAGAGAAGAGTCATGATATTTAGAAGAGAAAGAATGTGTAGTATTCTCGTCATTTCATCCTTCTTCATTTCTTAAATTCATTTCTTATTTTGCAAAACTAATTTTGGAGGACATCGCCCTCTGATACCAGTCACTGCCACTCATATGCTATATATCACGTCGGGTTCCCAGTGAAGCGGGAATTTGTCGCTGAGTAGAATCAAATGATAATAAAACCAATCACCACTTGCCGACTTTATGCGTGCAGAGATACCCAGGCAAGAATCCTCCAAAATATAAAACTGTTCCAAATATTGCACAATTCCCAAGTTGTATTTCACAAAATCACCACAGATAATATCACAAAACTATGTAAACTATGGCTATGTATACACAATACTTATCTCACTGTTGATTCTTGTCTGCAGGAAGAGCGATGTCCTGTCATTAATATGTTGTAAGGTCTTCCTTCTGTTCCTTTTTTCCATCATTCTTCCTTTTTTCTCCATTCCCTTTCTTTCCTCTCTCTTTTCTTCTTTTTCCTTTCTTTTGGCATTTTGGAGGGCTGACCGCCCCACCGCCCACCTCCTTGGCTACATTCTCTCTCTTCTCTATCTTTCCCTTTGAATCATTTTTATGTCATTTTCGTAGACATATCAAACACAGATCACTTTACTATTATTTCTATTTTACCACAAACGAATAGGCATTGCTTCAAGTCTGTCTATTTTATGCAGAAGTCTTGTTAGTATTACAAAATATTAATGTGAGCGTATATGCTACAACACAACTAACCAAACCTTATGAACCTTTATATTCATCACAATTCGTGGTATTTCACAATACCCTTAATCAAACGTTGATAAAAGGTGAGAAGAACTTATATCGATGTTCTGTTCGCTTTGATGTAGCCCCGTGGTCTGTTCGCCTGATGGGTGGTATCTATGAATCTGAAGGCCGGGTTGAAGTCTTCTATGACAACCAATGGGGTACTATATGTGACAGTCTGTGGAGCATCGAGGACGCGACTGTTGTCTGTCGGCAGCTGAATTACAGTGGAGCAGACCTAGCATTGGTGGCGGGACAGTACGGCGAAGGTCAAGGTGTCATCCTGTTTAATAACATGGAATGTAATGGAATGGAGAGCAATCTTTCAACTTGTAAATATGACCTTGTTGATGTGACAAATTGCGACCATTCGAGAGATGCTGGTGTCGTATGCACGAGTCAGGTAAGGTTTAATGCGGTTTATAAAAACATTAATAGTGAAATAAAAACATGAACACGAGTGTCGTAAAGAAAGATGAAAACAATTTTCCTCATTTTCTTCCATTTTTGAGTCATCTTCTGCCCTCTATATTGTCGATACAGCTATGGCACCGTAGGCTAAGAATTGTCAATACTCCCAGAAAGTGAACTACTTGCACATAATACTAGTAATGTCAACATTAATGAACTTTGGAGAGCCAGAGTTTGAGAGCCAAGAAGAAACTCCATATTATGCAAGATGGTCAGGGTTCCACCTGACACAAGATGGAGTTTCTTGACTTGATGCGCTTGGAGAATGTCAGAACACAATCTTGAACAGTATGGCACTGGTTTTGCATTGTCGCAATTGTGTACTGGCCATGTTCTATAAAGATCCATTTGTGACGGTTGTGCCTCTATATCATGAGACATTTTACGATGTAAAACAAAATATAACTTTTTGCAATATATTTAATTATGGGATACAATCATTCAGTATA